>JAZKJV010003972.1:600000-973665 GCA_037367405.1 Ottelia alismoides | reverse complement strand
TGCCACCACTTCGGGTTCGGTCAACATTTTTTTGAATTTTTGGACCTCCTCCATACAAGGGAGAAGGTCAGAATCATCATGTACACGAGGCATGTCAAGAGAAGTTTGTACAGCGTCATCCTTGGGGTCGAAGGTGGGACAAGGTGTGAAATGCTGTGTGGTCAAAGGGTCTAGCAAGTGAGCACTCTCCTCATAGTCTGACTCAATCATGTGTCTCCTGAAATCTTTTTGTGTTTTTAAATTTTTCTCATTTTTTTGAGTTTTGAGCGATTGCAATCTCCCATGATCACCCACAAGGAAATCCGTAACCTCGGCGAATGGAGCATTAATCTAGTTTTTCCTCAAGATAGCAAGATCATCATTCATCGAATTAATGTGCTCTATCATTCGATTCAAGATATCACTCATGGAGATCGAGGGAGGTGACTCCCACAGGCCCAGTCTCGGGTGGGAGTGAAGGTGGAGGTTGTGACGGTGGAGGTGGATAATATACAGGTGGAGGTGGGTGTGGGTAGAAATCTGAGTCCTGATACTGTGGCTAAGGCGGATATGTACAAAAATCAGAAAAAAATAGGAGGAGGGCCCTCCTGATAAAAGGGGGGTGGACCGACTGGAGTGAGCGAGGGATCCGCAAAGTCCGGATAGAAAACGCTCCAGGGGTCCATCTCAAAAACAAAAGGAAATGATTGGGGGAGCACGAAGGTCAAGTCAAGAGAAGTGAGAAAAAAAGGTGCAAGTGCGCAGAAGCGATCTAGGACACGCACAAAACAATCACAAACAAACTCACACAAGACAAACCCTCAATTCACCTACTCAACTCGATAGAGACCGTAAAATGCGGTCTTTTTCTCTTGTCTGTTTTAGAGTTAGGTGAGAAGTCCAAACTTTGCACAAACACTTAGGGGACTGAAATAGGATATTTTGGATCTAATCCTTAGTGTGTGCGTGATGAATCCACATTTCATCATCTTTATTCTATCATTTTGGCCTCAAAACCCTAGCAAATGCCTGGAAAATAGCATTAAATAGAGTAATTTAGCATTCATGCATATGTGTGTAAAATGTGTATAAAATACTGTTTTTAATGCCAAAATTATAGAATAAAGAAAAGAAAAAGAATAAAATATTGTAAATATTTTATGACCCGAAACCCCGAGACCTAGGCATCTTGATGAATAGGTCGACAAGGAATAAAGTAGGGGGAGATAAGGGCCAAATACCTATATTTATTAATTCATTCTTTTATTCATTTTGGGGACCTATTTTTTGGTTCCACTTTTATACATCAAATAAAGAAACTTTGTACATGAAAGTTGTAGATAATTAAATAAAGAAAAATACAAAATTGATTTCACAGAAAAATAATGTACAGATAAAAAGTTATGGTCTGAATAAAAATCCAGAATCCCAACGTCCCAGACCTGTATCTTACAAATGAAAGCTCCAAATGCATCAAACTCACCTTTAGTTGTATATAGAATAAAATAAGCTATTTAATAGCGGTGGTTTCGCATTTGGCGGAGCTACGGTTTGAAAGTTGAGTTTTGGATCCCTATTTTATAATTGTACAGATTAAAATATTCGATTTATTATTTATTCATTACTTTTGAATTTTTATATTTTTATAATTTTGTAAATAATACTTATAATATATTTGTGTATTAAAATCAGAATAAAAATACAAAAAGAAACACAAATAAAAATACTTGTTTATATCACATACATAGGTACTATACCTATATACATACCTATACAATACCTACTTAGATTTTTATTTAATATACAAAACATATCAGAAAAATAAAACAAAATATATTTATGTGTATAAAAATATTTTATGATTTTATAAAATACTAAATAAAAATAATAAAATTAAAATACATAAAATAAAAATAAAAGAATAAACATGTAGATATTATACCTATATAGGCTATAATAAGTAACTTGTAAAAATAAATCTCGTAAAAATAATTAAAATTCATAATAAAATAATTTATAAATTTATAAACATTTTTTATTTAATAACCTAAATATAATAATGTCATTTAGTATTTTTAAATCATTTTTAAAACCTTTTTCCAGGGGATTTATCTGGTTGGTCCACGTGGACCAACCAGAGGGCTTGACAGTTGACCCTGGGTCAACTGTCTGACTTGACCCATGTGCCTCTTGTCAGTGCGTTTTGTCTCTTCTTCTCGCCTTTTTCTAGGATTGACCTTGTACCAAATCATGTCGATGACTTCTGAGTTTTTGCTCCTCGATTAGTGGTGATTCACGCCCAAGGGATTTCTGAGGCTGTGGACTGCTGATCGAGGCATTTGAACCTCGTCTTTCATGCCGCTCGACCACCATTCAAAAGCCACCCCCCGACTTCCCTTCGATTTTATCCTTCTTCCGCCAAATTCAACCGCAAACCTTAGCCCATCGTGTTCCTGGTGATAGCAGGAGTCGAATCGAGCCTGGGTTCGAGTCATCTGGTGTCGAATCGAAGTAGATCCAGCCCTCGCCGGAGCTCCGCCGCTACCTCCATATCGATGTCTCTGGTGAGCCTCACCCCCTTCTTTTCCATTTTCTTGTAGCCTTAGCTTAAGTTAGGTCAGGTCTATAACAATTTCGTATTTGATTTGGATTATTCGCCGTGATTCCATCAATCGAACCAACGGCGGAGCTGAGCTCCGCTCGCCGTTTCCGGTCTTTCCACGCATCATCCCGACCACCTGTCGTCTCCATCTTCTTCCCTTCGCTCCGTCGCTCCGCTCCACCCTTCCATCTCCCTCGATCTCGCCCAGATCGAGCAATCGAGCTCCCCTCTCTGCCGCTCGCCGGAGCTCTACGCCCGAGCCACGATTCACCCTCACCGCACCATCGGAGAGCACTCCGAGCATCCCCTTTTTGCCGTGCTTCTAACCCTGCAGGAACGAAGTCAAAAGGAGGCCCAATCGAGCCTCGAAGGTTCAGGGAAGCACCTCCAAGCGATCTCCCTCGTCCGAGCACCTCCGGTCACCTCAGCTTTGGCTGAGGAGCTCTATCGATGCAGACGGGCCCCAGGATCGTTTTGCCCTTGATCCTAGGGCTGGAGAGGCCGTGTGTCGGCCGTATTCGCCAGCCAAAGCTCGCCGAGGGGAGTGTTCTTCGTGAACCTCTTCCCACTGTTGGATCAGGAGCACCCCTCCAGGCGTACAAGAGCCGTCAGATCTTCAAGTGCCCCCGCCGTCCGATCAGCCGCCCACGATCTAATCCCAGCCGCGAGGGCGAAGGGGTATGGGTCGACCGATGTACGCCACGTGTCAAGTGAAGCTCCCTCGGCCGCATGATCTGCCTTTTGGGTATTTTGCAATTTTAACCCAAGAGTATTTTTGTATTTAACATTTAGTCCTAGAATTTTATTTTCTAGTTAAAAAGTTTTGTAATATTTGCACGTAGGCCCAGTAACTTTTTATATTTGCACTTCAGTCCTCGGCCACGTCATCTATTTGCATTTTCGAACCTAAACTTTCATCTATTTGCAGTTATACCCCTGTGCGTAGTTATTTAATTATGTTTTTGGGATAATTGCATGTTGGCCTCGCTGCTTTTTAGTATTTACAAATATGCCTCTGTGAATGACAGATCGCGTGCTCTGCGCGTGTATTTTGGTGAAATTTGCACCTAAGCCCCTGGATGTTTTTATAATTGCATATATATACCCCTGTCAGGCTTAGGATTTTTGTTTGTTTGATCTATTTATTTCACGCATCATTAAAGTGCCAAAAATTCCATAAAAATTAACTTAAGTTCCTGTTAACTTGCACTTGCACGCTATAATTTTAGTTTTTATTTTTGATGCATTTTCATATTTATTAAAAATAAAAAACATGCCATTTCAGCTAAAACTTAGAAAATACCAAAAAAATATTGAAATACTTAAAAATTCCATAAAAATTCCCTACTATGTATTTTAACCTACTTTAGTGTCATTCCAAAAACCACTAAAAATTTCAAAAGAAAAACCTTAAAAATTCAAAAATACCTAAAAACTTGAAAAAAATATAAAAAATTCTAGAAAACTTCAAATATTGTAAACTCAAGTTCTGTAGTCTCCTATTTTTATTATCTTTATTTGAAAAATAGTTTAGAAAAATTTTGTGGCTGCTTGATATTTTTAATTCCCATTTTACCCCCAGCCAGTAGCTAATTCACTATTTTGCTTTATTATGCTATTTAAAATACCAAAAACATTCTGAAAAATACCCAAAAATCACAAAAATAGTAAAAAACTATAAGAAGACCAAAAAGATTTTTAATTCTGAATTTTTGACTATTTTTGCATATTTTTATAAATATTTTGTCACCTCTTTTATCATATAGTTTATATATTCCAATATTAAAAAAATAATATAAATATTAAAAGATAAAAAGAAAATATAAAATCAGAAAAAGAAAAGAAATAAAAATACAAAATTTAAAAATTAAAAAAAATTGAAAAAAAAATTAAATTAAAAACCCACAAAAAATTAAATTGGCCAAGTAGTCTATTAGACCTAGGTTTTGACTTTTGTCTATACTCTGCACCTTTGTTTCCTGTGTTCGACCCCTACTTGCTTGCCATTATACATTTTTAGTAGGGAATAATAAATTTTAATCCTTGCTCTTAATTGATTGATTGATTGTGTGGGTTAATTGTTGACGAACGAGAAGGCTTGAGTAGTCGCATCAACAACAGTGAGTCTGATTTGTCAGACCACTATTTAGCGGCTCTCACATTCTCCTTTTTCAAATGGCGCCGTTGCCGGGGAGCATCAGCTTGTAGAGTACTTTTGCATCTTTTATCTGCTTAGCCATTTTTGATTACTTGTTTTTCGTGCATAATTTATTTTGAACTGTCTGACACCTCTCTTGTTTTCTTGCGAGGGACCGCTGACCGAGGAGGATCGCCTAGGGGATCCTGTGCATCCTTGGGAGGAGGAGCCGGCTATTCTATCCTAGTCGGCAGGAGAGAGCAGGAGAGCTTGAGAGAGAGACAGTTAGACTTTTTCTTATTTTTGTGAGAGAGAGAGTAATTTGATTAATTTGTAATAATACATGACTTGGACTCTCAGACACTTCAGGCCTAATTTCCGGGTGTTTGTTCACCCGGGGGCTCACCGCGGTTTTCTTCGTGTTTTACGATTGTCATTTTCCGATTTTATTTTCTTTTTCATTTCTTTTATGGATTGAGCCCTTAGACCTAGGCATTGCTTGATCGATTAGATTAGGTCCAAACACCTTAACAACAATTGCATGTACCTATAGCTCGTGCTTGGACTTAGTTTAATTAAACAGTTGATTCACTCTTCTTTGATCCGCACGCCGCGAGCTCATCCCGCCAAGCGCTTCTCCTAAACTCGATGTGTCGAGAGAACGAGGGGTGAGCCTAGACCGGACCTTAGGATTGGAGATTAGTGGATAGCTTGTGGTTCTTCACGCTAGCAGTTGCCTATCTTAGGACGATTTTCGCATTGCATACCGACATGTAGTTAGGTTTATAAATTTCTGCTTTGCATCCCGCATGGAGAGAGCTGGGATTCGCTGTAAGTCTTCTTACTTTACATCCATCATTTAGGCACAAAGGTGAGATTTCCACCTTGGTGTTGACTTGCATTGGCTTTTCCGACTCTATTCTCCCTCTGTTTTTGGACAAAGTAGGATCAAAGAAAATACAAAATTGTTAGGCGCTTGTTTGAATCTACTCAAAAGAAGCGATAACACCAAAAAAATTAAAAAAGGGACCGTTAAGAAAACCTTGACCAAAAATAAAATTGGTAATTGGATTCCTTGATTGGGGAGAGCAACACCCTCACTTGTATTCATGTTGCATGGGAAGGTCTCCTTCCAAGTGAGGTGAGTGCTCCGTAAGGATTAGAGCCCAAATCCCAGCTTGTGGCTGCCTTGTGTATCGCCTGGATTTCCGAAGTATTGACGCTACTATTGTACGTAGGCGAGTAGGGATTGGTCGCCATTGGTGACTCACTATTGTGTGAGCATCGACCTTGTCCGAAGTACCGAGCATAGGCCACGCCTTCACGGGTGTGTCTGTCTCACCGTCTGCGTCCGAGTAGGATCTTGCACGTTCACGGGTGATTTCGTTGCGAGCGAGATCCGAAGTATCGGTTTTGCCTATCGGCTTCCTCCCTCTTCTTCTTTGGCTAAGTAGGGATCCAGGAAGGGTTACAAGGACCTCAAAAAGCGCAAGCTATAGGTTACACATGAGGAGGACAAGTACGGGAATACTTTTCCGGCAGTACTCTCGCTCCTATAGGCGTAGCGCTCTAAGGACTCGTTGAAAGATAACTCCCTGAATTCAAGATAAAAATTACAAAGATAAAACCCGAACCTTCACGGCTTCACGCGTTGAGTTGGTGAATCCCCTTGTTTTGTGTTTGATTGCTAGTTGCATTTAGGTCAAGATCATAAACATCGCGTCTTTGCGCAAATTTTGTTCTCCCTCCAGTTGACCCTTGCTCATTAAGAGCCTTCTACTGTTTTACACTCCATTTGTTTCTTGTTGACCCTTGTATCTTTCATCCACATCGATCTTCCTCTTGATCTTTGAGATGGCGACGAATGGGCAGTTTAGTCGAGACTCCGTCGGCACCCACATCAGTTCCATTCGCTCTCCCTCTCTAATAATTCAGGGCGATTCCCGAGAGTTCAACTCCGTGGACCGATCTCTAGACTCCCTGTCTTCTTCAATAAACTGGGATCACTCTCGTCCCGAATTCTGTCCATTTTGGATGGCAATTGATTTCACTCCTTACACATCGCCGTCCTTAACGAAATTCTGTGTTGACCTTGACACAGACCACATCTCTCTATCTGGTGCTGCAATTCAGACTGATCGGGGCATTCTTCCATGTGCAGACTTTGAGCTCGATCCCGAGCCAACAAACCAAGCTGAATCTGAGATGGCAGGAGGAAGAGGAAAGGGACCGCATCCCCCACCTGAACCTGAAGTCAATCTGGGGGATGGGCAGTATACCACGCAGAATGAAGTTAATAGTCAGCTGCTGGCTTCTATTCAAGCCATTCAGCAGCAGTTGACTAATCAAGCCCTGGCCCAAACCGCCTTCCAAGACATGCCGAACGATCTGAGGAGGAGGACCGACGCAGGAGATGACCACAGGGAGGATGATCCGGACTATGATCCTAATTTTCATGAAGACAGAGATGAGTTCTTAGTGGGAGGACCCGAATTCGAAGCAGTAGAAGTAGATCCACCGCAAACAAAGCCTACACTCAAGGAAACATATAACCCAGGAGCGGGACGCATCACTGAGTGGATTCAGGTTCCACGTATGCATGCCCACTTCGAGCTGAAGCCGCAATTTCTGTCGCTACTTCCCACCTTCCACGGAAACACCACTGAGGAACCATATATTTTTCTCAAAAAGTTCGGCCGCATCTGTGCCACTGCTCACTACCCTGGTATTCCTCTGAGGGTAGTCAACATGACCGCGTTTCCCTTCAGCCTTCAAGACAAGGCCCTATATTGGGTTGACCATCTTGGGAAGGTCGTCACGACCTGGGAGGAGCCGAAGTCTGCATTTCTCCATAAATTCTATCCTCTCGGGCGATTGAATCAGATGCGCGCCCGGATCTCCAGTTTCTGCCAGCAGCCCCACGAGACCATCCATGAAGTGTGGGAGAGATTCAAGGATCTGCAGGAGAAGTGCCCCCACCATGACATTCCAAAGACCAGTCTCGTACAACACTTCTTTGGGGGGCTATCACTTGAGAGCCAAAAGCTTGTAGATGCAGCTTGCGGCGGTTCACATTTCAACAAGGACGAGGACGTGGTATGGAACATCTTAGAGGAAATGGCTGAAGGAGAAGCCGCCCAATCCTCGTC
Organism: Ottelia alismoides; assembly: GCA_037367405.1. Taxonomy (NCBI): domain Eukaryota; kingdom Viridiplantae; phylum Streptophyta; class Magnoliopsida; order Alismatales; family Hydrocharitaceae; genus Ottelia; species Ottelia alismoides. The sequence goes on along the minus strand of JAZKJV010003972.1, from coordinate 965,798 downwards.
CAGAGCATACATGAAGCCACCAACCGCCATCAGCAAGCCAGTGAATATGGCTTCTCACACCGAGGACAAGGATGAGAGCTCCAACCTGAGCATCATTGGGAGCCACTTGTCCAAGGTGGATATCATTGAGAAGAGGTCGCAGGACCTCGAAAAATTGGCAGTCATTGAGAAGATGACCCAGGGTCTGGAAAAGCTTGACCAGATCTACCAACAGCTGGAGCAGCTCGTTCGTGCATTAAATGCAAACATGTGCAACGCTGTGTCTACCTCTGCCAAGCCGAATGCTGAGAAGAAGGAGCCTACAATGTAGCAAAACCCTCAGCCGACTCCACTGCAGCCCCAGCCTATCCAGCACGTGTACTACGTGCAGGTTCCGGAGCAGCCCCCGCAGCACCAGACACAGATGGTTGTATATCAACCTAAGCCCCAGCCAGCATACTCCGAGCAGTTCTCTCCACCCCCGCTACTGATTCAGGAGATCAATGGCATATGAAACAATGAAGCACAACTGACCCGTCCTCAGGGACACTCTCAGGGTCAGAACATGGGCAACATGCCCTATCATCAGCAGCCGCAGGGTGGGAGACCCTTCCAGTCCTCCTACCAATACCAGCCTCCATCTCACGGTAACACTTGGAGGCAGAGTTACCAGCACGGTCCTCAGCAGTCCGGATATCGCGGACAGGGATACCATCAACAGCCGGCTGCTCAATACAACCAACAAAATTCACAGTATTCCTCCAACCCTCCTCCTCACCAATTTACTCAAGGTTACCAGTCGCAATCTCAGCCGCCATATCAGCATTCTAGACCCCAGCATGGGGACTCCTCTGAGATTGCACCGGTTAATCCGGCCCTAGCCTATTTAGATCAGTTAATGAAGAATATGGCTGAGATGAACCAGAAGATCGATGACCTGACGACAGCAAAAACCGTCATACCAGCCCAGGTCGAAGCCAACCCGAACAACTTCCGACACAAGGAGCAGGTAGCCGGCAGTGTCCAACCCGAATCAGGTGAATTAAATTGTTTTTTATCTAATGCTGTTACTCTCAGGAGCGGTAGGACACTCCAGCCATCGACGACGGTGAAGGGAAAGCATCTTGCATCTGACGGGGAATCGTCAGCCCATCCAACACCAGGGCCAAGCAGCATTTTGGGAGCAGCACCAGCAGTCAAAAAATCACAAAAAAATGAAGAAAATAGCAAAACACAAAAAGATAGCAGCAACCTCGGTGGAGATCGGTCAGCATTGGAGACGCCTGCATCTGCCTTACAGCCAGTTCCTGACAGGAGGAGCACTGCACCTGCAGCGAGTCCAACGCCAGCACCAGAAGCCGAGCCTGTCATTTTTGGTCCACAACTTGTAGATGAATCCATTCCTTTTTGCCATCTACCTATACACAACAATATGGACACTCTTTTGAATGAAATTGGTGAAGATTTTGTAAATATTCCTTTTCCTGAAGCAATGAAAAACACAAAAAAATGAAAAATTTGAAAAATGCTTTGTCTGATCCTGCCATTATAGAAATCATCCAGAATTTGGTGCTGAATATGCCATTAATGAAAGCTCTTGAGTGCATGCCAGCCGTGAAGAAAGGATTAAAAGAGGCATGCACGACCAAGCGCAGGCCGCACCCCCACAACTCCAGAAGCAAGGGTGGCAAGTCCGAGAAGCATATCCTCATAATGGCCACCGTTAACGACATCAACAACCTCCAGATAAAAAGCCAGATATGGGAGCACCTCTTGTACGTTGTCAGATGTTCAATCAGGAGTTCGAACGAACACTTCTCGACAGCGGGTCTTCTGTCAACTTGATTCCAGCTTCGCTACTCACGGAGTTCAGACTAGGACCGCTCAAGCCTACAAAGATGATTCTGCAGTTCGCAGACAAATCAGTCAAGCGGCCTAGGGGCCTGTTGGAGGACGTGATCGTCAGGTTCAGGGAAAGTCATTCCCGACCGATTTTGTGGTCTTAGATATGGACGTCCCCTCTCCATTGCTCCTTACCCCAATCATACTTGGAAGACCATTTCTGCGGACATCAAATGCAGTAGTGAATTATGGGATCGGAGAAATCACTTTTGGCGCTGGCAATGAAACAATCTGAGTGGAGACCTTGTCTGAGGGAACACCGGCTGAACAGACATCTACATCATGCGCAAGGGTGATCGAGTATGCTGACGACTGCGACTTTCTAGCAGAAATTCAAGATACCAACTTATTTTTGGATGACAATGAAGTCCATGAACTCCTCTGTCCCGAGGAGGAAGTGGAGACCGCAGTCGAATTTCCCCTTATCGATCAGGATGAGGAACTCGCTGATGTGCTGCAAGAAACTGCCGTAGGGGTGATGAGCCTTCAAAACCAAGAGCAGATGCTTGAAGCATCTTTTGATGAGGAGGAAATCATCGAGACATTCTGCCAAGATTTGAGAGAAGACGCAGAACAGAGTATGGTGGACACCGAACAGTTGAAAGAATCACCACCTATACTAATTGCTGAGGTCACTTCCGAAGCAGCTCAGACCCCTCCAAAGCTGAAACCTTTACCCTCCAACATGAAGTATGCCTTCCTTGCTGGAGAACCAAACATGTACCCGGTCATCATCAACGCACATCTGACCGAAGACCAAGAATCTCGTCTGATGGAGGTTCTTGAACGCAACCGCAAGGCAATAGGCTGGCGAACATCCGATCTCCATGGGATCAATCCGTCATTATGCCCGCACCGCATCTTTCTGGAAGAAGATTGCAGGCCCTCTCGAGAATTACAGAGAAGATTAAATCCTAATCTGCAGGAGGTTGTTATGAAAGAGATCCAGAAGTGGTGTGATCCGGGATTTATCTATCCCATCTCCGATAGCAAATGGGTGAGCCCTCTGCATGTGGTGCCCAAGAAATCAGGGATCACCATTGTGAAGAATGACAAAGGAGAAGAGATCGCAACTAGAGTACCCACTTCTTGGCGAGTATGTGTGGACTACAGAAGACTTAATCTCGCTACCAAGAAGGATCATTTTCCTCTACCCTTCATCGACCAGATCTTGGAGAGATTGGCCGCGAAGGAATATTTCTACTTCTTGGATGGCTACTATGGGTATAATCAAGTTGCTATTGCTTTTGAAGATCAAGAGAAGACCACGTTCACCTGTCCTTTTGGCACATATGCCTTCCGACGGATGCCGTTCGGGCTTTGCAACGCCCCAGCCACATTTCAGAGGTGTATGCTTGCAGTTTTTGCCGATATGGTGGGCAACTTTCTCGAGGTCTTTATGGACGATTTTTCGGTCTACGGGGATTCATTTGACCAATGCCTGGATTATTTAGACCGAGTCCTGCGGAGGTGCTGCGAAGTCAATCTTGTGCTCTCGTGGGAGAAGAGCAACTTCATGGTGACTGAAGGAATTGTGCTGGGTCACATTGTTTCTAAGCGTGGAATGGAGGTTGACCCAGCCAAGGTGGATGTGATTTCCAAACTTGAGCCACCTACAAACATCAAGCAAGTCCGATCATTCTTGGGTCATGTCGGTTTTTACCGACGGTTCATCAAAGATTTCAGTAAACTGGCCAGACCATTGACGGAGTTGCTTGGCAAGGATAATGAATTCATTATTGATGACCGTGTGCTCCTTACCTTTAATCAGTTGAAAGAACTCATCACGCAGGCCCCTGTCTTACAGCCACCGATTTGGACTCAGCCTTTCGAGATCATGATCGACGCGTCAGATTATGCCATTGGAGCTGTACTGGGACAGAGGAAAGATAATGTACCATCTGCGATTCACTACGCTAGCCGAACGCTCGATGAAGCCCAGAGAAACTACACTGTCACTGAAAAGGAGCTGCTAGCGGTAGTCTTTGCCTTGGAAAAGTTCAGATCCTACCTCCTTGGGTCTAAAGTAGTCATTTACACTGATCATTCGGCCATTCGGTATTTACAGCAGAAGAAGGACGCCAAACCACGTCTCATTCGGTGGATCCTTCTCCTCCAGGAATTTGACTTGGAAATCAAAGATAAACCTAGGGTAAAGAATGTAGTGGCCGATCATCTGTCAAGGCTTCCTGAACCGGAATCTCCTGAGCTGAACCTGTAGCCGATCACAGAGACCTTTCCAGATGAGGCAATTCTGTCTGTCACCTCGCTTCCTTGGTTTGCGGACATCGTGAACTACCTGGTGGCCAAGAAAATCCCACAGGATTGGCCTAAGTTGAAAATAGACAGATTCTTGTCTAAAATCAATTTCTACCAATGGGAAGACCCGTATTTGTTTCGTGAGGGAGCAGATTGTATCTGGAGAAGGTGCATTCCTCAGGAGGAAGTTCCAAGTGTCCTCGCTTTATGTCATGACCAAGATTCTGGAGGACATCATTTAGGCAAACGAACGGCAGCAAAAGTTCTTCAAAGTGGCCTCTGGTGGCCTTCATTATTCAAAGATGCAGATGAGTATGTCAAATGCTGCACTGACTGTCAGAAGATGGGCGGAACCATAGGAATGAGAGACACGATGCCTCTGAAATACATTCAGATCTCAGACGTCTTTGACGCATGGGGCATCGACTTTATGGGCCCGTTTCCCAACAGTCAGGGTTATGAATATATTCTGCTTGCTGTCGATTATGTAAGTCAATGGGTGGAGGCTATTCCCGTCCGAACCGCCGACAGTAGGACTGTCTGTCGATTCTTGAAAGATCACATCATAGCACGGTTCGGGATTCCCAAGATTCTCATATCTGACGGGGGTAGTCATTTCATAAACAGAGGTGTAGAAGCTGACCCAAGAATTCTGCATTGAGCATCGTGTTGCTTCACCCTACCACCCGCAGTACAATGGCTTAGCTGAATGTTCAAACAGGGAGATCAAGACAATCTTACAGAAGCTTGTGCGTCCGGATCGCAAGAACTAGTCTCAGCTGCTTGACTATGTTCTTTGGGCTTATAGAACAACGTACAAGTCACCCTTAGGAATGTCTCCCTACCGCCTTGTGTATGGCAAGCCATGTCATTTGCCCGTCGAACTAATTCACAAATCCTTATGGGCCATTAACATCTGTAATTTAGACTCCAAGCAAGCAGGAAAGAACAGAAAACTGGATCTGAACAGATTACTAGAATTCAGAGATTATGCATATGACAACAACCTTATGTACAAGGAGAAGGTCAAAACATGGCATGACAAGCATATCCGCCGCAAGTCCTTTGATCCAGGTCAGAAGGTGTGGTTGTTTGATGCGAAATTGAAGATCTTTCCAGGCAAATTTAAGAGTAAATGGACTGGGCCGTTCATGGTTAGGCAGGTGCGTGACAACAGAAGTGTATTGATATCCAATCTGTCAGCTGACGCACAACCATTTGTAGTCAATGGACAGCTTCTGAAGCCATACCTTGAACATGATACATTCATGGCTGTCGTTGACTCGATTCAAGTAATCTATGAGGATGAGCTGAATATCTCCAAAGAGGCAGAGGAAGGCCAAGCACAACAAAACATTTTTGAATAATTTTTCTTTTTCTCCTTTTCTTCTTTTCTTCTTTTCAATTCCTTTTACCCTCTTCTACCGAATTGATGCCATCCCTTTCATCAATTGCTACACTTAGTATGTACTCTATCCTTAGTATAGGGGGATGCGCATCCCGAGTTGTTCATACCCAATTTCTTCTCTTTTCTTCTTTTCTTCTTTTCTTTTTTGATCTTCTGTATCTATCCAAAAAGTGTCGCCCCTTGTAGACAGTCTTCTATACTTAGGACGTACTTTGTCCTAAGTAGAGGGGGACGTGCACCCTGAGTTTCTTGTATTCTTTTCGATCCTCTCCATTGTCTCCTCTTCTTGTCTATACTTAGGGATATCTTACCCTAAGTATAGGGGGAGACAATCTGAGTACGATCTGTTCATTCCCACCCTTGACCCTCCCTGCGTTGTGCACAGTCTGCTATACTTAGGATTATTTGATCCTAAGTATAGGGGGGACGGTCGACTTCTCATTCGTTGATTCATTCATTATTCTTTATTCTTTGAACTTGCCTATACTTAGTACGAGTTATGTCTGCTCTTTTCTCTCCGATCTATGAGGACATAGCTCAAGCTAAGTATAGGGGGGTCGTATATACTGCATATATACTTTAGCCATAACTCGTACTTTCGTATTTTCCTAATAATATGGCTAATAATTCTTTAAAATTCATTAAAAATCTTTAATAAAAAGATGTTCTGTTCCTTAAATTCTTTTGTGTATTTACTGATTAATAAATCAGGTGAAAATGTTTTTTTGCAAAATGTTTGAAAAATAGTTTGAAAATCTTTGTGAACATCTATTGAAAGCTATTTTGAAAATATTTTGTTACATGTTTTCAACCTGTGAAAAATGTGTGTTTTGTAAAATTTCTTTTCTTTGTGTGAAATAAAATGTTTGAAAAATGATTTGCAAATGGTTTGAAAAATGGTTGCAAAATATTTTGAAAAATCTATCTATACTGTTTTGAAAGCCTTTGCAAAATGATTTTCAAATATGTGAACATGTTTGTAAAATGTTTGTAAACACTATTTTGGACTATAGTTTTCAAAAATTGTGTGAAAAATCTTGTGTCAAATAAGTTTGAGGAATACTTACATCTCACCAAAATCCACTATAAATATATTTAAAACTGACCACTTACCCTTGTAAATTCTTAAAATCCACTTCTTGTAAATATAAGAAGCACTCCGTGTAAATATTTTAACCTAGACTTCAGCCAAAAACTTTTTGTTTTCAAAAATCCCAAAAACATTTGCAAAATTAAAATCCAAAAACATTTGAAAAATCTTTTTGAAAAATACAAAAAATTGCATATGCATCATCATCATCTTTCAAAAATCTATAAAAAGTTCAAAATTTTGAAAAATTGCATCACAAAAATATTTTCTGCATGGCATTGCATAGCAGTCGCATTTTTCGGATTGAGTTTGATAGTTGAACAAGTCTAAGTAAAATCCGGAGATTGGAGCTTGATTGGACCTTAAAATCTACCTAATAACAGGAACCTTATAGGAACTGGGTTTGAGGTACTTCAGGTCTAGTTGACTTAATTCTTTGAGGATCACGGGACTCGGTTCAATGGATTCTTGACTGCCTAAGTAGAGTATTTCGGAGCACACGCACAACTCTTGTTGATAATGACCTAACTTGGGCACCTGCACCTTTCACATGGCTCAACTCAGTTGGAGTGGTGAGGGGATTGGATTTGCCGGTATGAGACGCACACAAGTGGAAACATTTGTCCTCCTCTAGGAAGGGAAGTGCACCCCAACCCATCCAGTGATTAAGAAGTCTAAAGACAGGAGGCTGTGGGTTACGATAAAGCTTCAAAAGAGGGATAGTCTACTGGCTCAAGAGGAAAAACTCCCTATGTAAATGCTGTTGTGAATAGTATTAAAAAAAAGTGTTCAGGCATGTACAAAAATAAAAAGCCTGCAAAGTATGTACAAATGTTGTAAAGTCAATAAGCAAGCTTGAGTTCTAAAGTCAAACATGTGAGCCTGCAGCAGGATGACTTGACTACACTGGTCTTGCATCCCAGGATAGGTAGCTACACTGGCTACCGTCCATTGTTCTCATCACCCCCTCCTCTTGAGCTGGTTGCCACTTGAACTTAGAAGGGAATACCCCGCTCCTCGAGGATGGAGTTGTTGGATTGGGGAATCATTGGGTTGTCGCACTGGAGAAGCTAGTTTCTTTGCCATTTCAGTTGGGGAGAGCCACCATCACTTACACTGTACGCGTCAGACTCATAGTCGTAGGGGTTTGCATATGAATTGAGATATCTCTGATCTGGCTATTGAGGAGACTTGAGCAGAGTTTTGGGATTCTCAGGGACTGTTGGATTTCAAATTCGGTTCTCATTAAGGTTCCGCCCGCACTAAAATTCCAAAGGTCCGACTTAAGCTCCAAACTTTGATTCTGTGAAGACAAGTTTGATAATTAAACTAAATCCAAGTTCTTCTTTTTCTTTTCTTTCTTTTCCTTCTTGCACTTATTGCATAAGTGTTTGCTAGGGACTAGCAAAGGTAAAGTATAGGGGGATGATGAATCCACATTTCATCATCTTTATTCTATCATTTTGGCCTCAAAAACCCTAGCAAATGCCTGAAAATAGCATTGAATAGAGTAATTTAGCATTCATGCATATGTGTGTAAAAAGTGTATAAAATACTGTTTTTAATGCCAAAATTATAGAATAAAGAAAAGAAAAGAAAAAGATTAAAATATTGTAAATATTTTATGACCTGAAACCCCGAGACCTAGGCATCTTGATGAATAGGTCGACAAGGAATAAAGTAGGGGGAGATAAGGGCCAAATACCTATATTTATTAATTCATTCTTTATTCATTTTGGGGGACCTATTTTTGGTTCCACTTTTTATACATCAAATAAAGAAACTTTGTACATGAAAGTTGTAGATAATTAAATAAAGAAAAATACAAAATTGATTTCACAGAAAAATAATGTATAGATAAAAAGTTATGGTTTGAATAAAAATCCGGAATCCCAACTTCCCAGACATGTATCTCACAAATGAAAGCTCCAAATGCATCAAACTCACCTTTAGTTGTATATAGAATAAAATAAGCTATTTAATGGCGGTGGTTTCGCATTTGGCGGAGCTACGGTTTGAAAGTTGAGTTTTGGACCCCTATTGTATAATTGTACAGATTAAAATATTCGATTTATTATTTATTCACTACTTTTGAATTTTTATATTTTTATAATTTTGTAAATAATACTTATAATATATTTGTGTATTAAAATCAGAATAAAAATACAAAAGAAACACAAATAAAAATACTTGTTTATATCACATACATAGGTACTATACCTATATACATACCTATACAATACCTACTTAGATTTTATTTAATATACAAAACACATCAGAAAAATAAAACAAAAATATATTTATGTGTATAAAAGTATTTTATGATTTTATAAAATACTAAATAAAAATAATAAAATTAAAATACATAAAATAAAAATAAAAGAATAAACATGTAGATATTATACCTATATAGGCTATAATAAGTAACTTGTAAAATAAATCTCATAAAAATAATTAAAATTCATAATAAAATAATTTATAAATTTATAAACATTTTTTATTTAATAACCTAAATATAATAATGTCATTTAGTATTTTTAAATCATTTTTAAAACCTTTTTCCAGGGGATTTTTCTGGTTGGTCCACGTGGACCAACCAGAGGGCTTGGACAGTTGACCCCGGTCAACTGTCTAACTTGACCCCTGTGCCTCTTGTCAGTGCGTTTTGTCTCTTCTTCTCGCCTTTTTCTAGGATTGACCTTGCACCAAATCATGTCGATGACTTCTGAGTTTTTGCTCCTCGATTAGTGGTGATTCACGCCCAAGGGATTTCTGAGGCTTTGGACCGCTGATCGAGGCGTTTGACCCTCATCTTTCACGCCGCTCGACCACCATTCAAAAGCCACCCCCCGACTTCCCTTCGATTTTTGATCCTTCTTCCGCCAAATTCAACCGCAAACCCTTAGCCCATCGTGTTCCTGGTGACAGCAGGAGTCGAATCGAGCCTGGGTTCGAGTCATCTAGTGTCGAATCGAAGTAGATCCAGCCCTCGCCGGAGCTCCGCCGTGACCTCCATCCCGACGTCTCTGGTGAGCCTCACCCCCTTCTTTTTCCATTTTCTTGTAATCTTATCTTAGGTTAGGTCAGGTCTATAGCAGTTTCGCATTTGATTTGGATTATTCGTCGTGATTCCATCAATCGAACCAACGACGGAGCTGAGCTCCGCTCGCCGTTTTCGGTCGTTCCACGCATCATCCCGACCACCTGTCGCCTCCATCTTCTTCCCCTTCGCTCCGTCGCTCCGCTCCACCCTTCCATCTCCCTCGATCTCGCCCAGATCGAGCAGTCGAGCTCCCCTCTTCGCCGCTCGCCGGAGCTCTACGCCCGAGCCACGATTCACCCTCACCGCACCATCAGAGAGCACTCCGAGCATCCCCTTTTTGCCGTGCTTCTAACCCTGCAGGAACGAAGTCAAAAGGAGGCCCAATCGAGCCTCGAAGGTTCAGGGAAACACCTCCAGGCGATCTCCCTCGTCCGAGCACCTCCGGTCACCTCGGCTTCGGCTGAGGAGCTCCATCGACGCGGACGGGCCCCAGGATCGTTTTGCCCTTGATCCTAGGGCCGGAGAGGCCGTGTGTCGGCCGTATTCGCCAGCCAAAGCTTGCCGGGGGGAGTGTTCTTTGTGAACCTCTTCCCACCATTGGATCAGGAGCACCCCTCCAGGCATACAGGAGCCGTCAGATCTTCAAGTGCCCCCCGCCGTCCGATCAGCCGTCCACGATCTAATCCCAGCCGCCCAGGGCGAAGGGGTACGGGTCGACCGATGTACGCCACGTGTCAAGTGAAGCTCCCTCGACCGCACGATCCGCCTTTTGGGTATTTTGCAATTTTAACCCAAGAGTTTTTTGTATTTAACGTTGTCCTAGAATTTTATTTTCCAGTTAAAAAGTTTTGTAATATTTGCACGTAGGCCCAGTAACTTTTTATATTTGCACTTCAGTCCTCGGCTACGTCACCTCACGTGACTGGGGCGCGTGCCTTTTGGATATTTTGCATTTTCGAACCTAAACTTTCATCTATTTGCAGCTATACCCCTGTGTGTAGTTATTTAAATCTGTTTTTGGGATAATTGCATGTTGGCCCCGTCGCTTTTTAGTATTTGCAAATATGCCCCTGTGAATGACAGATCACGTGCTATGCGCGTGTATTTTGGTGAAATTTGCACCTAAGCCCCTGGATGTTTTTATAATTGCATATATACCCCTGTCAGGCTTAGGATTTTTGTGTGTTTGATTTATTTATTTCACGCATCATTAAAGTGCCAAAAATTCCATAAAAATTAACTTAATTTCCCGTTAACTTGCACTTGCACGCTATAATTTTATTTTCTATTTTTGATGCATTTTCATATTTATTAAAAATAAAAAACATGCCATTTCAGCACTGTATAACTTAGAAAATACCAAAAAATATTAAAATACCTTAAAAAATTCCAAAAGAATTCCCTACTATGTATTTTAACCTACTTTAGTGTCAATCCAAAAACCACTAAAAATTTCAAAAGAAAAACCTTAAAAATTCAAAAATACCTAAAAACTTCAAAAAAATATAAAAAATTCTAGAAAACTCCAAATATTGTAAACACAAGTTCTGTAGTCTCCTGTTTTTATTATCTTTATTTGAAAAATAGTTTGGAAAAATTTTGTGGCTGCTTGATATTTTTAATTCCCATTTTACCCCCAGCCAGTAGCTAATTCACTATTTTGCTTTATTTTGCTATTTGAAAATACCAAAACCACAAAAAACAGTAAAAAATTATAAAAAGACCAAAAAGATTTTATTTCTGAATTTTTGACTATTTTTGCATATTTTTATAAATATTTTGTCACCTCTTTTATCATATAGTTTATATATTCCAATATTAAAAAAATAATATAAATATTTAAAAGATAAAAAGAAAATATAAAATCAGAAAAAGAAAAGAAATAAAAATACAGAATTTAAAAATTAAAAAAAATTGAAAAAAAATTCAAATTAAAAACCCACAAAAAAATTAGATTGGCTAAGTAGTCTATTAGACCTAGGTTTTGACTTTTGTCTATACTCTGCACCTTTGTTTCCTGTGTTCGACCCCTACTTGCTTGCCATTGTACATTTTTAGTAGGGAATAATAAATTTTAATCCTTGCTCTTGATTGATTGATTGATTGTGTGGGTTAATTGTTGACGAACGGGAAGGCTTGAGTAGTCGCATCAGCGACAGTGAGTCTGATTTGTCAGACTACTATTTAGTAGCTCTCACATTCTCGTTTTTCAGTGCGCGAGCAATGTAAAACGAAGACAATGAGGGGATTACTCACCCCAAGACGATATTTTCCTTTTTGATCGATTTTAAGGTCGAGTAATGTTAGCAGTCCCAATTTTATTTGTTATCACTTCTTTTTTTGTATTTTGAATAGAAATGCACGCGCCTAACGAGGAGTCAATTCCTTTAAGCACCTAGGTGATCAATACCAGAGGTAGAAGCGGAAAAGCAATGCAAGCGGCAAATCAATGATGGATGCTAAAGAAAAATGCTCACCTTGCCTCCAGCACTCTATATGCAAGGATGCTCAACAGAATTGAAACCTATCTATATGCAAATGCAAGCCGATGAAATCACCCTAGGATGAGAAGCTGTTATTAGCGTGAAGCACGTTTTTCAAAATTTGACTAAGTCCAAACGAGACTATAGGTACATGCAATGGTGATTAATGTGTTTGGACCTAATACTATCACCAAGCAGATCCTAAATCTAAGGGCTCAGTCACACAAAATAAAGAAAGCAAAATCGGAAAACAAAATAAAAAGAAGCGATGAAAACCGTGGAAACTGCGGTGAGCCCCCAAGTGTACAAACACTTGGAAATTAGGCTCGAGAGTCCAAAGTTCGGGGTACTTGTATTATTACAATAATAGAGTCTCTTTCTCACTTAAATTACAAAAGTAAATACTACACAAAAATGCTCAGAAACATGACTGTCTTCTCAAGTCCTCCCTGCCTCCTTTGATGCTAGGTCAGAAATCTCCTACCGCCTTCACGTGGGTGCATAGACGTCTAGGGTAGAGCACCTCCCTCGATCCGCGGTTCCTCGCACAAAGTCAACAAAGAGGATGATTAGACAAGTCAAGCAATTATATCAAATGAAAAGTAAATAAATAAAGCCGTAACAATAGACAAACGATTACAATCAAGCAAAAACACGATCTACGCGCTGTTACTCCCCGGCAACGGTGCCATTTGATAAACGCGAATATCAGACGGTCGTATATTCCACACAAGGAGGGAACACAGTCGATGCGTTGACCACTCAGAAATCCGGATTTAATCAACAATTAACGCACGACAATTAAATCAAGTAATGAAAGTAAATGTGGAGTTAAAATTTATTATAACTCTATAGTGCATATAATGTAGAGTGTCGAACACAGGGAACAAGCAGGATAGACCAATAAGATAAATGCTCAAGACTGAAAGTGATCAAATATCTATGCAAATGCTAATTTTTTGTGGGCTTTGAACTTTATATTTTTTATTTAATTTTTGATTTTATATTTTGATATTTTGATTTTTAATTTACTGATTTTGTATTTTCTTTATATATTTTATATTTTTATATTTTTTTCTTGTAACAAAGATATAAATCTATATAGGATATATATATACAAGAGAGATAAGAGAGAGATAAAAAGAGGTAAAATTATCAAAATCCAGGAAATAAAATACTTTTTGTGCTTTTTATAGTTTTCTACTGTTTTTGTGTTTTTCCAAATTTTTCCAAAATTTTTTGGTATTTTTAAAATCAAAAATACTGAAAAACAGTGAACAAACTTACTAGCCGAATTTAAAATGAGGATGAAAAATATCAAACAGAATCGAACTTCCTCAAATTAATTTTAAAACAAAATAAAGAAAATTCAGAAACTGAAATTGTATTTTTAGGATTTTTGTGGAATTTTTAAGATTTTTATGAATATTTTTGGTGCTTTGCTATTTTTAGGGGTTTTCTTTTCAAATTTCTAATGATTTTTGGTCTGAAGTTAAAATACGCAGAAACAAATAAAATGTAATTTTTTTGGAATTTTTCAAAAAGTTAATGAATATATTAAAAATAAAAGACTGCAAGAATGTAGAAATGATATTTTTGATTTTTTTACTACCCAAACAAAAAGATAAAAATACGACAAAAATCCCTGATTGTACAACAAACTCAAGAACACACAGAATATTTTTAGATTTTCAAATAGATAAACGATGCTCCAGAAATAAATCAATCACTCAAAATATTGTAGAAATTTTACAGGACACAAATCGCAATATCTTTCGATGAAATTTGGAAACAAATTCTACCCTACCAATTCCTACAACATATCCAAAAATGAGAAAGTAATATTGAGTATTTAAAGAGCTATCAAGAAAACAAACCAAATCAGTACTCTGAATTCATAAATTTGCCATAAATAGTTCGTACATTAGAAAATTTTGAAATTTGGATATGATGTAGAGCTTTAAAGCAGCTTTCTAATATAAAAACATCTCATAGAAAATAAGTTTATATGAATGATTTATGAGTGTTTAAGTGCAGGAGTACATATGAAAATATAAGAACGAAACTGCAGTTCAAAAGATACTCGAAAACTTTCTGAAATATGCCAAAAGCGAGGGGACGCGATTGCAAGATATCCCACTAATCCAGGTGGCGTCAAGCTGCTCTTGGACAATAAGAGGATGTGCGTGAAAGTGCTCCGATGTACCTGCAATTAGAAGAAGGGCTCGAGTACAAAACTCGGCCAAGATGTTAGGTACACAAAAAAGGATATGAATGGGTTTTCCTTCAATTTGGTGAGGGAAGAGGGATGTTCTCCGACCACCGTATGTGGCCGAAGATGGAGGGGTTGTGTATGAGGATGCGTAGAATAACGGAGGATGGCAGCGGTGAGATGTGAGCCGCGTCGAGGAGGATGAATGAAAGTTGAAATGATGGGTTGGAAGCTCGCCGGAGCTTGCTCCGACGAGGGGTGAACTGGGTGATTAAGTGACTAAAAAGCAAGTAAACAAAATGCTAGAATAAATCTATGATCTGCAAGTGAATAAAGAGCAAGGAAACGAGCAAAAAAATGACCTCGACTGGCCTAAAAACCACGAAGGTGGAACCTCGACGGCCGGTGGCCGGAGGTGGGGGTGGAGCCGCCCTTCAACTCGCCTAGCCGCGCCTCCGAGGAGCTGGAGAGCTCACTGTCACTTCACTCTATCTTGAGCTCCAAGAAGGGTGGCCAAAATGGGTCCAAGAGAGTTCAAAAAATGAAGGGGAAGAAGATGGGGTGTTTTGTACATGTGAGGTGGGCGGCTCCTAAGAATGATGGATATCAAGAGAATCGTTGATCCAATCCTCCAAGCAACCTCTGGGTGTGTATGAGGGTACTTCAAGGAGAAAAAGCCGTGAAGGAAGCTCGGCGATTGGGAGAAAGGATTGTCCTTGTAAAATATGAGAAAACGGATAAAAGTGAGTCTGACAGGAGTGGCAGGGGCTGGTTAGAGAGTTGATGAGGGTTAAGAAGATCGATGTGCATCGAGCGAATAGACAACTCAATCCTCGAGATAAGACTTGGGCGTGCATGGTGGATGTATGGGGAGCAAAAGTCAAGAAGGGAGTCATTGATTTGGTGAACGAATCGGCCTCAAATATTGTGAGAAAATGGGAGAAAACCAATGTCTGGCGCACAACAGAGGGGGGTCAGACAACGTGATGAACAAGCTCCAAGGATTGAAGAAAATAGGACGAATCCATTATCCATTCCCCAGTATATATCCTGGGCATGTAAGAGAGATATAAGGGAAGAAAAAGTCAAGAAGACCGCATCACAAGATGATGCAAGATGCGTCCTCTAAAAATCGTCAAAAACAACCAAAAACACAGTTCTAACACATTGCCACTAGAAAAAAAACTTGGAGAAATTAATTCAAAAATCAATTAAAATATAATTCGATTTTATTAATTTTTGGTTATAAAATAAAAAATATTTATTTTTTATAAAGTATTTTATTATGATTTTTATTTATTTTTTCGAGATGTAAAAATATAAATTGCCTTTTATGGCCTATGTAGGTATACATATCTATATATTTTAATATCTTATTTTTATTTCGCATAGTTAATTTTTTTATTTATTTTGTTTATTATTTTATAAATTTACAGCTTATTTTTATACTCTTAAATATATTTTTATTTTATTTTTCTGATGTATTTTGTATACTTAATAAAATAGAAGTATTAATTATATAGGTATCTTTACACGTATTATACCTATGTCTTGTATACATGTATTTTATTTTTGTATTTTTTTATATTTTTATTCCTGTTTTCATACACACATATATTATAAATAATATTTACAAAATTATAAAAAATATAAAATTGTAAAAATAATGAATAATAAATAAAATGAATATTTTAATATGTACAAGTATACAATAGGGGCCCAAAACCTAACTTTCAAACCGTAGCTCTGCAAAATACGAAACCACCTTCATTGAATAGCTTATTGAAAATTATATACAATTAAATGTGATTTTGATGTGTTTCGAGTTTTTATTTGGGAGATACATGTCTGGGAAGTTGAGATTCTGAAATCTTATTCAGTTCATAACTTTTATCTGTATATTATTTTTGTATGATATACATTTTGTATTTTTATATATTTAATTATCTACAATTTCATGTACAAAGTTTCTTTATTTGAAGTATAAAAAGTAGAACTAAAAATAGGTCCCAAAATAAATAAAGAAACAATTAAATAAAAGGAATTTTCATTGTATTTTGGCCGTTATCTCCCCCTACTTTATTCCTTATCGACCTAGTCATCGAGATGCCTAGGTCTCGGGGTTTCGGGTCATAAAATATTTGCAATATTTTATTCATTTTCTTTTCTTTATTCTATAATTCTGACATTAAAAACTGTATTTTATACACTATTTGCATACACATGCATGAATACTAATATGCACGAATTAAGGGTATTTACATGCGTTTGCTAGGGTTTTTGAGGCCAAAATGACTGAATAAAGATGATGAAATGTGGATTCATCAGCAGCCTAAGTGTAGAAGAAGATCAAAAATGGGGCGGGTGAGGTTAATAGGGGAAATGGATGAGTATATCTACATGATGGACATCGGTCCCCCCTATACTTAGGCTTTGGTCAGTCTAAGACAAGAGTGATTGTGAGGACCGATGAGATTTGAAGAATGTACAGAGAATGGTTAAGAGACTCGGGTCACTTTCCCTCCTATACTTAGGATCTGATCATACTAAGTATAGCCATGAAATGAATCGATATGGAGCATAGGCGAGTGATTCGAATCACTGGGGAGGGACAGAAAGAATATATATATATATATATATATATATATATATAAAGGAGCAATGAGAATATACAGATAGATCGTGATCTGAATCTTTTTAATGCTGATGATGGCGAGAGATCAATGTTGCAAGGCTTCATGCATGGCTCTATGTGTGTCTTCTGAGTCTGCCTCACGCATGAAAACAATCTCCTCAACACAGACTAACTGTTCATTTGGTTCGACAAAGTGTTTCAGCAGTTGTCCATTTACTAGGGATGTTTGTGCTCCATCTGTAAGGTTTGAGATCTCTACACATCCACTATCATGCACAACACGGATTATAAATAGACCTGTCCACTTGGATTTGAGATTCCCTTGGAAAACCTTCATCCTCGCATTAAATAAACAAACTGTTGTCATATGCTTGGTTTCTGATCTCCACAAGTTCATTCGGATCCATCTCTCTCTGTTTCCGCCCTAGTTGTGTGTTCCAATTGACCTTCTTGATTATCAATTCTGATTTATACACTAATTCTGCGGGCAAATGACACGACTTCTCAAATACCATTCTGAATGGAGAGGTTCCTAATGGTGTCTTGTAAGCTGTCCTGTAAGCCCAAAGGACTTGGTCCAAGATCTGAGACCAGTCCTTCTTGTCTGGGCGAACAAGCTTCTACAATATGGTCTTAACCTCCCTATTCGACACCTCTGCCATGTCATTAGTCTGTAGATGGTAAGGACTAGCGACACGGTACTCGATGTCGTAATCCTTCACAAGTTTATTTATGTCTCTATTCACAAAATGACTACCCCCATCTGATATCAATACTTTGAGGATCCCGAACCTAGAAATGATATGATCTCTGATAAATTTACAAACAATCTTGCTGTCTGCAGCTCGGGTCGGGATAGCCTCCACCCACCTTTATAGGTAATCTACCGCAAGAAGGATATACTCAAAACCATGGCTAACCGGGAATGGACATATGAAATCGATGCCCCAAGCGTCAAAGACATCACAAATGATGACATGCTACATTGGCATCTCATCCTTGGAACCAAAGGTTCCTCACATTCGCTGGCATACTGGGCACGACTTCACAAAGGTGAGAGCATCGTGAAACAAAGTCGGCCAGTATAAGCCACACTATAATATCTTCCATGCGGTCCTCTTCCCGGAGTGGTGTCCTTCTGCGTCCAGACTATGGCAAAATGTAAGGACACTCTGGTATTCCTCTTGAGGAATACACCTCCTCAAGACACAATCTGGTCCTTCAAAGAAAAGGATTGGATCCTCCCAATGGTAATGTCTCGAATCTAACTTGAGTCGATCTATGCTGCTCTTGGGCAAATCTTCGGGAAATTTCTTGGAGACAATATAGTTCACTATATTGGCGTACCATGGTAGTGAGTCGATAACAAAAACCGACTCGTCAGGAAAGGGTCTCGAATAGGTGTATCATCAGAAGTATCAAGAGTTTCGAGACGGGAGAGGTGATCAGCCACTACATTCTTCTTTCTAGGTTTATCTCTGATGTCCAAGTCAAACTCCTAGATAAGTAAAATCCACCTAAGAAGACGCGCCTTCGCATCCTTCTTTTCCATGAGGTACCGTAGTGCTGTATGATATGTGAACACAATCACCTTAGATCCGATGAGATGAGATCTGAAATTATCTAAGGCGAACACTACCGTAAGCATCTCTTTTTCGGTAACTATATAGTTTCGCTAAGCGGGATCAGGCACTTTGCTTGTGTAGTGTATAGCAAACAAGACACCATCCTGCCTCTGTCCTAACACAGCCTCAACAGCAAAATCTGAGGCGTTTGTCATGATCTCAAAAGGAAGAGACCAATCTGGGGCTTGTAGGATCGGGGCATCCATGATCATCCCTTGAAGTAGCTTAAAGGCGCGACGACATTTATGATCGACAATAAACTCCGTTTCTTTACCTAAAAGCTCAATTAGCAGTCGGACGATCTTTGAAAAATCTTTTATGAATCTCCTGTAAAATCCAACATGCCCGAGGAATGACCGCAACTATTTTATGTTGGTTGATGGTTGGAGTCGTCTAATCACGTCCATCTTGGTAGTGTCAACCTCCATTCCTCTCTTGGAGATGACATACCCCAACACAATGCCCTCCGTTTCCATGAACTGACTTTTCTCCCAGGAGAGCACCATATTTACCTCACATCATCGTTTGAGGAGTCGGTCCAAATTTCGAAGACATGAATCGAAGGAATCGCCGTGGACCAAGAAGTCATCCATGAAGACTTTTAGGAATTCACCGACCATATCGGCGAATACAACAATCATGCACCTTTGAAATGTACCGGGAGCATTGCATAACCCAAAGGGCATGCGCCTGAAAGCATAGGTACCAAAGGGGCATGTAAATGTGGTTTTCTCCTGGTCCTCAGGAGCAATATCTACTTGGTTGTAGACCGAGAACCCGTCTAAGAAACAGAAGAATTATTTTCCTGCTAATCTTTCTAAGATATGATCGATAAATGGTAAGGGAAAATGATCCTTCTTCATCGCAACATTCAAGCATCTGTAATCCATACAGACACGCCACGACGTGGATACTCGTGTCACAATATCCTCTCCATCCTCGTTGGTGGTCGTCTGAATTCCCGACTTCTTTAGGACAACATTAATAGATGCCACCCGCTTGGAATCGGAGATGGGATAAATAAAACCCGTGTCGCACCATTTCTCAATCTATTTATTCACGACCTCTCGTAAATTTGGATTCAACCTATGTTGGAATTCACAAGAGGGTTTAGCTTCATTCTCAAGATAGATATAATGCAAGCTCAAAGTGGGATTTATTCCATGGAGATCGGAGATGCTCCAGCATGTTGCCTTGCGATTTTTCTCCAGGATCTCTAGCAAGTGAGATTCCTACTCCTCGGTCAATTGCGGACTGATGATGACCAGAAACTTCCTCTCTTATTCCGTAAGGAAGGCATATTTCAGGGTTGTGGGTGATGGTTTGAGCTTAGGTAAAGTGTGGTCATCGGCAAAATCTGGCTCAATCAATTCTGGCTATGTGCTGGTAGTAGCTGGATCTGTCTCTGAAGTAACTGCCACCAACTGAATTAGCTCTGGAGTAGGATCGCCAAAAGTATCCAAGCAATCGGCGAAAGCCACGTCCGACTCATCATCCTCATCTTCTGATTGTCCTAAAGAGGGAAAGACTGACATGCCCAGCCAGGCTTCTGTGTCATCGAAGATGTAGGGGGATGCACTCTCTACGCATTGTTCTTTCCTAAGGATCTCGCAAACTGTCTTATGTACCAGATTCCTCCAGTGGAGAGGGACTCATCGGTGCTGGCTGGATTTTGTCTCCATGGCCCAACGATGTCTACGTGAACACAATATGCATCTGACGAAGTGTACTCGGTGCTGGATTCAGAATCTGGCCTCTGCCACCTTGTCTGCTTCATCTCAAGCTTAGCGTGGAGTTTGGAACTGAATTTTCTCGACCTTATAATCAAATAAGGCCCTTGTTGTTCTCAAGAAGGGCCTTCCAAGAATGATATGAGAATCTCTCCAATTTCGAGGGGTCTCCATATTAAGGACTGTAAAGTCCACCCTGTAATCTCGACCCTCAGCATTGATGATAATGTTCCTCAATTCTTCCTTGGATCTCTTAGTGGATTTGTCTGCAAACTGGAGTAAAGCTCTCGATTTCCTAAGAGGTCCTAGATTTAGCCGCTCATGGAGAGCTGTTGGCATCAGATTAATTGAGGATCCATTATCCAAGAGAGTGCGTGTAAACGCAGTGTCATCGACATGACTCACCACATAATGGGCACCCATGTCCCTTCGTTTCCTTGGAAACACATTCTTGATGGCACAAGTAGTGGCTACTAACAAAATGTGCTTCTCAACACGGCTTCTTGTTTTTCTGCTGACCCTATTAGGTGTGCATCTCACCTTAAGGTACTTCTGAAATGTAGATGTCATATCCACATACTTATCAAAGGGGATTGTGACCTTGATATATTTGTTGCAAAACTCAGCCATCTCAGGGTCATCTTTTTGGATTTTTTAGATTTCTTCTTTCCACCCTTAAAAGCATGGGGGAAAGGGATTATTGAAGACAACTCAGATTCTGAAACTGAAATGTTTTCATTCAAACGGGAAACTGAGTTCTGTACAGGACTGGGACTCTGACTCTGACTAGAAAGAAATTCATGAAACAAAACAGGTGGTGCATCTACTGCTACTCCTGGTGCGTCCTCCTCAGATGGAGGTGCGTGCTCTTCATTAGGCTCGCTTGATTCATTGCTGATGCTCCTCTCCGTCTTTTTGTTCTTTTTTCCTTTATGATTTTTTGGTGTTTTGGGGACTTTGAAATCCTTTTATTCTGCTGCTGAAGGTGATGGTGGTGGTGATGCTGCTCCTCTGCCTCCAAGTCCTCCTCAGGTAGAGACTTGGTGGCATCTTCCTCATGTTCCTGTGCTCGATCAGGTATGGTTACGATCCTTCCGCTCCTGAGGGACATATGATTAACATTATCGTACGAACGGATCTCATGTTCAGATAGAGAATAATATGAATAATATACCTGATCTCGTGGTCGATGCTGACCCTAATTCATGCTATTGGGGTTAGCTTGAACCTAGACGGGAATTGGAGTCCTTGGTGTCATCTGCTGATCCTGGTGGGACGAGACACGGTTCATATCTGTTCTTATGTTGTGGTAATCATTCTGCATCTGCGGAACCCTATCGGTCAAAGTCTGGATGGCCAAGGTGAGGAACCCCTAATCACTAGTGGGTAGGGTCTGCTGTTGTTGACTAGAGGATGAGTGATTCTGCTGTCTATATTGGCCCTACTGGACTTGCTAGTACTGCTGTGGGTGGGACTGTGAGGTGTAAGGTGGTGGGGGGCCCTGCTGGCCCGAGTGGAATGTGCACTGCTGCCAGTGCTGTTGAGGCTTGTATCCTTGTCCTGGTCGGGACTGGACACAACGCGGTGTGGGGACAGAGCTGGTTTCCTGTTAAGATGGGGGGGAGGGTCGGTGTGGCTGACCATTCCCTATCCCCGACTGCCTGTCGATGGGGTCATGGCTGTATCACAGCTCGTTGATCTCAAACACCTGCGGAGGCTCCTCGTAGGCTGACTCCACCTGTGGGGGTGCGTGCTGCTCCTACTGAGTGTACTGCTATTCCTCAACCCAGCTGCTCTGAGGCCCCTATACCTGCTCCTGTACTAGGTGAACTTGATGTACATGTACAGGTGATGCAGAAGGGGCAGGTAGTCGTATCTTGGATACCTTCTCAATCAATTCCTCCACTTGTTTCGACAATCGTGA
The DNA here is from genome assembly GCA_037367405.1 of Ottelia alismoides. Classification (NCBI taxonomy): domain Eukaryota; kingdom Viridiplantae; phylum Streptophyta; class Magnoliopsida; order Alismatales; family Hydrocharitaceae; genus Ottelia; species Ottelia alismoides. Next base: position 943,508 of record JAZKJV010003972.1, on the reverse strand, counting down.
AAGCGCCTCAAGGTCAGTGACCCTTTTGTGGATCTGTTCTACATGGTGAGCTTATCTGCTATTATCCCCATGCTAGGGATTAGGTCATCTGACAAATCCGCTATAGTCCTCCTAGGTGTCTCATGAGTTAGGCTTGAGGGAGACACCTGATAGGCCCTGGTGGCCTGAGATCTTCCTATTTCTGTTATCTTCTCTAGGATCTTCCATACGTCATCTTCATTTTTATTCAGATAGCTACCTCCACATGCTGCACTCACTAACCCCTGCATTTCAGGGGTCATATCACAGAACAAGGTCTGGATTAAGATCGCCTTGGTAATGCCATGGTAAGGGCATTTCTGTGTCAAATCATTGAATTTATCCCATGCTTCATGAAATGGCTCGTGGGGACCCTGGGAAAAACAAGTGATCTTTGTCCTCATCTGGTTAGTCCTACTGAGTGGGTAGAACTTCTTCAAAAATAAGTCTTTGAATTGCCTCCAGGTTGTACATCTAACCTCGAGATTCTTCAACCAATGTGATGAACGTGAAATCTGCCTTTTTAAGAATAGATGATTGTCGTAGTATAGGAGGCAAATTCGGTTCAGGAAAACCACAATCCTTTGAATGTTGTGAAGTATTTATATTTGGCAAGTCTACCAAGGTCGAACACAGGGACACGAGATACTCTATTTATTTATTGATTTTTGATCAATTAAGAGCAGCGTGAATAAATTCTCAATTTTAGGTCTTTATGAAAATGCGTGATGCACTATGCAGATTATAATGCAATAAAATGATGCATGTAATTTAGTTGATTTTTATGCGATTATAAGATGATGTATGAGATTAATGCAGGGGAACTTATATGCAGAACCAAGGATTACAAATATACCCTAAAAAGATCACTGAAAATGAGCAACATAATATGAATTGAAATCAGGGTCATTTTAATCACAATATTAAGATCAATCATCAAATCAGAGCAAGGACAAGTATGCAGAGTCATCATCTAACACAAAAATTCACTTCATTTAAAATGTTGGTAGATGAGAAAATTAAATATGCCATGATGTAGATGAGGAAATAAGAATCAAAACAACACTAAAATCATGCAATTTGGACCTACGATGCTCAATTATGAAGAAAACAATGCATGGGCATAAATGTAATAAAAATGCAAGAAAATAAAAGGATAAATATTACATTTAGGTCCCTAGAGGGAGCTAAATGCAAATACCCAAAACTGGTAGGGCCCTGATGTAATTTCTCTATATACACGGGGGCATTTTTGTAATTATGAAAAGCTACGAGGGCATCCCTGTAATTTACCCAAGCACACATGTGAGGCTCATGCCTGTGGACCTGTATGTAATTATCAAAAGTTCCTGGGTCCGTCATGCAATTTACCCAGGCCCTCACGTGCGTCGCATGTGGGGGCCTAGGGTTGATGCTCGCTGCTAGCTCGGGACACGTGGCAGCGTAGGATGGCTTGGCTCGAGGTTCGACGGACCCGAAGCTGATGGGTTGGCTTGAGGCTCGGCTAGCCCACGTGTCAACATCCTGGCCTTCCGATCTAAATGATCGGACGACACCTGTGTCATCTGGCTCCTCCGCAGCCCAATGGAGAAGGCTGTGCTCCGGCGGGCTCGCTGGAGCTCCTCCATGCGCCACACGCTCGCCTGAAGGTCAGTGAAGATCGCTGGACGACTGGAGGGGATCCTAGAGAAGCAGCGAAGCTCTAAAGTTGGTCGAAGATGAAAGTCGATGAAGCTTCGCCGGAGGAGAAAAGGTTGAAGGAGCTCCGATGTGAACTCTGGCCAATAAAGGTTCATGCAAGGGTTTGTCATGGCCGAAGCATGTGCGAGTGAGTGCGAGTGTTTAGTGAGTGAAGGCCATGGGGAGCGATGGGAGACGGCCTGCGTTCTTCTTCTATGGCGAAGTGGAGAAGAAGGGGGTAGAAGCATGGGGGGGGGGGTTTCTGGAGAAGAGGAGAGTCGTCGGTGAAGATGAGGGTGACGTGGCGGAGGGATTGGAAGGGTCCATGAAGCGGTGTTGAAGGGATGAGATCGAGGCGGGGCGTGAAGATCGGACGACCCAGGAAGGAGCCGAGTGGCGAGAGAAGAGGCGGGCCACGTGGTCGCTCCAGAGAGCACCGAGTGGCCCAACTAGAAAATTCGAAAATATAAAAACAAAGAAAAATACAAAAGAAATAGTTAGAGGTAAAATTAGGAGAAAGTCAAAACATGAAAGTTGCTCGTCTCGACGAGATCTACAAATTTCATGTTGGACAAAAAGCCAAAAGAGGTCATTTGTACAAAAAGTATTTTTTGAGGGTATTTTTAAGGGGGTAAAAACACAGGATTTTATCTTTTGATTTGTTTTTGTATTTTCAATCTTTTTAAGGGTTAGTGATGTTATGGACAATTCATCTACCTATTTTTTGGGGTTTTTGATGAGAAAATAATTACAAAAGAAAATAAGAGTACTTATATACTATTAATTAAGGGTTAATTATTCACAATATATTACAAGATAAAAATAAAGAATTAATGGTGATTTTTATTGGATCAGTTAAGCTATGGGTTTAATATGTGGTTTTTAGCATGATGAATACGAGATTCATCACAATGGTCAGCCTTATCTCCTAAGGTAAACAGGGTAGCCTTCAGCCTGATGTAATCTTGTCCAACCCTAGGATGGCTAAGGTTATTACACATCAACTCAAAGTCTCTCAAGAAAGCATATGGTTCTTCAGTTGCATTTCCATTAAACTTCGGTAGCAACCCAAGGAAATGAGGCTTCAGCTAAAATGCCTTTGGGATACCTCAGATACGAGTCAACTATGTATCTCATTTTCAAATGGATTATGGGCATCCACTACCGGTCTGTCTATTCCACTCGCCAAGCCATAAGATCTGCATTCAGTTGCTCAGCTCTAGCGAAACGGGCAAGGACTTGATGCATAGGGTCATATCTGTCTCTTCGTCTAGGTTTTTCTTAGGCATCTTGGTCTCGGGTTCATCCTCTTCACCTGTATAAATAATGTGGTCTAGGTTAGAGGATGTAGTAGTGAAGACATTTTCACTGAGGCGAAGGTCTTCCTCGGTGAGATGAGAGGAGAGAAAAGGGATGGTTTGAGGGTGACCATCCTGAGAGTGAGAGATCCCGAACTCAAGAGGGTCATGAGCTCGGGTTGGCCCAAGTTGAACTCGGGCCGATGAAGACGCACTTCGTGAGGGGTTCAATGAGAGATTTGCGAAGCTTGAGTAAATATCTCCCCAGTCAGTCACCTTCGATGACAAAAAAAGGAAACGGGAGCACAAGTGTGCGAAGATAGGATTTGACTCCTACCTAAAGCAATCAATTGAATCACAAACCCTGAGCTCACACTCAACACGATGAAGGACCCAAAACCGGATCCCATTCATCTGGTTGATTTTAAGTGTGATTTTCAAGCAAATTAGCAAGGATTACGTGATGGCCTATAGGGAAGTCGGCTCAATGCTGGATGCATCTCCCCTGTTTAACCTGTCGCCTAAGATACCAACGCCCTTCCTCTCTTATCTCCTATCACTGGCTTACTCGGTTAATATTGATAAAGTTCAGGGACTTGCCCCGATCTACCAATTGAATTAGCCAGAGGTTTATAAGGCTTGTCACTTCGCCATGGAGGGTTACTAGCAACTTGTCGCGTCGCACCGTTGCTTCACCCCTATCTACTTGCCGAAGCAAGCGGAGGCTACTTGGTGCTGGTCAGTTGAACTTCGAATACTTCAGCCTATGATATTCACTAAGAGAGGGGTGCATTGATATAGAAGGCAAGGATTTGAGCTCTATCTTAGTGTGTGCACACAATCTCTGTATCCTCACTCAGCCTGAAATCAAGGTCGGGGTTATTCTCCCGCAAACAGAATTTTCAGTTTTATGTTGATTTTTTTGGTCAATTCAGTTTAGCAGTCCTGATTTTAAGTTAGATGTGACTTGATTATTCCAACATACAAGGCACGCTTATCATCTAGTCCCAATTTCCTTTAGTCCTAAGTTGTAAAACCAGGGGGGTCGAGAAAAGCCGATGCAATAAAAATCAATGATGCATGCCTAGTTCAGAAAACTTACAGTGGTCCTCGCACTCTATATGCGGGATGCAAAGCAGAATTGAAATTTTTACACTAAATGAATGCAAGCGATAAAAAGCTGCTCCTAGACAGGCAATTCTATTAGCGAGTGCAGAATGAATTTAAATTTGGTTAAAATCCTGCAGTCTAAGTGCGTCTTTTAATGATGAAGTGTGGTCCTAGATATTACGAGCACAAACAGACCTAAGAAGATCTAAGAACCACGAGTGCAGATTCTATTCTACGTCAAGCAATCAACAACATAGAGAGTCTTCTTATTCAGTTACACACGCGAGAACCCGAACGGGAACTGCTTTAAATGCAGACTTTTTTTACAAGTTCTCCAAAGCCACTCAGTTCAATTCAATGCGGGTTCTTCGGCTCGCCTGATGAGTCGCCTTCGATGCCTCATGTTCCTCGTACAAAAATAAAACAGTGGTCAGAGAGAATGACACAAAATAAAGCAAACAAAAAATGTTGGAAAATAAATAGAGAAATATTCATAAGAAAAACCGGGAATCAGAATACTCAGGGATGAAAAATCTAAAATCTAGAATTCCTAAAAATTAACCTAAGCCGTGCCTCCCCGACAACGGTGCCATTTGATAGACCCAAATTTTTAAATTTAAATTATGCTATTTTCAATGCGTCGTAGTCAGATAAATTCAGATCAATAAAAAACCACTTCTTCAGTTATTAGTCCAATTAAAAGCGAGTGGTTATTTTTTTTACTTGAGCAAGTCCAAGGTCGAACTCAGGGAGGTAAATTTCTCCTTAGATTTATTTAAAGTCGATCTATATGCTAGGTTTTCAGAGAAATATTTTTTTTGGTATTTTTAAAATTCAACTAAAAATGCAATGTAATTTCGGGCTAAGTTGAGGGACTAAAATGCAAATTTCATTCAAACAATGTCCAAAAATTCTCAAACTTGGCCAAAAGTTGAATAATGATGAAATTAGACTACTGCATGTTTTTGGAATTTTTCAACTCAATATGAATTAGTTAAAAATTAAATATGAAAGCAGTGTGATTTTTGCAAATTAATTTTAATAAATACAAAACCTGATTATTTTCAGAAACTAAAATTATCCTAGATAAATCTATGTTAGAGGAATCGGGAAAAATTTAAAATCTTAAAAATAATTAATTTAGGACTCATTAAAAATTAATAAAATGAATTACCAATTAATTTATTGCGACCTCGATATGCATGCAAATAAGATGATTTTTGGGCACAAAGTAAAACTACTAAAACTCTACTTACTACGAATTTTTCGCAATTTTTATAGCAAGGATGAATTTAGTATTGAACTAATAGTAAGCAGTGGGAAAAATGTTCAATTTTCCACGAAAATAATTATATTAAATAATAAGTAGCTCATGAAAATCAAACAAGCCTTCATAATAATAAAGCATTAAGTGCTCTACAATATGCAATTTTTAAATAAAGAAATGGTGCTAAATTAACGTTTAAATTAATATGACAATGCTAGGGTCTATATGCAATTTACAGAAATAAAAGAAAATAAAAATGTAGTCAGGACTCAAATGCAATTACCTAGACTAATGAGGCCATCCGTGCAATTTTTCTGGTGAGGACTAATCTGCAAATCCAAAGAACTGCAGGGTTTTGGTTGACAATCTCCACCATGGCACGTGTCATGCACGTGCGTGCTTGAGAGGCGGGGTTCAGATGTGAGTTGTAGGGAATTCAGGGACCTTGGCCGCAAATTCTCCCCGAGGCCCACGTGCTTTCCACGTGAAGTAGACTTGGGGGGGTGGGAGGTTCAGCTACTGGATGTAGCGAGCAGTTGGTGGCATCGTGCGCTGGCTCCAAGGCGGTGGTTGGTAGAGGCGCATGGAGCACGACCGAGTGCACGGCAGGGCGAGGCACGCTGTAGGAGGGCATGCGACAGTGGCGCACGCGGTGGCGCACAACTACGCGTTGAGGGAGGCGCAGGTTCTCACGCTGACAATCGGAGATGCCCATTCAAGCTGGCGGTTGATGGGGATCCTTCGATGGCGGGGCGACGCATGGAGGCCGATTGGAGACGCGGAGGTGTTGTTCGATGGTGGTTAACAATCAGTCCAAGAACGAGGCGAAGATGATGTGGCGTGTCTCCGAACGATGGCAAAGCTGGGGGCAGAGCTCGCAGGCTGGCGTCGAGTGCAGTGCAAGCGACGGTCTGTTGAGGTGCAGCTGCTCCTTTCTCATCGACACACAACGTAGCAGGAGCCGTATGGCGGTGCAACTGTTATTGACATGAGCGGTGCACGTGGCTTGGCGGAGCAGTGATGGATAGAAAAGCTATTGGAGATGAGGCCGAGGGTGGTGGAGCAGCTGTAGGGGGTTGCTGTGGCGGCTAGCGAACGCATGTGTGCTTGGGGTAATGTCTACGAAGGAGGAGATACTCGTGGGCGGAAGAACGAGGAGTGGCGAGGCGTCGCGAGGGTGCGGAGTTGCGAAGGGTGAAAGTCGATCGGGGACGGTGAAGGTGTAAAAGATGGGAGAGGCCAAAGTGTTCCCATCGAAATGCGAGGAAGTTGATATCGGTGGAGGAGCTCGACGGAGGGAGGGCGATAAGGCATAGTGGCTCGAGACCGGAGAAAAAGATTGGAGATGAACGTAGGAAGAAGAGGAGATTGAGAAAGAAGCAGAGAGGGAGAAAAATACATGTATGGGTTAGTTGTCTGTGTTGGAGGAGCTTTAAGCTCTCCGATCCTTACCTCCAGAGGTTGACAACAAACCTCGAAGATTTGGCAGCTACTGGGTTGGTGCTGCAACAGAGGTGTACTCACCTTCGGATCAAGCCGGGCGTGGATATGGATTCGTCGTCGCCTGCGAAACGATCTCCGAAACTGTCACTGACAGAGACGTTGAAGCTAGAGATCCACCTCCTCTTAATGGCGGATGATCTCCAACGGGGCAGAGGAGCTCCTTTTTAAAGGAGGTTGGCGAGAGACCGATATCGTGGGGGAGAGAGGAATGGTTGTGCGACGTGTGCGGTGAGTGCTGTGATGGACGGAGATGGTTGCGCGCCCACAGGAAGGTGGTTGGGCGAGAGGGAGGAGTTGGGAAATGTCTGCGCCACCACGCGAAGCGGCTGGTTGCAGTGTCGCAGCGCGAGGTGGGGGAAAGCGGGTCCTGCGGTTACGAGCTCGCCGCGAAGGAGGGAGAAGGGGGTTGTGGGTGAGTGGTGTAGCGGTTGCGTGCCGTGCGGAGATGGGAGATAGAAGGAGAGGTGCACAGGCAGTTGAGCGGACCGTGGGCGAGGTGTGGGAGGAAGTGGTCAGGCGCGCTAGGCGGAGGAAGGCAGATGGCGGTTGCGGAGCCGCACTAGGCGGAGGAAGGGGGCAGAGACGTGGTCACGTGCTAGGCACGTGACCGGATGGAAGAAGGAGGCGCCACGTGGTGCACGCGGGAGCGGCCACGTGGTGAGTTATTTTTAATTATTAAAATAATTAAAATAAAATAATAAAATAGATAAATAGATAAATAAATAAATAAAAAATGGGTGGCACGTGACAGCTCTAGGAGCGGCCACGTGTCGCTCCAAAAAAAATCATAAATAAAATGTAATTAAAAATAAAAAAGAAATAATAAGAGGGGTCAAATCAAAAAGTGTCAACATGAAAGTTGCTCGTCTCGACGAGATTTACATCTTTCGTGAATGACCAAAAATCAAAAGAAGTCATTTGTACAAAAAGTATTTTTGGGTGATATCTTATAGGTATAAAATACCGTATTTTGATGTTTTGCATTTTTTTTTTCATTTTTTTATAAGAGAAAAATAAAGTTGGATAAAATATGAAAGGAATATTTACAACTTAACCTATTTTTGGATTTTTAATAATAATGAAAATAAAAAGATAAAAATGGAGGGTATTTTAGTCAATATGTACAATATACGTTAGGGACCCAAAATCCAAGTTTCACATACGAACTCTGATTTTTATGAACTTACTCTTATTGAGGGTCTTTGAATGTATATTACTTTAAAAGTGAGTATACCTAAATCAGACACTGTATGAGAGAGATATGTGCATTTTAAGGTTCATGGTCTCAAATTTAGATTTGGGTTTTATTGATCAATTTTACAAGTTAGTGTTTTTTTGATATTTTTTCTTTATTAGCGTTAGTAATATATACACTATAGAGTTGACTTTATTGGATTTGGAATTAGTATAAAATATATACAAATAGATGAATTTAGCTAATATACATGTGAATATTTACAAGTGAATCTAGCTTTTTATTTAATGTAAATATGAATGCTAAAATGCATATATTATTTACACATAAATGAATGGTAATTATGCAATATAAGTGGAGATATGCAGCTAATTACTCAAAAATAAAGCTCCATTTTCAACTTTTAAAGTGATGAATCACAGATTCATCACTACCCCATCAGAAATGAGTATCTTGGGGATCCTAAACCACGAAATAATGTTGTCCTTGAGAAAGCAACAAACTGTACTTCTATAAGCGGAATGAGCGAGAATAGCCTCCACCCAGCTACTCACATAATCCACGACAAGCATGATGAATTCATATCCTTGACTACCAGGAAATGGGCCCATAAAATCAATGCCACAAGCATCAAACGCAACTGAAATTTGGATGAACTTTAGTGGCATTGAATCTTTGGAACTAGTGGTTCCTCTGAATTTTTGGCAATCGATGCAGCTCTTGACTTATGATGCGGCATCCTTGAATAGTGTAGGCCACTAGAGGATGCATTGCAATATTTTTGTTGCTGTCCTATTTCATAATGGTGTCCTCCTACTTCGAGCTTATGACGGTGCTCGAGGATACTGGTGTACTCCTCCCGAGGGATGCGTCGACACCGAATGCAATCCGCACCTTCCTTGAAAAGGTGCGGATCTTCCTATTTTTAGAAATGAATATCAGATAGAAACTTATCCTTCTTTATCCTTGTCCAATCTTGTGGAACTTTCCTACAAATGAGATAGTTCACAATATCGGCATACCAGGGGAGAGATGCAACACTCAATATTTCTTCCCAGGAAAGGTCTCAGTGATCGACACAGTATTCAACGGAGTCTCTTCATATTAAATTCTAGATAAATGGTCCTCCACCATATTTTTAACTCTAGGCTTGTCTCGTATCTCCAAATCAAATTCCCAAAGGAGAAGGACCCATCGCAACAAACATGACTTGGCATCATTCTTATGCTATAAGTACCCGATGGTTGAGTGGTCAGTGTAAATAGTCATTTTAGCTCCCAAAAGATGTGATATAAATTTCTCAAGGGTGAAAACAACGACCCGTAGTTCTTTCTCTGTTACAATGTAATTCTTCTGGTCATCACATGCATAATGTTTAGCAAATGGAACACCATCCCTACGCTATCCCCAATAGCATAATCTGATGCATCTGTATATGATCTCGAATGGGAGAGTCCAATCTTGTGGCCGCAAAACAGGCGCTTGAGTAGCCAAATCCTTTAACCGATTAAATGCTCAGAGGATCTTGTCGTCTACAATGGGTTCGATCTCCTTGCCTAGAAGCTCGGTAAGAGGTCAACCAATCTTGCTGAAATCTTGAATGAATATACGATAAAATCCAACATGCTCCAGAAAAGACCTTACCTGCTTCAGTGTCTTAGGTGGCTCAAGTTTAGAAATGACATCCACCTTGGCCGGGTCAACCTCCATGCCTCTCTTGGAGATTACATGGCCCAACACTATCCCTTTAGTCACAATGAAGTGACTCTTCTCCGATGAAAGAATCAAGTTAACTTCACAACATCGTTGAAGAATGCAGTCCAGGGGCACAATACAAGTATCAAAGCTTTCACCATAGACCAAGAAATTGTCCATGAATACCTCAAGGAAACTACCCACCATGTCAGCAAAAACGGCCAACATACACCTCTAAAATGTAGCGGGAGTGTTACACAATCCAAAGGGCATAAGTTTGAACACATAAGTTTCAAACGAACAAGTAAATGTAGTCTTCTTTTGATCCTCAGGGCAATTGCCACTTGATTATATTAAGAGTACCCGTCCAAGAAATAAAGAACTCTTGCCTTGCCAACCTTCAAGTACTTGGTCAATGAAGGGTAAAGGAATTTGATCCTTGGTAGATGAGTTCAGGCACTAGTAATCTACACCGACGTGCCATCATGTAGGTACTCTGATCAGATCTCCACTCCTTAGTCATTAGTAACCACTATTATTCTGGATTTCTTTGAAACTATGTGTAATGAGATCACCCATTTAGAGTCAGAGATGGGATAGTCGAAGTCATCCTCACACAACTTTGTTATCTCTTTCATGAAAACTTCCCGTAGATTAGGATTCAACCTGCATTGAAACTCACAAGATGACTTGCTATAATCCTCTAAGTAGATGTAGTGCGAACACATGGCCGGATTTATCCCACAAAGATCGAAAATGTTCCATCCAATAACCTTGTAGTCTCTCTCTCTCTCTCTCTAGAATCTCTAGTGAGCGAGATTCTTATTTAACGGTCAATTGCGAACTGATAATGACCGGATACTGTTCAGGTTCACCCACAAGGAAAGCATATTTCGTGTTTGCTGGAAGCAGCTTTAATTCTGGCGGAATTGGAGCTGGCTTCTTGGTAACCTCTGAGATGGTGCTCATGGTAGCTTCTCTGTTGTTATCTGATGTGTTGTCCACCTCAGCTACTCCTGGTTTAGATAAAATACCGAACAAGTCCTCAATAAGTTTCTCTTATTTGGTTCGGGAAGGTTCTTCAAACAATTCAATAATCTCATAAGCAAGGACCTCCTCATATGTAGGGTAGATGAAATCGACTGCTCTCACTAGAAGATGAATCGCATCAAGATGTTGCTCATTAGAAGTCGAATCATGCCAATAACCTCTCTCACAAACTCCCGCTTGATGGAATCTCCTCTTATCACAGGGAAATATCTCCATGATGCTTAAGCTCGAGGAAGAAGGGTCGAAGATGGATCATATCTGAATCAGAGAACTCGAGGCTTATTTATAGGCTGTGAAATATAAATTTCAAATGATGAAAGGCATGTGAACCGAGGCCGGATCAGGAAAAAAGAAGCATGGGCGTGGATCAGGGTTACATGGAGGTTAATAAGGTGAAGGGTTGAGTAGAATGGACGTTGGATTTGATCGGAATAAATCCAAGAAGGGAGTGGGTTGGCGACTTGGGCCAGGTTTAAGAAGATGGGGGATGAGTTGACCGGGTCGAGTCAATAAACCCGACCTGGACCAATCAAAATTCGAAGAAATGAAATAATAAAATAAATACTAAATAAATTAAATCAAAAAGTTATTAAAATAAAAAGTGTGTAAATTAATAAACTTATTTTTGGTGATTTTAATAAATTAAATAACTTAGTTTATAAGGTTAAATTATTTATGTACATGTATTTATAGGTATAAAAAACCTATGTACATAGTATACAAATTTTTATTTATTTATGTTTATAAAAATACATGTTATTTTATATTTTATTTATTTATACCTACCTAAGGATTTTAAATACATTTTTATTTTATTTTATGAATTTATTTAATGGGATAAATAAATAGAGATATGTACAATATGAGTACATTATACCTATGTGATAAATGCAATTATTTATTTTTTGGTCATTTTTAGAAATTTTATTTGTATTTTATATAATTATTATAAAGTATGTACAATACATAAAAAATACAACGTGTACAAAATATATCAAGAATAAAATATATACATGTGATATACAATTGTACATGTACAATAAACCCCCCAAAAGCCGACTTTCACATCTTAACTCTAAATTTTATGAAACCACGTTCATTTTAATGGTCATGTTATTTCGAACACAGTGTAAGTGGATTTGGTTACTTTTGAGTCTATATGGAGAAGATATCTAGTTTTCAATTATGGCTTTACATCTTTTTTGAGTATTCTATCTTTTATTATGTACATGGTTTATTTTTGCAATTAATTTTATTATTTAGGGCACATTTTTATATACAAGTTTCCCGAAGAAAATAATTTTATTTGAGATTATTCTAGTGATAAATAAAATAGTACAATATATGTGGATACTGAATGATGAATATGTAGAGGGTGAAATTGGTTTTCTAAGGTATTTTATAAAATAAGGATCCTATCTCCCCCTACTTTATTCCTTGTCACTTAGGTCAAGACTTGACATGGTCTCAAGGTTAGGATCGGTTTGTATTTATTTCATATATACAACCTTCTTTTCTTTCTTTTTCCTTTCTTCTTTATTTATTTATTTTGGATTAAAATAATGATAATAATACACAAATAACATATGATGTTAGAATGTTAAGAAATGAGAACTAATGATATTTACATGTGTTTTGTAAGGGATTTTAAATCAAAATAGATAACTAAAGATGATGAATTGTCGATTCATTAGTAGTTGATAAAGAAGAAAAATAAAGGAAAATAAGAAGTACAATAAAAGGAAGAGTCAAATGAAAAAGTAGTCGACATGAAAGTTGTTGGTCTCTTTGAGATCTACAACTTTCACGAAGGATCCAAAATCAAATGAGGTTATTGTATAAAAAGCTATTTTTATATAGGTATTAATTTGTCCATTATTCCCCCTCTTTCTTGTTTGTAATTTTTTGCATTTTTAATTAAGGTTTTAATTATATATATACAACATTAATCTAATTTTTATAGGTTAAGAAAAAGATGAATAAAAATGTCGAAGATAAAATATGTACAATATACAAGGTCAGATTTCTTTGAGTTCTTTGGATTTTGTGTTTTTTATAAGTTTTGTTTCCTAATGACAAAGTAGTAAACGAATTAAATAATATAAATGAGAAAGAATTAAGTCAAAATAGTTAATTTTTGTACATAAAATAATAAACACAAGTTAGCTAAATATTAGGATTTATTTATACATAGATTTTAACCCTAATTTCTTACACAAACCAATAGATAGGTGACCTAGTCAAGGTCCATATATCGACACATTGGTGTGCATATGAAATAATATGAGATGTACGATCTCTCGAAGGAATCAAACAGATTCATAGTTGATGAAACGAGAGGTAGTGCTCACTAATGAGATTTTTGAGGGTCAAAAATGAATTCTATGCATGGTCGTCTTGTTTATGAAATGAGACACGAATTAGAGATATTAATATATGCTTTTAGAAAGTATATGATTAATATTGTCACTTAATATCAAATGAGAAATCTATTTATATATTCCGAAGAAGACAGTCAAACCAGGGTTTGAACTTTGGATTTATCAAAGTCTTCCAGCATGAAGGATGAATGAGTATTGGGAATACTCATGGTTACATCTATTGTAATGGATCATCTACCATGATACTTCCATTTTGAGGGAGTGATGAAATAGAATGGAATTTAGGGGTTCCATTTAGCTAGTTTATTTATGATTTAATTGGATTAAATTACAATTCATTTGAATCCATTTTCCAATTCCCATTTCAATGTCCAAATGTTGGAAATAGAAATGGTCATGGAAATGAAAACATACAAGCTCATTGAACTCATTTCTTAGCTTCAAATGGTTTGGACTATGATTAGAAATGGTCAAGGAAGTTGGATTCAACTCACGGATACTTTGTCTAGCTCAGGGGAGGGTGATGTGTTTCGTTGAGTTCATTGGGAGTGTAAAGTGTTACAGCTCGAGCTCAACATTCGTAGGTGACAGATTTTTGCAAAAATGGTATAAACTCTGAAATTGGATAGTTGTCCGCATTTCAAATCACTATACATAGATAGTATGATCTCTCCTATATTATCTCCAAGTATCTGCATTTGTATCTCATGAGTCCTAATTGGATTAGGGCTCATACCTATTGATGTCAATGTTGTAATAATAATAGTTATTATTGCATAAGGGAAATTTTGTGAATAAGATTCACACACACACATATATATATATCTCATAATTAATGTGAATGGTGATTCACAATAATTAATATTTATATGGATATGATTCATATAATATTTATGTAAATGTGATTTACATAATATTTCCATGGCATGAAATTGTGTGAATTTGATCCACATTAATTTTGTAGACGTAAATAGGATTTACATTTAATTTTGAGATCACGAATATGATTCATAAGATTTGAGGATTAATTCCATAATTTCTTCAATTTTTTATAGTGGGATTATCAAATTAATTAATTAATAGATAAAAAGGAAACAATCTTAACTAATTTTAGTTAAGTTTACTCGTTGCCTATTTATGGTTAATTAGTTAATATTAACTGAAGATAAAAAGAAGATAATCCTTATTGAAATAGGACTTGCTCTAACCCCTTGATTTAAAATCCAAGGGACTACAACACACATGTTGGACATGTGGTGTAAGTATAAAAGGAGGGCAAGGCCCTCTCTTTTGCAAAAATAAATTAAAGAGCAAAGTCCCTTAGAATTTTATGCTCTTGAGATATAGAAGAGTCTTGGGTGTGTACAACACATATACACCTCTTCTTGTTGACCTAGATGACGTCCGGGTTCATGTGAAGCAACACAACTCATCATCGTGCCCACGAGAGAGACAAGCATAGATCGAACTTGATTCGGGTGGTCTCTTACTTTAGAGACTCATGCTTCAAGAGATAACCCTGATCTATCTCCATTATTCAGTGTGAATATCATAAATTATTTTGGAAACCGTTTCCTTAGAATTTATAATTTCTGAATGCACACATTATTATGCTAAGTTATCTAGTTCATACGATAAACTAATATTGTTTTGGCAAAACGTTTGCTAAATATTCCATGTTTCCGTGATGCATAGTAAATAAATATTTATTTATTTCCTTCGAACTCATCAACAATCCCTTCAACTAAGTGAGATATATAATGAACTCAAAGTATGTAACAAATATATTTATTGCAGCGAACCCCATAAAGACTTTCAAACTTACAAAATGGCAGAAGTTGATGGCTATGTTATTTACCTCTCCTAAATTAGGAAACACCGTGATAATTGGCATGATCTAAACTAACTTCCTAAAATTAGAATAAAAATAAATAAAAATAGTTCTCTCTCTCATGTCAAATCGCCAATGAATGATTCAATTTACGCAGTCTTTCTCTTTAAACGTAACATCTTATATTTTAGTATTCGTTAAAGTTGTTTTCTATATAAAAAATTTAGTTTATAGTTGATGCAAACAAGTCCAAATTGCTGTGTGATTATTTGATTGCATAATCTGAATATTAAATGAAACCCAATATAGAATAAAAAATAAAATTAATGATTAACTTCTTATAAAAGTCAAATTTGTGGTTCAAGGACAATTTCTTTCATTTAAAAATTACAGTAAATTAAACCAAGTCACTTTATGTATGTTTGTAAAACTGAACCAAAATAATTTTTTAATTTATGTGTATATATACGTCAATATATACGCTACCTTAAATCATACATGTATATATAATGTATATGTCAGAATGAAACTTGGTGCATGCAAGCCATATGAAATAAGTTGAAGTGACTTTTAACATTCAAATAAACATCAGATGGAGTAAAACATATGAATACAGATGATATTGTATAAGATGGGTAATAGAGTATTTTCTAGTAGTGGACCTTACTATGGTTTGATTATCCAATATGCATTCATCACTCTTAGCATCAAACGTGACTAAGTTACCTTTTGTGTTTAGTGTAAAACATTTACTTCCTGATAATTTGAAGTAGCTAATCTTGAGAATTTTACCTTTATAAAGTTCATAACTTATCTTTTAAAGAATGACCATATTAATATTCTATTTAGTACAGAACATGCAGTATTAGTAGCTTCAACCAAGAAGTATTTAGGTAGATCAATTTCTATTAATAAAGTTCTAGCACATTCTTGTAAAGTTGTACTCATTCAATATACAATTGCATTTTGTTGAGGTCCTCTTGGAAGTGAATATTCATGTTTTATTCCATATTTTTTCACAAAACTTATTGAATTGTTCATTTTCAAACTTTCCTCCATGATCTCTACGAATTTTAAGGATTTCTTCATTCTTTTCTTTTTGAATTAATTTTGAAAAGTTTATACAATATTCCATTGTTTGATCTTTTGTTGTTAAGAAGATGGTCGAAGTGAACTTAGAGTAGTCATCTACTATTACAAAGTAGTATCTACATCTACTAAGGCTTTCTACTCTTGTTGCTCCAAACAGATCTAAGTGAAGTAGTTATAGGGGTCTAAATTTTGAAACTAAGTTTTCGCTTTTGAATGCCACTAAATTTTTCTTAATCCATTAACTAAAGATACATTATCAAAAGTAACTTTACCCTTACTAACTTGACCAATACCTATAATACATCCCCTATGTTTGTTTTCAAATGTGACTGGACCTCCTTCTTTGCATTCCAGGATGATATAGCTTCTTATCTCGTGCCATGTGCTTTGAACATCTTGAATGTATGATCCATCGGCTTCCTCCATCTTGATTTTATGACAACTATGATGGTGTCGTTCTTGATCTAATAGGTTTTGATGCCTTTATTCCCATTTGAAATAATGTGTATCTATTTCTTACGATCTGTATTACCTCCACCTACAAAATAAGTTTTGAGAAGATCTTTTGGAACCCATCTTTTGGGTCCATGAGGTTTATACTTTTTCTCTCCAATTGACTAAGCAACTTGTAGTGAGTTACTGAATTACGAGTAAATGCTATACTATTTTTGTCACATGCATTTCTTCTAGAACCAATCCATTTATCTAAAATATATTTTTCTTTAGTAAAACTAGAAAGGTCGTTTACAAGCTTATCACAATTAAATTTAAGAATACTAATTTTTTTAAGAAAACTGGTAGCATGGCTTCAGGGTCACGCCACCGGTTATTTCCTTGATGCGGTTCCACTATAGAATCATATATAAAGCAATTAAAAAGAGTTACATCTACTGAAAATTGATATTATTGCCAAATTAAATGAAAAAAATATCTATGAATGCAAACCTTATGCTTTCTAAAGAAATAACATCATCGAAGACAGTTAACTCTGGGACTGACGCACCATTGGTGTCAGACTAATTGTCTCTTTACATGTGTTCTTATGATGACTGACTGATATACAATGGGCACAGATGTGGTGAGATCTCACTTTCTTTACCACCTCATCCTTCGATTGAATTCGATTCTTTTTGGGACTCCCTACAAGTCATTTGGTACGTGGTGCACCCACCACATATGACAGCTCTACTGTAGCCCAAAAGTCCTTGTCGGGCAAGGGTGTCATGCCAAATTCATATCACGTCCTTTAAGTTTCGAAGCTATAATAAGAGGAGATGTAATCCTTCAACTTTACCCTTCCTATGCTACTAAGAACTATAGATTCATGACAGTGATGAATATGTGATTCATCACTCTAAAAGTTGAAAATAGAGTCTTGTTTGCACAATTAGAATTCATACATGCATTCATAATATATGCATTTTAGCACTCATATTTGCATTAAATAAGAAGCTAGTTCCACTGTAAAAAATTCCACCTATTATCTCCTCAAGAATAAAACACCTTTAGCTAATAATATAAGGAAGAAAGGTCAGAGATATCCTTTGTAAAACACCCAATAAAAACCTAGAATCCCTGATCCTTAGAAGGCCCATAGTTCTCTTGTACCAACTCTAATATAGGTCTACTCACTTTCAGATGAATACACATTCAAAGACCTTTAAAATGAGACTAGTTTCATCCAATTTGGAGCTCGTAGGAAGAAGTTGGGTTTTTGGGCCTCTATGTATACTATATATGTGTATACTTGTATTCCTGTATTTTTTTATCATATTTGACCTCATCTCCGTTTTTGGTCAACATGAAACTTGTAGATCTCATCAAGATCTACAACTTTCATGTTTTGAGTTTTTCCAAATTCGGCCTCCTTCTCTCTCTAAACTCATTTCTCTTCGCAGCCACTCACAGCTGGCCACGTGGCGCCCTCTGATTGCGCCACGCAGCCCGCTCCCCTTGCCTTAGCCGCCCGCGCCCACAGCCTTTGGATCTTCATCCCGATCCAACGGTTGCGCCACCTCCACATACGCCCTTTATTCCCTACCGTTTGATCTACCCAGGTCTTTATCACCACCGTCCGTGAGCGCCACTCCCTCCTCACGCCACATGGAGCATTTTGCGCCTTCAGATCTCGCCTTTATCTCTTCGATATCCACCGTCCAATGGCGTTATAATATCGACCGCTCGATCAAAATCCTAAGCTAATCGCATCCGCCCGCTAGCGCTTAGCCTCCGATGCACCACGTGGCGCAATCACACCCCTTGATCAATTCGCCCAAGATCCGATCCAAGCCGCTCCGTAGCGCCTTGCTCTAGACCGTTGGATCACAAGATCCAACGGTTGGGAACCCGTCTTCTACCTCTGGCCTCCCTCTCTCCCACGATCTCCATTGCGCCGACCCCTCTCCCCCTTTCTATTTTCATCTCCACTCTAGCCACCCACTCCGATCACCAACGCCACCACGATCATCACCACTCTTCCCTCATCCTCGCCAGCTCCCTCACTCCCCACGACTCCCACCAGAGTCGCCCCACGACGACCTCGAACACCACCTTCCAGCGACTCCTGCCACCAACTTCACCCTATAAATCACCGTCTTCCGGCCATGTTCTTCCCTATCCGCCACTCCAGAGAGAACCCTTGAGCTCATAGCAATCTATTGGTGATAGCAATTGAGCGTATCTTCAAGCGAAGACAGGCTTCTTCTCCGGCGAGATCCACGGCCGCCTCCGCCGTGCTGCAGCCTCCTCCGTGGGCTGCACGAGCTCAGAATCATCTACCGTTCTTCGAGCGACGATCAGGAGCTCAGACCCGGGCTCCATTCCCAGGTAGCCCTCCATTTCCCTCCTGATTTCTTCTTATTTTCTCCTTTGATTTCTCCGATTAAATTCACCTTCCACCATCGTCTCCTTGCTCCACCATCATCTCGCCGAGCTCCACGACGGAGCTTCGATCTTCGCACTACCATTATTTTCCTCAAACACCGTACCCGACCTTCACTCGATCACAGCTCCGCCACCTCGGCAGAGCTCGCTCGCCGGTCATCCCCACTCCCTCATAGGCCTCGCATCTCATTCCCAGCATCTCCACAAGTAGTCCGCGTGCTTCGGATATCCTCTAACCCCCTGCAGGTACATCCATTTTGATTGGCCGGAGGCTCGTCGGAGATCCCTTCGAGCTCCTCCGTCACCGAGCTCCAGCGCACCTCCTCCACTCCTGAGGCCACCAGACGCTTCGCCAGCCTTCTCCGGCAACAACACCATTTTGATAACGCTCCCGCTACCCTTGTTAATTCGAGAAAATTAATGTTCAAATTGATTGATATCGTTCGTTGCAGTCAGATAATGAGAGCGAATCAAAAACCACTTTTAATTTTTGTTTTTACCAGTTAATTTTGAGTGGCAACTTTTTTTACTTGGGAGTCCAAGGTCGAACTCAGGGAGGCATCTGTCTCCTTAGGTGAATTTTTAGCACAGTCCAAATGTTTGATTTTCAGAGGGAATATTTTTTTTGGTCTTTTTCAGTTTTTTATGCAAGACACATGCAAAATCAGGCCAGTTTTAAAGTTAAATCTGATAAGTGTTCAAATGAAGTCCAAAAATAATGAAACTTGGCCAGATGATGAAATGGGATGAAATTAGACTACCCTAATTTTTTGGAATATTCTGACACTAAATGAATTAACTATGAATTAAAAATGAATGCAGGGTGATTTTGACTAATTTAATTTTAATAAATATCAAATCACAATATTTTTGGGAATAAAAATTATCCTAGATAGATCTAAAGAAGAGGAATCCAGTAAAATTATCAGACCTTAACCTCAGGTCCACTGAGGCTCTATCCGAACCCCCACAACTGCCCATCTCAGCCTTGGGCTCCCGACTTTTGCCACGTGGTGATTCATCACTCCAGAGCAGCCGTTCTGAATCGTGTCTCTCGTACCCAGGATCAACAGATGGCGCCAAAGACCCCAATTCCCGCACAAGTTCATGCCAACCCGAGCAGCATAACCCATGGCCAGAACCGACCTCGTGATTAGGTATATTATTCAGATAATTACTTATCTGAATATGAGATCCTTTCGTATGATAATGTGAATCATATGTCCCTCAGAAGCGGAAGGACCGTGACCATATCTGATCGGGCACGGGCACCGAAGGAAGGAGCCGCCAAGTCTCTACCTGAGAACTTGGAGGAAGAAGAGGAGCAGCACCACCATCACCACCGGTAGAAGAAGAGGACGTCTGAGTCCTCGAAGCAGCAATCCCGCACCAGCAGAGAGTCCGACGGAACCGATGAAGAGCCCGCACCTCCATCTGAGGAGGACCGTCAAGAAGTCGCGGAAGACGCATCACCGGTTTCGCCTCAGCATTTTCCTTTCAGTCAGAGTCAGAGTCCGAGTCTGTTTAAAAGTCCGAGTCATGTACAGAACTCAGTTCCATATTTCAATGAAAACCTTTCAGTTTCAGAAAATGAGTTGGAGTCAATAATACCTTTCCCCCGAGCTCTCAAGGGTGGAAAGAAGAAAACTAAAAAAATCCAAAAAGATGACCCTGAGATGGCAGAGTTCTGCAACAAACACATCAAGGTCACAATCCCCTTTGACAAGTATGTGGAAATGACTCCTGCATTTCAAAAATACCTTAAGGTGAGATGCACACCTAATCGGGTTAGCAGGAAGACCAAAAGCCGTGTTGAGAAACACGTTCTATCAGTAGCCACGACTTGTGCAATAAAGAACTCGTTTCCCAGGAAATGAAGAGACATGGGTGCACACTATGTAGTGAGTCATGTTGATGACATCGCGTTTGCACGCACTCTCCTGGACAATGGTTCCTCAATTAACTTAATGCCTACAACCCTCTATGAGCGGCTTAATCTCGGACCTCTTAGGAAATCTAGAGCCCTCTTGCAGTTCGCTGATAAATCAACCAAGAGGTCCTAAGGAGATTTGAGGAATGCTGTGATTAAAGTCGAGGGGCAAAAATACATGGTGGACTTCACTGTCCTAGATATGGAAATCCCTCGTAATTGGAGAGACTCCCAGATCATCTTAGGCAGGCCCTTCATCAGGACAACGGGGGCGTTGTTTGATTACAAGATCGGGAAGATCCAGTTCCAAACTCCAGGCGGAGATGAGGAACTCGAGATGAAGCAGACCAGATGGTAGAGATCGGATTCCGAATCCAGCACCGAGTACTCTTCAACCGAAGCAGACTGCGATCATGTAGACATAGTTGGGCCATGGAGACAGAACCCAGCCAGCACCGATGAGTCCCTCCCCTCTGGAGATGATCCCATGCATGAGTCAGTTTGCGAGGTCCTCAGAAACGAGTACAGCTAAGAACTTGCATCGCCCTACATCTTCGATGACTTAGAGGCCCAGCTGGGCCTGTCAGTCCTTACCTCTTTAGGACAATCGGAAGATGAGGATGACGAGTCAGACGGGGCTTTTGCCGATTGCATGGAAACCTTTGACGATCCGACTCCAGAGCCGAACAACTTGGTGGCAGCAATTACAGAGAAAGATCTAACCACTTCCAACACCGAGCCAGATTCGATTGAGCCAGATTTCCTAGACGATCACACCATACCTGAGCTCAAGCCCTTACCCACAACACTGAAATACGCCTTCCTTGCGGGTCAGTATAAGAAATATCCGGTCATCATTAGTTCGCGATTGACCGAGGAGCAGGAATCTCGCTCGCTAGAGATCCTGGAGAAAAACCGCAAGGCGATAGGCTGGAGCATTTCCGATCTCCACGGGATAAATCCTGCTCTGTGTTCGCACCATATCTACTTGGAGAATGAAGCCAAACCCTCTCATGAATTCCAACGTCGTTTGAATCCAAATTTACGAGAGGTCGTGAAGAAGGAGACAGAGAAATGGTGCAACGCGGGTTTTATTTACCCCATCTCCGACTCTAAATGGGTGGCCCCAATCCATGTGGTCCCGAAAAAGTCGGGAATTCAAACGACCACCAATGAGGACGGAGAGGAGATTGTGACGCGAGTGCCCACGTCGTGGCGTGTCTGTGTGGATTACAGATGCTTGAATGCCGCGACGAAGAAGGATCATTTCTCCCTGCCGTTCATTGATTAGATCTTAGAGCGACTAGCGGGGAAAAAACTCTTCTATTTCTTGGATGGGTTTACGGGATACAATCAAGTAGCCATAGCTCTGGAGGACCAAGAAAAGACCACGTTCACATGCCCCTTTGGTACCTATGATTTCAGGTGCATGCCCTTTGGGTTATGCAACGCTCCAGGTACTTTCCAAAGGTGCATGATTGCTGTATTCGCCGAAATGGTCGGCGAATTCCTGGAAGTCTTCATGGATGACTTCTCGGTCCACGGCGATTCCTTCGATTCCTGTCTTAGGAATCTGGACGGAGTCCTCAAACGATGTTGTGAGGTCAATCCGGTGCTCTCCTGGGAGAAAAGTCACTTCATGGTGACGGAGGGCATTGTGTTGGGGCACGTCATCTCCAAGAGAGGAATGGAGGTTGACCCTACCAAGGTGGATGTGATCAGACGACTCCAGCCACCAACCAACGTCAAACAGTTGCGGTCGTTCCTCGGGCATGTCGGATTTTATCGGAGATTCATTAAGGATTTTTCTAAGATTGCCCGACCGCTAACTGAGCTTTTAGGTAAAGACATGGAGTTTGTTGTTGATCACAAATGTCTTGAGTCCTTTAAGCTATTACAAGGAATGATCATGGATGCACCTATCCTACAAGCCCTAGATTGGTCTCTACCTTTTGAGATCATGACGGATGCCCCAGACTATGCTGTCGGGGCTGTGTTAGGACAAAGAAGAGATGTCGTCCCATTCGCAATCCACTACGCAAGCAAAGTGCTTGACACCGCTCATCGTAACTATACAGTTACGGAAAAAGAAATGCTTGCGGTAGTGTTTGCCTTGGACAAGTTCAGATCTCACTTAATTAGATCCAAGGTAATTGTGTTCACTGACCACACAACACTGCGATATTTGATGGAGAAGAAGGACGCGAAGGTGCGTCTTCTTCGGTGGATTTTACTTATCCAGGAGTTTGATTTGGACTTCCGTGATAAACCTGGAAAGAAGAACGTAGTAGCCGATCATCTCTCTCGTCTCGAAGATCTTAATACTTCCGAGGATTCACCTATTCGAGACTCCTTCCCTGACGAGTCGATTTTTGCTGTCGACTCACTCCCATGGTATGCCGACATCGTGAACTATCTTATCTCTAAGAAGGTTCCCGAAGATTGGTCCAAGAGCCACATCGACCGACTGAAGTCGGATGCTAGACACTACCATTGGGAGGATCCGATCCTTTTCTTTGAAGGACTGGATTGTGTCTGGAGACGGTGTATTCCTCAGGAGGAATACCAAAGTGTCCTTTCTTTATGCCACAGCTTGGAGGCAGGAGGATACCACTCCGGGAAGAGGACCGCATGGAAGGTACTTTAGTGTGGCTTCTATTGGCCGACTCTGACAGAAGATATGGTTGTTTATGCTAGACTGGAGATCTTCCAAGCCAAGTTGAAGTCCAAGTGGACAGGCCCATTTGTCGTCCGTACGGTGCATGATAGTGGATGTGTCGAGATCTCAGATCTTGCAGATGACGCACTGACATTCCTGGTGAATGGACAACTGTTGAAGTACTTCGTCGAATCCAATGAGCAGTTAGTCCATGTTAAGGAGATTGTATTCATGCGCGAGACAGATTCAGCAGATACACCTCGAGCCGCGTATGAGACCTTGCAGCAGTGAGCTCTAGCCATCAACAGCATCTTGAAAGATTCAGACCGACTCACTTGTATTTATCATCATTCCTGTATATTATGTCCTTTCTCCCCCGCGACTCTAGTAACCCATCCCCACCCCATTTAACTCACTATCTTGGACTATACTTAGGATGACCAGATCCTAAGTATAGGGGGGATGAACCACCTGAGTCGGTACAATGTACATTCTCCAAATCACATTGGTCCTCATACTCACTTCCATCCTATACTTAGGCTGACCTGAGCCTAAGTATAGGGGGGACCGATGCCCGCATTGTATATTCATCCACTTCTCTTCTTGACCTTGTCTGCCCCACTTTTTGACTTTCTTCTACACTTAGGCTGCCAGAGCCTAAGTATAGGGGGGCCGGTCGATTTCTATACATTTTCCATTCTCTTTAGCTCTCCTACGCTTAGCACGAGCTATGTCTTTTTCCTCGCTTTTCATGCTCTGAGGACATAGCACACGCTAAGTATAGGGGGCGTGTATATATTACATATATACTTTACCTATAGCTTGTACTTTCGCATATTTTCACGTATTTTTGTATATATTATGCAATAATTATGGATGGGTAAAAATTGAAAAAAAAGAAAACTCAAGAAAATAGGCTTCTTATTTATTCTTGCATATCATTCTTACATTAAAAAAGAAAAAGGGTCTTGCATTTACATTCATCTACATAGCATGTCATCTGCATCTCATCTGCATATCTTGCATATGCAAGGTGAAAAGCTAGTGGGTTTTGAACCAAGTTATGAGTAGATATTGAGGATGGACTTGATTTTGACCTTAATCCACCTAATTTTAGAGGAATCTTGTAGGAACTGGAGTTAAGATTTCTCAGGTCAAGGACTTAATTCTTTGAGTCCGCAAGTCTATGTTCACATGTCATCTTGATTAGTCTAAGTAGAATATCTCGTACATACACATGATTCTTATAGACAGTGACCTAACTTGGACAAGCACAATGCACGTAGCTCTTCATTGATGAGGTGGTGAGGAGGTAGAATCCTTTAGCTTGGAGTAGCACACGGGTGGAAACATCCGTCAGTGCATCTCAACCTAGTCTGGTAGTGTTGACGTCTAAGGACGGGACGCTGTGGGTTGCAATAATGCTTCAAAAGAGGGATAGTCTATTGGCTCAAGAGGAAAAACTCCTGATGTACAAGCTGCACCTTGTATCTAGTTCAAAAAAATTGCAAGAACTCCAAAAAAAATCAGACAGGTCCAAGAAAAAAATAAAATACCTGTCGGAGTATGTATATTAGCAAGAAGTATGCAGCTGGATGACTTGGCTACACTGGTCAGGCATCCTGGGATAGGTAGCTACACTGGCTACCGTCCATTCTTTTCTCTACCCCCTCCTCTTGAGTTGGTCGCACTTGAACTTAGAAGGGAATACCCCGCTCCTCGAGGAAAGAGTTACTGGACCGGGTTATTTGAGTCACCTTGTTAGAGGAGGCTGGTTCTGAGCCATTTCTGATGTGGAGAGTTACATTTCACTTACACAGTACAAATGAGAATCATAGTCATCAGAAATTTGCGTTTGAGGATTTGTTCTGACCTGACTATTGAGGAGTCTTGAATAGAAGACTTGTGGAACTTGAAGTCTGTTAGGTCTTAAGTTCAGGTCCCAATAAGGTTCCGCCACACAATTAATCCATTTGTCGAGTCAAGCTCCATTTTCAACTTTTGTTCATGACCTTGGTATGGAACCCAAAATCATTTCACTCTTGCATTTCATTTTAGTTGCTTGGGGACGAGCAAAGTTTAAGTATATGGGGTTGATGAATCTGTGATTCATCACTCTAAAAGTTGAAAATAGAGTCTTGTTCCCGAGTAAATAGCATCATATTTACCTTTATCTTGCACAATTAGCATTCATACATGCATTCATAATATATGCATTTTAGCACTCATATTTGCATTAAATAAGAAGCCAGTTCCACTGTAAAAAATTCCACCTATTATCTCCTCAAGAATAAAACACCTTTAGCTAATAATATAAGGAAGAAAGGTCAGAGATCTCCTTTGTAAAACACCCAATAAATACCTAGAATCCCTGATCCTTAGAAGGCCCATAGTTCTCTTGTACCAGCTCTAAAATAGGTCTACTCACTTTCAGATGAATACACATTCAAAAACCTTTAAAATGAGACTAATTTCATCCAATTTGGAGCTCGTAGGAAGAAGTTGGGTTTTTGGGCCTCTATGTATACTATATATGTGTATACTTGTATTCCTGTATTTTTGTATCACATTTGACTTCATCTCCATTTTTGGTCAACATGAAACTTGTAGATCTCATCAAGATCTACAACTTTCATGTTTTGAATTTTTCCAAATTCGGCCTCCTTCTCTCTCTAAACTCATTTCTCCTCACAACCACTCACAACTGGCCACGTGGCGCCCTCTGATTGCGCCACGCGGCCCGCTACCCTTGCCTTAGCCGCCCGCGCCCACAGCCGTTGGATCTTCATCCCGATCCAACGGTTGCGCCACCTCCACGTTCGCCCTTTATTCCCTGCCGTTTGATCTACCCAGGTCTTCATCACCACCGTCCGTGAGCGCCTCTCCCTCCTTACGCCACGTGGAGCATTTTGCGCCTTCAGATCTCGCCTTTATCTCTTCGATATCCACCGTCCAATGGCGCTATAATATCGACCGCCCGATCAAAGTCCTAAGCTAACCGCATCCGCTCGCTGGCGCTTAGCCTTCTATGCACCACGTGGCGCAATCACACCCCTTGATCAATTCGCCAAAGATCCGATCCAAGCCGCTCCGTAGCGCCTCGCTCTAGACCGTTGGATCACAAGATCCAACGGTTGGGAACCCGTCTTCTACCTCCGGCCTCCCTCTCTCCCACGATCTCCACTACGCCGACCCCTCGCCCCCTTTCTATTTTCATCTCCACTCCAGCCATCCTCTCCGATCACCAACGCCACCACGATCATCACCACTCTTCCCTCATCCTCGCCAGCTCCCTCACTCCCCATAACTCCCACCAGAGTCGCCCCACGACGACCTCGAACACCACCTTCCAGCGACTCCTGCTACCAACTTCACCCTATAAATCACCGTCCTCCGACCACGTTCTTCCCTATCCGCCACTCCAGAGAGAACCCTTGAGCTCATAGCAATCTATTGGTGACAGCAATTGAGTGTATCTTCGAGTGAAGACAAGCTTCTTCTCCGGCGAGATCCACGGCCGCCTCCGCCGTGCTGCAGCCTCCTCCGTGGGCTGCACGAGCTCAGAATCATCTACCGTTCTTCGAGCAACGACTAGGAGCTCAGACCCGGGCTCCATTCCACAGGTAGCATCCTCCATTTCCCTCCCGATTTCTTCTTATTTTCTCCTTTGATTTCTCCGATTAAATTCGCCTTCCACCATCGTCTCCTCGCTCCACCATCATCTCTCTGAGCTCCACGATGAAGCTCCAATCTTGGCGCTACCATTATTTTCCTCAAACACCGTTGATGAACCTCAGTTTCATCATCTTTATTTTCTATAATAAACCCCCTTTCTTAAATTTTTGTCAATAAAACCATGTTAATGTCCTGTAATTAACAGAGTCCTAAATAAAGTAAAAATCACAAAAAAACGGCAAAACAAAAATCAGTGGTATTTTTAGACTTAAAGATACCCTTAAAAATATTTGGAGGCTACAGTTGATCTCATCTCTAGTTTTGGTCAACATGAAACTTGTAGATCTCATCAAGATATACAACTTTCATGTTTTGAGTTTTCTCAAATTCGACCAAATAAGCCTTCAAATATCAAAAATATCATCAAAATAATCTGATTGGGCCACGTGGCCCGTTCTGGGGGCGCCACGTGGCCCCGCCTCCCTTGTCTCTTCCGCCTCCTCATCCAACCGTCGGATCTCCTCCTGAGATCCAACGATTCCAGGCGTTCCACGCACCTTCTTTTTCCTGGGTCGTCTGATCATCCCCACCCTTAATCTCCGCCGCTCATTGCCGCATCTCTTCCCTCACGCCACGTGTCGACTGCGGAGCCCTCCGATCGTGCAATCATCTTGCCATCTCCACCGTTAACGGCCTCGACGTTAATAGCCGCACGATCAAGTCTCCAGAGATGATCACCACTGCATATAAGCGCCTTGCGTAGAGAGCACCACGTGGCGCATTGAGATCCGTCCGATCACGCCCATAATGTCTTGATCTCTGCCGTCCATGATCGCTTAATCCTCAACCTTCCGATCAACAACTCCTTCACATCCAAGCCGCTCGCCAACGCCGCGACCAGAGCTCGACACGTGGCTGCTTCACATCCCTTCGATCGCACCGCCTCGGATCTAATCAAGACCGCTCTTTCGCGCTTAGATCTCCACCGTTGGATCTCCAGATCCAACGGTCAGAGGTCATCGTCAACCTCCAGACCCCCACTCTTCCCACTTTCTCCAGCTCGCGCACATCTCTCCCCCTTCCTATTTTCTTCGCCACTCCAGTCAACCTCTTCCTTCGCCAACCACCTCTGAGTCTTCCCCAGTCATCCCTCTACCTCGCGCACCACCCCACTAACTCCGACATCCTCTCAGTCGTCCCATGATCGCCTCGAAACCCACGACTCCCATCATTAGCTCCGCCACTCCCCCCTTCAAATAAGCCGCTCCCTCCTCCGTTCACGCCCGTCCATCTTTACGTGGGGAGGGGCCCAACCCTCCTCCGCCTCCCTGTGACAGGGGAGGGGGGAGGGGGCGAGTGGATAGAGCGATGACGACCCGCTCCCCCGGTGAGACCCTCCGCCTTGAACGGTAGAGTTGCGGCGCCTCCAGGCCCGCTCGAGCTGCGTCGAGTGGCTGACGACGTCCAGCGACGACCAGAGCTCAACCTCGAGCTCGCCCCCAAGCTCCGCTCCGCCTCCGATAAGGTAAGCTCTTCTTCTCCTTCCTCTGCATTTTTTACCTTAATTTCCATTAATTTTCTAGGTCGTTCCCGTAGCTTTCACCCTCCGATGACCCCCCTCTTAGCTTCACCATCGTTCCCCCATCTTCGCACACGACTCTGATCACCATTCTCCCTTCTTCGCCTATGACCACTCCCAACCCATCTCCTTCACCATCTCCGGCGGAGGAGCTCCAGTTCCTCACCTCCATCCACCCGCATGGAACCCCAGTTCGCTCGCACATATGCACTTAATCCACCTGCACGCACGGAAAGGATTTGGATTAACTTGCAGGTGAAACTTCTTCAATGGCCGGAGAGCTCGCCAGAGTGATCTTGGCGAGAGCCATCGCTGCCACCAGAGTATCGAGGACCACTTCTAGACACCGCTGTCGCCTGACCTGACGATGAGCTTCATAGATGACTGGACAAGGATGTCAGGCGACCATTATCGATGTCCGAAACGAGAGGCGGAGCTCGGGTCATCTCGCCGGAGACCCACTTCCGCCGCCAACTGAAGATGGAGGAGAAGGAGCAGCAGCCGTTGGATGCTCCGCCCAGGAGTTCATCCAACGACCACAATGCAGCCACGTCGACACTCAGCTCTTCGTCCAGAGGCCGTTGGATCTTCGACGATCCAACGACCTTCGAGCAACCACGTCGCCCTGAAGCACCGTTACCAGCAGCCTTTGGATCACCTCGATCCAACGGCCTTTATCCGGCCACGTGGCGCCCCCAAAGCACAACCGAGCCTAAGCTTCCAAGCCAAGAGGGTTGGACGTCTGAACCACCTCCGAGCCTGCAGCGGGCCCGAGCCAACATACGATCCAAGCCGAAGCTGACTCCGAGCCTATGCCGAGCCCAAGCCTTCCTCTGAACCTGGATGGCACGTGCCTAGCACGTGCACATCTGGGTAAATTGCAGCAACGCCCTCCAGGTTTCTACAATTTGCAAAAAGGTCCCCGCGCGTTTGGTATATTTACAGGGAAGGACTCGCGCTTTATTTTTATTACATTTTAGTCCCTTCCAGGGACCTTTTTGTAGTTATCTTTTCATGTTTCTTTTCAGTTATGCCCTTGTTTTCATTTTAGCATATCTTGAGCTACGTACATCCGATTGAGATGATTTCAGTTTCATTTTAAAGCTGGTTTGATGATCTTTCTAATGGCATGCTTAGTTATTGTCTTGGACACAATGAGTCTTATGAATTATTTTATAGTCATGTGTCTATTTGAACTTGCACTGATGCCTTACTTAACTTGTTCATCACATCTGCCTTTTTAATTAAACTCGAAATTAACTCTTATTTATTTATTTTGCTCATTATTTTCACATAGGGCATATTTTAATTGCATTACATGGCATTTATTTGCATGATGAAAATGGATAAAAAAATGCATGTTTACTTTATTGTTATTTGCATTGTTGTGGCTCTACATGATTTGTCCTAGTTGCCTGTAACTCAACACTTAATTAAATATACTTAAATCCGATTAATACGAGAGAGGCTCGTGTCCCTGAGTTCAACCTTGGTATCTTACCAAGTAAAAAAATAATGACCATCGTATTCTTATTTGACATATATCAATGAGATGGTCTTTTGATGACCAAAATCGGCCCGACTGCTACGACATGTTGAAGTGCTAATTCCGCACTCTTAAAGGGCCGATTTTGCGGTTCATCAAATGTACCCCACCTTCACTCGATCACAGCTCCACCACATCGGCGGAGCTCGCTTGCCGGTCATCCCCACTCCCTCATAGGCCTCGCATCTCATTCCCAGCAACTCCACGAGTAGTCCGCGTGCTTCGGCTATCCTATAACCCCCTGTAGATACATCCATTTTGATTGGCCGGAGGTCGTCGGAGCTCCCTTTGAGCTCCTCCGTCACCGAGCTCCAACGCACCTCCTCCACTCCTGAGGCCACCAGACGCTTCGCCAGCCTTCCCCGGCAACGACGCCATTTTGATAACGCTCCCACTACCCTTGTTAATTCGAGAAAATAATGTTCAAATTAATTGATATCGTTCGTTGCAGTCAGATAACGAGAGCGAATCAAAAACCACTTTTAATTTTTATTTTTACCAATTAATTTTGAGTGGCAACTTTTTTTACTTGGGAGTCCAAGGTCGAACTCAGGGAGGCATCTGTCTCCTTAGGTGAATTTTTAGCACAGTCCAAATGTTCGATTTTCAGAGGGAATATTTTTTTTTGGTCTTTTTTTGTTTTTTATGCAAGACACATGCAAAACCAGGCCAGTTTTAAAGTTAAATCAGATAAGTGTTCAAATGAAGTCCAAAAATAATGAAACTTGGCCAGATGATGAAATGGTTGAAATTAGACTACCCTGATTTTTTTGGAATATTTTGACACTAAATGAATTAACTATGAATTAAAAATGAATGCAGGGTGATTTTGACTAATTTAATTTTAATAAATATCAAATCACAATATTTTTGAGAATAAAAATTATCTAGATAGATCTAAAGATGAGGAATCCAGGAAAATTATCAGACCTTAATTTTGATGTGAAATGAACCTATTAAAAATAAATTAAGAAATTCACCAAATGATTTATTTAGGCCTCGAAATGGTTTCATATGAAATGAAATTTTTATGCAAGGTAAAGCTAATTATCCTAGATCTAATGTGATTTTTTGGAAATTTTTAGAGTCACAGGGAAATTACTATTAATTAAAAGGTTAAATTGGGCAAAATATGAAAAAAAATGGACTAATTAATTAATAAATAATTCCACTGATATCACAAAAATTTGACACGTCACATAATATGGAGGACAATGTAAGCTACACAATGCAATTTTTAAAACTAAAAAATGAATTAAGATGAATGCTAAATATGCGTGCAAAGACAGGGGTATAAATGCAATACAAGAACTAAAAATTGCTAAAAACATAATATGCTGACATGGACTATTATGCAATTACCTAGAATGCAGGGGGGTGGATGCAATTTCTCCACAGATACATGTGCTCCTCACGTAGGGTCGCTTCGCAAGGTCTGAATTGTAATATCAAAAACTTCCAGGGGCCTCAATGGAATTTGCCTAGGGCAGTTGGGAAAATTGCATAGAGGCCCCTGGAAGTTTCTAATATTACAATTCAGTCCCTGCGAAGCGGCCCCACGTAAGGAGCACGTGCGTATGTGGAGAAATTGCATCCATCCCCCTGCATTCTAGGTAATTTCATAATAGTCCCCATCAGCATATTATATTTTTATTGCACGCATATTTAGGCATTCGTCTTAATTCATTTTTGAGTTTTAAAAATTGCATTGTGTAGCTTACATTGTCCTCCTTATTATGTGACACGTGTCAAATTTTTGTGATATCAATGGAAGTATTTATTAATTAATTGGTCCATTTTTGTCATATTTTGCCCAATTTAACCTTTTAATTAATAGCAATTTTCCTGTGACTCCAAAAATTCCCAAAAAATCACATTAGATCTAGGATAATTAGCTTCACCTTACATAAAAATTTCATTTCAATTGCACGCATTTCGAGGCCTAAATAAATCATTTGGTGAATTCCTTAATTTATTTTTAATAGGTCCATTTCACATCAAAATTAAGGTCCCTGGATTCCTCATTTTTAGATCTATCTAGGATAAATTTTATTCTCAAAATATTGTGATTTGTTATTTATTAAAATTAAATTAGTCAAAATCATCCTGCATTCATTTTTAATTCATAGTTAATTCATTTAGTGTCAGAAAATTCCAAAAAAATAGGGTAGTCTAATTTCATCCCATTTCATCATCTGGCCAAGTTTCATTATTTTTGGACTTCATTTGAACACTTATCTGATTTAACTTTAAAACTGGCCTGATTTTGCATGTGTCTTGCATAAAAAACCGAAAAAGACAAAAAAAAATATTCCCTCTGAAAATCGAACATTTGGACTGTGCTAAAAATTCACCTAAGGAGATAGATGCCTCCCTGAGTTCGACCTTAGACTCCCAAGTAAAAAAAAGTTGCCACTCAAAATTAATTGGTAAAAACAAAAATTAAAAGTGATTTTTGATTCGCTCTCGTTATCTGACTGCAACAAACGGTACCAATTAATTTGAACATTAATTTGCTCGAATTAACAAGGGTAGTGGGAGCGTTATCAGACAACAAGGGAGCCCACACATCTGTCATCTATTGAAGGTACAATTACATGATTGGATGCCAACCACATACCTTCTGTAAGATGTCTCGGCTTCTGCTCTCTATCACTGGATCGTCTAACAATAAAACCTTGCAGATCTCTTGTATATGCCTTCACGTATTCTGATGCGAGAGGGATCAATGCACATGTTAGTTGCGTTGCTCTACATCTTCTCTCATCCATAATTGTCATAATCTTCTGTCATATCCAATCTATCAGCTCGCATAAGGGAATATATCATGCCTTCGAGATCCAGGCATTAAAATGATTTATTCAAGTTGTTGGTTATGTAATGGCATTGTGCGCTTCTTGGAAACTGTGACAACTTCATTTATGAGAAATCCTATCTATCTAATCGAAGGTCTTCTTTGATAATTTCTGATTCTAAGCCATGTTGCGTAGATAGTGCCTCCTCTCAAATGTGTGTGCAACAAATCAAACAAGCCTCTCAAGGCCTTCTCTTGGATAATGTTGTCTTGAAGTTCTTGTAGATGTGCCCCGTGCACGCCCTATGTTGTACCCTTAAGAGCTTTTTGTGCATCGGTAGCAATTGTTGATCCTTTTTCGTGTTCAAACCCGATCATTAAATGTAACTTCTACATGAAATGTATCCAAGAATCAATGGACTCATCCTCGCAAATGTAGAAAGAAACATTGACTAGGCCATTCATTCTATCAAGTGTTGTGGTTGCCAATATGGTCTCAAGTTATTTTCATTTGAGATGACAACCGTGTAGCCCAATGAAAGGCATGCTGCCATGTTTAAACCTATTTACGGAAGCATTGGAAGCAAACAAAAGTTCTTAGGAATGCATCATCCTTCTTCGTACTTTAATCAATCCATGATTCCTTGATTTTAATTCATAGAACAATTCAAGTAGATAAGCTCCACCTTCCCAAAAATTGAGTCAAATGCAATGTTCCTTCCCATATAAACTCTTAAATAGGGAATTTTCACATTAAATTCCTCTCAGATTTGACCTGACATGTCACAGACATACAAAGTGGGATTTTCTCTCAACCACTTCTCACAAAATTTCACAGACTACCTTTGGTTTGCCATCCTAGAGTTGACATTGTTGCAATTATGATGCCATGACAAGGTTTTGATACGGAAAGTGAGCCCTTCTTCAAGCCTTGGAGCATGAATCTGCTAGCTACAACCCTCACTTGCACACCTTATTGTGATTTGTGTTGGATCCAACTCCATAAACTTCAACTTGAACTCATTCTTTAGGCAATACGCAACAAGCTTGAGCGAAATATCGCATGATATGCAAAATCAGTGCCCACTGTGAAGTCTTGGTTCTCTAATTTGAAGTTTCAACCCTCATAGTCTTGTATGTCTTCAATCTCTAACTCAAGACCCTCATCGCTGACATAACTCCCATCACTAATTTCATTTGTTTCTTCATATGAATTGGCAATCCGTTCAGTGTCTACTTCATCAATGACATCATAAGCAACGTTGAATACATCTTCACATTCGGGGTTTGTATCAAACTCTTCCTCCAAGGATCGCCTTCTCTCTTTCCAAGCTTCTCTAGAGGATCTCATTCTTTCTTTCACCTCACCTCAAGGGGACCTTCGAAGAGCTGGTTTGTCATGTCCTTATTCTTTGGATGAAGTGTTATGTCTTCTATTTTTAGCACCAGATAATGGTGATATCCAAGTATCAAGGGAAGCTGGTTTGACATCTCCTTGTGCTTTGGATGAAGTGTTCTATCTTCTATTATTAGTACTAAATAATGGTGATCTCTTAGTGGTAGGGGAATCTTGATCTCCATCGCTCTTTGATATTCTCGACAATCGACGTCATATGGTTTCTTCATGCGCTATTTCTTTCCTTCTAGCCCTGTGTCTTGCGGACCTTGGAGTTCTCGAAACCACTGCTTTGTGAATCATACTAGGTTTCCATTGTGTTTCACTGGCTGTAGGTGTTCCATCATCAATGGTACCACCATTGCCAACTTCAACAACCTCAACTTCAGGAGCCGCAACTTCTGCTGGATATTGCTCCTGCACATTTCTAACGTCAGGAACATGTAGATCTAACATACCATGGTGGTTTGATGCTGCAATAGACGATTGTTCATGCCCTTCTAAATTGATCTTCATCATGTTTTATGCCTCCTTGTCTTGATAATATAAGAGAGTGTCGACGTCGATGAAACCAGCAACAAGTTCCATGTCTCTTCCATCTATGTGGGTATTGAACATACACATCGTGTCTCCTTCATTGGCGACTTCATGACTTCTTGCTTTCGCCTTTAGATCTTTATATTGCATTGATAAGGCACAAGAGTTATCCCAAGGAACAATCTTCAATAGACTCAATCAGGTCGAACAAGAAAGTGAAATCCAGATCCATTCCAACCACCTCCTCTACAAAATCCCCATTTTCCTCTCCCCAGCATCCCTTTGTGTCCTTAAACAACCAATCGTGTCTCATACAGACTGTGAGCGCGCTGTGCTCTCCAATTTAAATGAAATTAACCATTTTCAAAAACTCCTTAAAAATTTAAAAAATTAAAAAATTTTCTTTGGT
This sequence comes from Ottelia alismoides, assembly GCA_037367405.1. Taxonomy (NCBI): domain Eukaryota; kingdom Viridiplantae; phylum Streptophyta; class Magnoliopsida; order Alismatales; family Hydrocharitaceae; genus Ottelia; species Ottelia alismoides. Next base: position 907,980 of record JAZKJV010003972.1, on the reverse strand, counting down.
AGAGACTCTGACTACTAGGCTTAAACATGAGTAGCTACTCTTCAGTGAGGGAACTTCGGTCTCCCTTAGCAGAGTGGATGGTTTAGAGGACACTGTATATGGCTCCGTCCTCAAGTAACACGGGTCCATCTAACGGTCCGTACTTACACCCATACTGGATGGAAGTAGGTGCAACCATTCATATGAACTTGGGCCAGTCATTGTCTCTCAAAGGAATAAAAAAATAAAAAATTAAAATCCATAAAAATTTGTAAAAGATAAAAATCACAAAAATTCACTAATCAAGGAGTTAGTGTATTTCTGATACATTAACATTCACTCAAGGCTTAAGGATTTCGAGGACACTTGATTTCTATGATCTTGAGAGTTTGAGTTAGCCAACCTTAGTCATTAGGGTTTTGAACATAATTACCACACTTCCCTAGTTTGAAAAATTTGAGCGCTATATTGCACTTTTCATCTCTATCCTTTAAAGAATATGATCACAACATCAATTTCACAACTGCATGATTGATGAGATGGGTTGAGTTATCACTTGAGGAACTAGGACTGGTGACCCGATCTAATGATACTCGAGGATGGGATAAAGTTAATGAAGGCTTCAAGAAACCTGAGTGTCAGTAAAACCCTAGCCAGTATGTGAACAAGTTCACGTGCTATCTCTTTGATATTTACCTATGTGCCAGAGTGTAATGAAACTAAATAATTATTGATCAATGTGCGCCAACTCTTGGTAAAAGTAGTGTAGCTAGCCAAAAAGAAAAGAAACGTTCAAAGAAAAGCTCTATCCTTCAAAGTCAATTTCAAATGAGATTCCACCAATGGCGAGCACTCCCAACCATTTTCAAGTGTCCACTTGGACCAAACGCTCTTAAGACCAAGGAGTCGAGCTAGCACCATAAAAGGACTCTGCATCGTATAGCGAAACAAGTCTGGGCGTTGAAGGTATCTTAGATACTCAAAAGAGACACCCCCCAGTGTACTCCCAGAAAAACAAGTGCAGACGACTCCAAATTCTCTTGACGGAGACAATGATCAACAAAATAAAAATATAAAAGTGTTGAGTAATAAGGCATTCGAGAGGCCCCTTGTTCTAATGTGAGGGAGAGAAAAATAAACACTATCCTATGCCCTCCATCATCTGACCGTCCATCTACACTTTCAAGTTTGACAAACTAATGAGACGGTTGACTGAAGTAAGAGTAGACTTATTCCCTAGTATTGAGGATTAGGTCTAGAGGAGAGTCTCCTGGACTGGAACTTTGAGTAATGTCTCGACTCGACTCTCATGATTGCAGTACACTAATTTTCATATCCTTATATTTTACGTATAAACAGAGTCTGATAATTAGAGAAGTTGGATTCATTCTGACTAGAGCATGGATGAGCCCATAATTTTAATATCACTTAAATTAAGGATCTTCAAAGAATCAAGCCTTGAAAATTTCACCTGCACTGCCAGGAATTAATCCGACTCCTTCATTCTTTAGATGCTCGAGGACGAGCATAGTTTAAGTATAGGGGTATGGTGAAACTCGTATTCATCATGTTAAAATCTATATATTAATCTCCTTGCTTAGATAATTAAATAAAAATCACTGATAATTCATTGTTTTTAACCTTTATTATATTATATAGATTCTGTGTACAATTATCCTATAAATACCTCTAAATAGCTAACTCTATTTTATTGTATTTAATTTCTTCTTTATTTTTTATCTTATTAAAACCCCTAAAAATTAGGATAATATTGTCTATAATTGTTCTAACCTTTAAAAGAGATAAAAAATCTCAAAGACTAAAAGTGGTGTTTTTATCCCCTTAAAAATGCACCTAAAAAATACTTCTCTACAAATGACCTCTTTTGGTTTTTTATTCAACATGAAACTTGTAGATCCCATCGAGATCTACAATTTCATGTTTTGACTTTTTCTTAGTTTTACCTCTAACTGTTTCTTTTAGAATCATCTTTTTTTTTTGTATTTATTGATTTTTTGGAGCGGCCATGTGGCGCCCACTGGGCCGCCCACATGGCTGCCTCCTCCTCCGCCACCTGACCTTGCTCTTTGACCGTCGGATCAACTCCTCCCTGCTTGGATCCTAACCATCCATCACCTCCTCTACGAGAGCCGTTTGATCAGACTCCCAGATCAAATCCCATATACTCCTCCACGCCCTGCCCTCAGCCATCCGATCTGATCTTAAGATCGGATCCTCACCGCTCACCTTCGCCCACTTCCTAGACACACGATCAGATCCTAAAGATCTGATCACCACCCACCCCCGCTCTCCTCACAGCCGCCGATCTCCCTCCTAATCTACGGCTCTCGCTTAGCCACGTCACCCGCATCATCCCCACCATTGGATGGGACCCTAACTCCCATCTAGACCGTTCCCTCCCGCTGCTGCCTTAGCCCTAGGATCAGATCTAAGAATCTGATCTGGACCCTTCATCCGCACCCTAATTTTAGCCATTGGATTCCGTGATCCAATGGCCAGGAGTTCATCACCTGCCTCCAGCCTCCTCTCTTCCCTGGTGTTATGCCTCGCGAGCCACCCGCCCCCTTCCATTTGTATCCCTCTCCTCCGATTACCTCCTCACTCCATAACGCCACCTCCACGTAGCCGTTACCTCCGCCTTCTTAGCGCACCTCATCAACGCTCCCACCATCACTCCACACCCTCACCAGAACCGTTGAAACCTCACCTGTAACGACCGGAGACCCTCCCTATAAAACAACCTTTGCTGATCTCCAGCACCCTTATCCACCAACCAAGGGGGCTCCGGCCTAGCTTCCTCCGCCCTTCTGTGAAATCGGAGGGCAGCTTGTCGAGGTGACAATGGTTGCAAGCAACCCTGATGAGATCCATGGTCCTCCAACCATGTTGCGGCCACCTCCGTGCATCGCTGAGCTCCAAGGCTGGCCGACCTCGACGCGCGACGACCCCGAGCTCCAAGCAACTCAACCCAGGCCGCGTCATCCACCATTCTTCCTCCTCTACCCTCCAGGTACACTCACCTTATTTTTCTTGTTTTTCTCCTATTTATTCCGTCGCCTACACCCATCTTCATTGTCGCCTGACCATCTCCGTATATCCACCACCCATTGTTCACCTTTGCCGACCCATTCTATCGCCATCTTCCCTTCTCCACGACCTCGTCCACCTCCGCCAACTTCACCTCTGCCTCGCCGGAGGGGAAGACACCGGTTCACCACTCCAGCCACCTCCGCAGACCACCATTCCACTCACATTGTACGCACAACAAGCCTCGGCTATTCTCTAACACTTGCAGGTGTCCCCATCTTTAATGGCCAGAGTGCGCGCAACATCTCCGATCTAGACCTCCATCTTCGACGAGGCGATATCGATCGCCACCGACAGCTACCCTCGTGGCTTCGCCTTCGATCAGCCGTCCTCGCCTGATGAACACGAAGCTCTGACGACCTTCTACGAGTATGGAGGAGCACGAAGGGGATCTGGCAAGTTTGCCGAAGCCCCGTTTACGTCGCCCCTCTTCTGGTGGAAGGCAAAGTACATGTGTTGTTGGATGGCGCCTCGCGGCGACCATCCAACGGCCCAGGTGGAGCCACGTCGCTTCTGCCGAGCCTGTTGCCTTAGAGACCCGAGCCAAGCACCAAGCCAAGATACGAAGCACCATCACTCGCCACGTCACCAGCCGAAGTTGCAAGCCCATCCGAGCCTGGCCCTCGCGTGACTTGCATGTGAGGGATTGGGAAAATTACAGGAACACCCTTGACCTCTCTTGAACTGCGACAAAGTCCTTGGGCGCGTGCCTCACGTGCGTGCCTAGGTAAATTTCAGGGAGGTCCTCGTAACTTCTAGATATTACAAAATGGTCCCTCCGTGCCAATGGAAAAATTACTCCAGGCCCTACCGATTTTACCAAATTGAAAATAGGCCCCTATAGGGACCTATTTGTAATTATTTATCCTTTTTTTCTAGCATTTTTTTATTACATTTATGCCCTTGTACCGTTTACTTCATGTCTTGAGCATTTTAATTCCAAATTGCATGATTTCAGTGTCGTTTTGTTGCTTATTTCACCCTCTATTTAATGGAATTTTCAATTTCCTGACTTGACACTAAATGAAATACGATGAATTTTGATGTTATATACTGTCTCTTGATCTTCAATTCTTTTCTATTAGTAGATGTTGGCTCTTGATTTTTATGCTCTAATTGACTCTGGAATTAAATCAATTTATGCTCATTGCTTCTCTATTCTCTAGGGCATTTTTGTAACTAATCTAGTGCATTTCATCCTGCATCCATTCATGCATCACATTCCATGCATCATCTTATAATTGCATCTAAAAATCCAACAAAAATTACAAGCATCATTCTGTGTGCTGTTTAATATGCATTTTCATGTGCATCGTCATGAAGAACTAAAGGCTTGGAAATAATCAAACATCAATGACAAAATTTGATAAATAGACGAAGGGGCTCGTGTCCCTGAGTTCGACTTTGGTACACTTACCAAGTAAAAATAGTCCACAACATTCAAAGATTGTGGTTTTTGTTGAATCGAAGATCATCTCCTATAATACAATTATCGACTATTAAAGAGGTGATTTTCGTGTTCATCAGAAAAGAGTAGAGTAGAGATAATGATAAGGTTTCTTAGGAGTGAGACAATGGCTGTCAGGAATTTTGGGGGAAAACAATGCTACCCAACATTTCATCTTTCGCCATTTCGACATGTCAGGCTATGCGAATGGCTTTATCTCCACATACAACAAGATTATCTCAAGATTCGAAGAGGTTACTATACTTCAATAACATATAATAATGATTAGCACATTCCCAATAATGATGATGTTATAGAGGGGCATTACGGTTAGCCCATTCCTAATAAAGACGATGTTACGGAGGGGCACAACTGCTAATGGTGAAACTTTTGAGGGGTATAACTGATATTCTCCAAAAGAGAGGGGTATAACTGATATTGCAATATCAAAGAGGGGTACAATTGATAAAAACTCATATCTTTTTAACAAACTTTTAATTATCTAATTTAGAATTTTCTAATTATTTAGATACTTCACAAAAAGTTTCTAGTTCAGTGTAAGTTTCATGAGTTGCCTCATCTTCCAGAGTCATTAGTCCAAGACACACTGATTCTTCATCGCTCGAGTCTGAGTCGGAGTCACTTTAATCTGAGTTGTTCCATTTTCTTGTAGTTCTTTCTTCTTGTGATGTGTTTTGAACTTCTTTGATCGCTCCTTATTGTTTCCCTTCTATTGCTTTAGTAGTAGGTAGTCCCTTCATAGATGTCCCTTCTTTTTGCACTTGTATTAAGTGGGTGCTTCTTTATTTTCCTTCTTCTTTGATTTGAAGTTTCTTTTGCTTCCCATACATTTTTTGAACTTTCTAGCAAGTAGGTCAAGATCTTTATTATATATTTCTTCATCAGATGAATCTTGTGTGCTGAACATGAAAGGTAGAGATTTCTTCTTTGCCAGCTCGATCGGTGTTTTGGTCTTCTTCTTCACTTCATAGTCCATCAGGTTTTCTATGAGGTCATCCATCTAAATGTCTTCCATAACATTTGATTCTTCTATTGTTGTTACCTTATGTTCCCATTCGTTTGAGAGTGAATCAATAACTTTCCTCTCCATCTCTCCTTTGATGAAGTTCTTCTTCAGAGCTTTGAGATTGTTCACGATGGTTGTGAACCTTGTATACATCTCCTTAATGGACTCTCCTTCCTTCATCTCAAAATTCTTGTATTCCCTAGTAAGCATCGTAACTCTGGAACTTTTGACTTTGTTTGTACCTTCATAAGTGGTCAGAAGTGTCTTCAAAATATCTTGAGCTATCTTGTATTGAGAGACATGATTGTACTCATCAAAAAAAAAGTAGAATACAACACGTCCATGGATTTTGTGTTCCTTTCCGAATATTTTATCTCCAGATCAATGAATGCTGCAACACCTTCTTTCAGAGTTGGCTTCATGAAGGTCGTCACCATGCATGTCCACATCTTAATAATTGATGGATTGCACGCAGATCTCCATGCGGTTTGCCCAATAAGAGTAATTAGCATCATCGAAATAGGGCAGCTTTATAATAAAGTAGGCAGATGCACTCAAGCCAGTAGATATGTTGCATTGTGCCATTGAGGACCTATAAGTAGATAGATGCACTTGCAAAACTTGAACCTGCTCTATTACCAAATGTGAGTTCGGCACAAGAAGGGTGTATTGTACAATATACAATTACCAAATAACGATGTCCGATTTAAAAATATCCACAAACCACAGAGATAGAAGAAAAAAAATCAAAAGACACAGTGATTTTTACATAGAAACCCAAGCATGTGAAAATTACGACTCAAAATCCAGTTCTAGGATTTTCCCTTAGCTCCTCACAGAAAAAATTACAACTTGGATACCTATATAAAATATTGAACAGAAAAATAGTTAAGAAATAAACTTGAATTCACTAGCCTACAAACTTTCAACATAGAATCTACTCAAGAATGAAGATGACTGCAATAGAATACAGAGAGCACAAACAACTTCAACAACTGAACATCTTAGGATTGAAGAGAACTCGAGAGATAGAAACGTTGAAAGAACTTGAATATAACAAAAAATCATCACTCTTTTTTCTTTTATGATTAGAGAATATTTCTCTTTGGTTGTGTCTCAAACAATGAGCCATAGTGTTGAGGTTAGAAGAGCTGTTTGTATGCAAAAATGAAAATTCTAACATTCTAAATTTGAAAAATCACGAAATGATCGATCAGCTAGCATGGATGATCAATCATGATTGATCGATCATGTCAACAAAGTGATCGATTAGATTGGACCTTTGAACAAAAATTAAAAAATAGCGATCATGGTTGATCGATCATGAATAACAAAACAGTCGATCATATCAGAAAATCGATAATCAAGAATCGGGATTAAAAAGATGATGGATCATGTGTGCACAAATCGATTCTGCAAAATTGATGATTCTGGCTTAAGCTTGCTTGTTGATAAAGAATATGCAAAAACTAAAATTGTTTTTCAACACAAAATAAAACTACGTTGTATGCCACATCAACTTGCAAAGTCTTTAAATCACTTAAGCTTTTGGAGTCTTTCTTTGAGTCTTTTTGTAAGTTATTTCTGAGCCCTGAGTCGTCGAGCTAATAAGTCTTTTTTAGAGTTGCTTTGGGCTTTTAATCAGCTTCATAACTTTGAGTTTCTACGTGAAAAGTTAATCAAGCTACAGAACAAATATATAACAAAATCGTTAGCAAAATCTAAGTCACTATCATGTACGTGTGTATGTATGTGTAAATATCTGCATGTGTGTATGTGTTTATGTGTGTTGTGTATGTATGTGTGTTTTGTGCATGTATGTGTGTTTGTATGTGCATACATGGTTGTGTACATATTTGTAGGTGTGTGTGTTCGTGTATGTGTATTTGTCTACGTGTATGCACGAGTATATGTGTGAGCCAATCTATGTGCGTGGACGAGTTTGCATGTATGTACGTGCGCACACATGTGCATGCATGTGTTTGTCTATGTGCATGTTCATTTGTGCATATGCCTGTGAGTGTGCATTCGTGCATGCACATGTGGGCATGTCTGCCTATGTATGTGCGTGCACGTGCATGTGCACGTGACCGTGCATGCATCCGAGCTTATCATGTGCATGTGCATGTGCATGTGCATGTGTGCATGAGGGTGTGTGTATGTGCGCATGGTGTACGTGTGCCCACATATCTCCACTAACCAATTCTTCGGTTCTTTTTCCTTTTTTGTACATTCCGATTTCCTTGCAGCCAACCTCAATTCATTTTCATTTTTATTCTGAAGATCAGATGTTGGGAAAGAAAAATACAAGTGAATGTAAAAAGAGTAACTTTATTTTCATGTCAAAGTTTGTTGTCTCCAAATAATTTACAAGTTGTAAAAGTTACATAGTTATTTATAATTCTATTATTATACGTCGTATTAATAGTAATGTGCATTGTAATTTTGATATAGAATAAATGATGTAGGAATCAAATTTACAAGCCGTAACTTAATAAATTACATGTTGTGAATGTAACATAAAGAATTGTTATTCTATGCCAATGTAGAGTAAATAATGCAATTGAAAAATTAAATAAGTCACATGAGTAAAAATTACACATGGATTTGCAATTCAATTTTGTTATAATGTGATAGGAAAACTACATACATTAATCGTGTCCAAAATATTGACAGAATTGTAAGTACATAATCAGACAACATGTTACAATAGGAAAAAAATATTCTACATATAAGATCTTGTGATCTTTATTTGAAATATCAACACGGTAAATATATAATTCATTATTGAGTCGTAATAAAAAAGAAAAGAATGCACTTACATGGCAAAATGTCAATCTTATAAATCTTGAACAACAATTAAAATCAAGTGCTCACTAGAAGCATAATGAGCCATGTGCTCATTGAAAATGATACACAAACGCATATAGATAGATACACACACATGCACACGCATTCACACACACATGCATGCATGCACATAACACAAACATGTAAATACAGAACAAACACAAACATGTAAATACAGAACAAACACGCACACGCATGCGCACACTCCAATGCACATGCATGCATGCTGCTCAAACATGCACGCAGCGCACTCTCACCCACCCGGATGTAAGGAGTCTTCCATATCAAAAATGTGTATTTCTCAAACATTTTATATGTTGTTTGATGACATAAATAAGTATTACCTTAATTTTAGATGAAATAGGTATTATAAAAAAAATTATTATGTTATAAATTAACAAGCATGCCCTAAGTTTTAGGCAAAAACTAGATAAAATTGATATGTTTCCTTGCTACGAGGTATGCCTATGCTTGTCAATATGATTTTGTAAAAGTATAAAGGAAAAGAAACATACTTGGTAATTGAAAAATATGGATAGCTTGTGTGATAATAAACAAAATATTACTTGCTACGAGGTATGCCTATGCTTGTAAATAAAACTAACGTGTGCCCCTGGGCGAGGGGGTCGGATGAGACGAAAAGGCCTCCAGATATTATAGTATTGAGACTTGAGTAAACCTGCAACATATATATGATACATTAAAACATACATTACACGCCTCTAATTTAGAGTAGATTTAGTAGAGCACAAAAAGGTGATGCTTCCTCTCCATCATCACATGGCATAGACGATCTCTCCGCTGCTGTCTACATCAAGTTCAGGATCAGATTCCAGGTCATCATCCATATCTTCATCCATGTCCAGGCAGTCGGGGAAGCCCAGGTTAAGGCGAGATCCGGCTGGAGGTATGGTGGCTTCCACTACGATCTGCATGATTTCATCTACACTCTGCATTGGTTGATCTGCCTCATCGAATTGACAAGTCATATTTTCGTCCATTAAATCAGCAGGTAAATTCTTCAGGAACCACTCGTGGTTTCGGATTTCAGGCATTGTTATTCGCTGCAGACAAACATCCATCACACCAAATAAACAATGCTTCCAATGAGAAACTACACTTTGTCCATGAAATACATACACCGACAACAACAACAAAACTTTTTCCCACTAGGGTCCACCAAATACATGCCAGATCATAGATATATCAATGGAGCATGCCTAACCCTGTGGAGACGATGGATTCGCTGATTTTTCCTCCGATCCATTCCATCACCAAGGATATTACATAAAATCAGGCAGAAATTCAATAAATCTCTTTCCTTTAACCTATTCTACCATGCATCTAGTAGAAAAAAGTACCTTTACCGTTTAATATCTAAAAAAACAAATAAACTAGCAAAACAGGAGATTCCAAATAAAAACAGTTGCACAATGACGGTAGTATGAGTCATGGCTTTGGTTGTACATATCGATGTTATTGAAACCGGATTGGACTGGCCGCTGCGACTGATTTTTGGTAACCGGTTTTGGCAGTTCGATTCAAATTGGTGCAATTTTCATTCAACTACCGGTTCAACAATCCAAATTATAATTTAGAGGTTTTATCAGTTGTACCCCTTTGAGATATTGCAATCAGTTATGTCCCTCCCCTTTTAAAGATATTAATTGTGCCCCCGACTTGCCGTTCTATCACTTGTACCCCTCCGTTACTTCAGTCGTCAATGAGTTGAAACTAACCATCGTTTTTTCAAACCATGGTGGGGCTAAGAGGAGCATAACATTCCAAAAACTCCCCCAACTCATCCTCCTCCAGCACCTCCTCCTCCGCCCCACATCCTTCAGCCTCCTCCTTCATCGTCCTCGTCATTGCATAGAACTTCGTCAGGTTCAACTATGGAGGAGGAAGAGGGGGCAAAGGAGGCTGGGGAGTGGGAGGAGGGGGCGTTGGAGGAAGGGAAGGAGGAGGAGCAGGGGCGAAGGAGGTTGGGGAATGGGAGGAGGCGGCGGCAATGCTGGAGGTTGGGGAGTGGGAGTAGGGGGCGCTAGAAGAAGGAGAAGGAGGAGCAGGGAGCGGATCTCCTCGAGGGACATGCCTTTGAGCTCGAGCACGAAGATGGTGAAGAGGGCGTCGAGGTTGCAGCAAGTGAGGACGAAGAGGGAGTTCTTCACACCGATTCCTGGAGAGTATACATGGTCGATCTTGGAGGGGTCCTGGTTCTGGGCGAGGTAAAGGAAGCCGAAGGAGCCCATGGTGGCCTCGACCTTCCCCGAGACGACAGAGATGCCGTGGCACGCGGACTTGAGGCGGGTGGGGAAGATCTCGATGGGGACGATGAAGGTGGTGCTGTTGGGGCCGAAGTTTACAAAGAAGGTGCGGGGGAGGAGGAGCCGGGGGAGGAGCGGAGGCGGAGGCGGGGGGCCGGGGGCGGAGGAGGCGGCAGAGGATGAGCGGGGACGAAGGGGGAGGCGTGGGGTCGGAGAGAGGAGCATGGGGGAGCTTGGGCAGAGGGGAGGCGCAGGGGTGGATGGAGGAGCTGGGGGAGTAGCAGGGACAGAGGGGGGGGTGTGGGGGCAGGGCGGAGGAGCTGGGGGCGGGGGGAGACAGAGGGGGAGGCACGGGATCGGAGAGAACAGGGGGAGGGGGAGGAGCTCGGGCAGAGCGGGAGATGCAGGGGTGGAGGAAGGAGCTAGGGGAGGAGCGGGGGCGGAGGTGCGAAGGCATGGTGGAGGAGCTGGGGGCGGGGGGAGGAGGCGGTGGAGGAGCTGGAGGCTGGGGAGGAGGAAGAGAAGGGGAGGAAGAGGAAGAAGATGGGAGAGGAGGAGGAAAATGATCGGGGTGACTTTCAAGCCCTCTTTTTTAAATTTAATGCCCCTCCCCCGCACCTTTCCCAAGCCCGGGTAAATTGAGGGTTGTGCATTAGGTAGCCACAACCAGCGCAAGAGAGACAAATGTCCTGCAGAGGTCCTTATAAGAGTGACATATTTCTCATATCTATGTATGGATAATCCCATGACGTTCTTTGTTTGGCCCTTCAGAGACATCGAACAGTCTTCCACATGTTGCGGGCCAGAGTACTCAACGAAGGAGACGCATTCCAGTATCCTGACACTGACAGATGCATATTTTGAGCACACGAGCCAGTCAATGATACCTATTTCTCTACAGGATCTTCATTCACACTCCGACTACCCAGTTCCTCCTTGCCAGTATGACATGAGAAGTAACATCCTTAGTAGGCAACCGTCAAAGTATGTATTGAGTTGATATTGCCTCTACTATCTTACTTTCAATGAGTGAGTGCCTTTCTTTATTTTTGACCGAGATGAGCATTGCAAGTTCCAGCTCGAGGAGTGTCAGAGAATGCATGTAGATGGGTAATTGAATCTATCCAAGATCCAATTACCATATGCACTCATGTTAGTCCCACATCGTGTAGTAGTGGGAGCTGATCATATTGGTGGGGCTATATAAGAAGCCACACACCCTCTGTACTCATTGAGAGAGAGAAACTAATAGAACATCTTGGGTCTTCTTAATGAAAAATAAGTCTAAGGTTAGGTCTATTATGAAAACCTTTATAATTGAAATAAAGAATCTTTTTTCTGCTATTGTCAGATATGTTCGCTTTGACAATGCTTGGGAATCTTGTACTAGTCAGTTATCTCAATTTTTCAAGTCTCTTAGGATCTTCCATCAGATGATGTTGCGTGCCTATACCTCCAAGAAGAATGGTATTTTTTAGCACAAACACCATCTTCTCTTAGATATTATCAATACCTCTTCTAATACATAGTTAAGCTCCTTACTCCTATTAGGGGATATGTTGTCCTCGTTGCTTGTTACCTCATCAACAATATGTTGTCGTATGTGTTAGAAGAAAAGATTCCTTATTCGATTGCATATCCAGAAAAGGACATGTTCTCTCTAACATCCCGTGTCTTTGGTTGTGAGGCCTTTGACCATTACTTGACTCTTGGTTATGACAAGTTCTCTCCTAGATAAGTTAAATGCACCTTCATTGGTAGCTCTCTGACCCAAAAAAGGTACATGTACTTTGATCTTGTCAAACGGAAGTATTATGTCAGTCTTGCCATCACTTTCTTCAAGACTATCATGTATTTCTCTATTACAGATGGTGGATGACACCCTTTGAGTCTGACATGAAGGTTTCACGTATATCCCTAGTGTTCAATGTTTTATTCTTTATTGTTTATCGATTTGCTTCCGTATTTCTAGATTTCAACATTGTATCGGCGCGATCGATTCTAGGGTTTTATTTTGAAGATTTTATGTTCATATCAGAGCGGTTCAATTATTCAAGTATTAATTTGACGATTATGGATGACAGTTCTATGTTCTCGTCAATTTATGAAGATCTTGATCAAGAGTAATTAGGGTTCTTGTCGGAACCCTAGTTATGTGCAACCAAGAACACATCTTCATCAGCATCAGATCTCCGACGGAACCCCCGCCGCATTTCCAGGGCCCAGCAGTAACTCCGCCCGCTATCATGGGTTCAACGAAGCTTCAGATTGGTGCAAGAGCAACAACATCAAGCATAGAAGATGGTTTCTCATTGACCCTAGAACACGAAAAGGTCATGAGCTTTCCTTCTCCAACCGAACCCTAGTCCCAAGCAATGCTGGTCACATGCAAGCATTACAGGCATCTTCGTTGGATCCCCTATCCACCATAAAGCACAACTTTGCATCAAAAGTGTCATGGTCGCATCAAGCAAATGACGATTTTTGCATTCGGCAACACCGTTCTACTGAGAAGTGTAAGCACACGAGGTTTAGTGTACGATGCCAAGAGACCAAAAGAACTCAACATGCAGAACTCTAAGGCATTGTTAGAGCGAATAAACGTGACAACGACAGGGAAATATTCTTTATTTAATTAATAAAAGATTTAATGACATGCCCAGTTTCGGACTTGTTTTTCAACAGAAAAACCCAAGAAAATCTAGAATAATAACCCACAACAACAAGATAAAAATGTTGTCCCTGGAGATCAGAAACATGACCGGGACCCTAAAATATCTAGATGAATAAACTCAAATAGATAACAGTTGCTACGACTTTGACGACAAGGGAACGAAGAGCGGTGATGCTTCCCAAATTGGCAAGCCTCGTATAGGAAGGAAGAGCACGTGGAAATCTATGGGAGGACATGACACAGCTTCTGCAGAGGAAGGTGGCCAAAACGAAGATGTCACAGATAAGGTGAGATTGATCCCGTGGGAACTATAGATGTACTGGCACTAGGAAACTGGACCAGTATGTAAAGCCCATGTTGCTCACAGCCACATCCAATCACCATGCCTGTGAGTATGTCCTGAAACACAAAAGAAGGGGGGGGGGTCAAAAATGGCATCATAATGCAAATTTTTTGTGATCTGACTAATAGAAAGCAAATTCATCTGAAAATCAAGAGCATATAAAACATTCTATACACGTATGGATGGCGTCAAATGCACCTTCCCATGTACTGTAATTGGCAAGTAAACCCCATTCGCAATGACGACCCAACTACCATGGGATATATATCTTTAAGAATTGAACTGAGAGGGTCATGGGAACATTTGTCCTTCTCTGCAACAATGCTTTAAGTGCAGAGCGTGATGCGATGGTGCCCTGCACGAGATCCTGTGTGCTACCGGTATAAGCGGAGGGGCATCTTCAGAAGGATTGTAACTCGGGGCCTTCCAAACCGGTCGCTGGCGGCGGATCCGTGAAGTCGAAGAAGGATGACGAGGCGACCCATGGTGAACATGTGGAAGGGGATCTGATTGCAGAAGGTTCGGTCGAGGACTTGAGGGCGGTGGTTGAGATTCTGGAGTTCATTCACGTGATAAGATGCATGGAAGACGTGATCTGGCTGTCTGAGGAGTCCCTTTACGTTTGGGGAATCGAAGCGGCGGAGTTGGTTGGGTTCCTGAACAATGGTAACGGATTGTTTCCACCATTGGCGCGTTGGCGTAAACCCAGCCCGCGAGATGGGACTTTGGAGACCACCTAGTGACGAAGGGTGGAGGTGAAGGGCATGCCGATGAGGTTGTGATCTCTGCTCGGTCAGGGATGCTTTACGACCTATAGGGGATGTTGAGAAGATTATTCAATCTGGGATAAGACTGGGCAAAGGATGGGATGTGATCGTACAAATGATCGGTGCTCGAAGGAATGTGCCACTGGAGGGCGTCTATCGGGTCAGAGAGGTGGAGTTGGTGCTTCTGTTGGTGGTGTTAGAAGAGGAGATGATGCCTACAAGGAACGTGCCCCGTGACCAGAACCAGGGGCCAAGGAAGAGGGACGGTCGGTTGGGTTCTGCTTGTCGGTCGATCGATCAAGTGGCTAAGATTTCGATGGTACAGGCGGCCCCGCCGCAACAGATAGAGCAGTTTCCCCACTCTGTAACGGCAGCTCCGACCCGAAACTCTATAGCGAGATTGCAGGAGGCGGCAGATGGCCTCCTTTTTTTTTCAGGAGCGATAACCGTTCGATGGGAAGCGATATCTTGAAGGGACCCTTTATGATGGTAATTGAAGGTAGTGATCCGGGTCCTAACAAGGCTGCTTGCTGTCTCGTTGGAGCAGAGAAACCACATTGGTCGGATCTTAACTCGGGTCCATTGATTTCTAAGTCGATAATAAACTTTTTGGAGTTGGACCCCTGTGCTTTTGTCCATTCAGGGCTCATTGATGGAAGTGGGCTTTTAAACACCCCTTTTGTAAAAGATTCGACCATGGAATCACCCAACCGTGGAGGTGCTGTTGAATTTGGGGTTCCATGGCCTAATGCTTCGAGAGGGGGTCTCTTTCCTGTCCTTTGCTCTGCGGGGACTGGTCCTTCGAAGGTTATAGATGGGAGTGGTGCGGATGAGAAGGCGGGAAGCTCCAATGCCGAGATAGGTGAGGAGGCGGAGCAGTAGCCTGGCGACCTTCAGGCTGAGGAGGTGCAGGGGTTTCTTTCATGTCCCTTGCAGAGCAAGGGCTGGTCCTTCAAAGGTTATAGATGGGAGTGGTGTGGATGAGAAGGTGGGAAGCTCCAACGTCGAGATAGGCGAGGAGGCGGAGCAAGAACCTGACAACCTTCAAGCTGAGGAGGTGTAGGGGGTGGGGTCCTTGGCGAGAATCCGGAAAGCGGAGAAGCGTATCCTAGCAGGGAAGCGAGCTCGAAGAGAAAAAAGCCCGACGTTAGGGGATGGCAGCAAAAGGCCGATGGGTGATCCGATTTTATCCTTCTCCCGCAAGAGGACGAAACCATATGCGCAGATGTGGCTGGAACGTGAGATGGAAGATAAAGCTGCGGGGGCCCCACTCTCTGGGTCGAGCATGGCCGCCTCGACTGTGGTACCGGTGTTGGAGACTCAGATGGAGGGAGAGGGGTAGTCCTCTACTGTTTTGAACTCTACGGTAGACATTCATGCACGGGTTGCTGAATGTCTTATTGTATTCATGCCTGTCGCTAACCCTCTGAGTGGATCATAATGAAGATTGCCTCATGGAATGTGAGGGGGCTGGGGGATAGGGAGAAGAGAGGCAATTGGGAAGTGTCTGCGTTCTTGGAGAGCTGATTTGGTGTTCTTACAGGAGTCTAAGATTGCGAATTGGGATTCTTTGGTTTTGATATCTATGGGTTGCCATAGATTGTCGGAGTTTAGAGCATTACCTTCAATGGGGAGTGCGGGTATGGTAGCTTTGTCTTGCGACAGAGACTTCTTGTTGGCCGCTGATGAAAAACTGGGTCTTAGGTCGGTTTCGATTTTGCTCGAGCTGAACTTCGGAGCTAGTAGACTATTGCTCACCTCGTTGTACAGCTTGTCTAGGGGGTGTGTGACCAAGCCTTGTGGGAGGAGTTGAGATCAGTTAAAAGGGACTTTCCGAACGTCCCGTGGTTTGTCAGTGGCGATTTCAATGTGACGTTGGTTGCCTCAGATCGTCCGGGTGACTGTGGCAGGTTGGATCCAGGGTCAGATGACTTCTTGGAGTTTATCGGGGAGCCGGCTCTCTAGAGGCACTTGATGCAGCGAACGGGAGATACAACTGGCAGAACACTTCCTCGAGATCCCGTCTGGATCGATTTGTGGAAATGATGGAGATGTTCCCGCTTTCTACAGTCCGGGCCCTTCCTAGATCAAGATCAGACCACATGCCTATTTGTTGGGAGTTGGGCGAGGGGATGATTCCGAGGTCGTTGTTCAGATTCAAAAGAGCCTGATTACTGGATGATGGGTTCAGAAAGTTGGTTACCAATTGTTGGAGGTCTATGCAGGTGGAGGGTTCGTCTACGCAGAGGTTAGCTCAGAAGATTGCAGGGTTACGAGATGTGTTGATAAAACACATGAAAGAGGTTTGTCGAAGTAGGAGTGAATGTCGTGATTGTGCTGTGAAGGAGATTACTAGGTTGGATGGGATCGAAAACATTTGTGATCTTAACCTAGAGGAGATGCGTTCACGAGGATACCTTCAGAAGATTGTTGCGGAAGACGACAAGCGGAGGGAGGTGGAGTGGCGGTAGAGGTCTAGACATATGGGTGAAAGAAGGTGATGATAACACGAGTTTCTTTCACGTCGTGGCTAGTGGAAGGAGGAGAAACTTGATACATAACTTGCAAGTGGAGGGGGAGAGGGTGCATGGGGACGGGAGATAGGTACGACAATTGTGGAGCACTTTCGAAGGTTCATAGGAGGGTGTCGTCTTTAGATACGAGGTAGCTTGGAAATCCTTGGGACCTAGCCAGTAGAAAGTGCTTATTTCAGATTTTACTAGGGAGGAGGTACAAAGGGCGGTTTTTGATCTCAATGTTGATGGTTGTCCTGGACCAGACGATCTTCCAGGTTTTTTCTACAGGGAGTTCTAGGAGCTAGTGGAGGATAATGTCATGGAGCTGATTTTGGAGTTCAGAGAGACAGATAGGGGCCTGGAGAAACTGAATAGATCCCTTCTCTTTTTGCTGCCGAAGGAGGGAGCTGTGCAGGTTGATGAGTTTAGACCCATCGCATTGTCGAATGTTATTTATCTGATTATGGCTAAGGTGTTGGCCAACTGACTTAGAGGGGTTTTAGATGATCTTGTTCTGCTAGCTCAATCTGCTTTTATGTCGGGATTACAACTGCTTGAAGGAGTGGTTATGGCTTTGAAAATGGTGTCGGATTTGGGAGCGGAGAGGGATCGCGAGTTTCATCTAGAAGGTGGACTTCTCGAAGGCTTACGATTGTATGAACTGGAAGTTTATTTGGACGTTGCTAGTCAGAAGGGGCTTCCCGGATGTCTAGATAGACTAGGTGAAGAGATGCATCACCACTTCCTCGCTCTCGGTGCTGGTTAATGGAAAATGGGAAGGGGGTTTCTTTCAACTGCAGAGGGGGTGAGGTAGGAGTGTCCCTTAACACCCCTGCTTATTGTCCTTGTGGCAGACGCATTAGCAGTTTTGTCAGGGCTTGCGGAAGGTGGGGTTTCTTTAGGGGTTACTCCATATAGGGTTTCTCGATGCTGATCTTGAAGTACGCAAACGACACCATTTTCTTCATAGAATGGGGGGAGGCAGAATATAAGGCGATCAAGGCAGTGTTAGATATTTTTGGTGACTTATCATGCCTGAAGGTTAATGGTGCAACGTCAACCTTCTTACCATTTAATCTTAGATCAGACAGAGGAGGCTGCTTCGTGTAGCGAGATTTTGGAGATGGCACAGAAGATCCTGCCAATCAACTATCCGGGCATGTCGCTGATGTCTGAGAGACTTAGGCAGGTTGACTGGTTGCTAGTAGCATAGAAGTTGGAGAAGAAGCTGGCAGGCTGGATGGCTTCATATCTCTCGAGAGGTAGGAGGCTGGTTCTGGTGAAGGATGTCCTCGCAACGATTCTGATTTTTTTCCTTGTCCACGAGGGTTCTACCTATGGGCATTTGCAGGAGGTTAAAGTCACCTATGTGGTGGTTCTTTTGATCATCTAAGCATGATGGGAAGGGTCTGGTGCTTGTGGAGTGGTCGGTGGTGACTACACCAATCAAGGAAGTAGGTCTTGGGGCAATGCGGATTGGAGATATGAACAAGGCGTTGACTCTGAAATAGGTGATGAGTATTTGGGGAGGTAAGAGTGATCTGTTGTCAAGACTGGTTAGATATATTTATAATGTGTCGCCCAACCTTTACGCTCGATCCGCTGGTGTGCCTTCACTAACCACTTTCTGGAGAGGTGTTTGCTCAGTACTGTTGATGCTGACAAACTCGTTGTAACCTCTGTTGGGGGATGGACATGGTTTTCGATTCTAGACGAATGATTGGTCTGAGGAGGGTGTGTTTTGTGATTTGGACCTGAGACTTTAAGCTCTCGTGTTGAATAAAGAATCATGTGTAGTAGACTATCGGTCCAATGGTTCTTGGACCCCTGAATTTGTGGTTGAGTTGTCAGATTAGAGGGAAAAGGATTTTCTTTGTCTCTCTAGCAAGTCGGCGCGGCTGGAAGTGCCGACGCAAGGTATGGATTCATGGTGTTGGAGAGATGGGGCATTCACGGTTAAGAAAGCATAGAAGGTGGCATCCACTCTACCATCTTTGATGGACATGGATATTACTCGTGATTATGCAAGGATCTGGAGTTGGAAGTTACCCTCAAGGGTTAAGGTGTTCTTGTGGTTGTTGAGAGGAGAGCGAATCTTGGCAGTTGCGTGGCCGGCCAGACTTTTTCCAGGAGTGGGGGAGAGCTACAATAGATGCAGGGGAATGACAAAAGATGTTGAACACTTCCTCTTCCAATGCCCTGGCTCAATGGAATCATGGCAAAATGTGAACATCACGAACATCCATTGGAGTGATGAAGATTCCTTTTGGGCGTCACTTGGTAGGGATCAATGTTCGGAAATGTGGTCCATGCGGTCACATATGTGTATTCGGTCACTTGACCGAACCACATATGCCATATGCGGCAATATGCAGTCAAAACGCATATACGGCCCGCATATGGCCGCATATGTGGCCGCGTATCTGATAGGATTCATGCTAATTAATAACATGACACATTAACTCGATTTTTTTTCCGAGCAACTCTTATATCATATTTACATTGATGCATTTTTTCATTATTCTCATATATGGTGTATTTGGAAATATAATCTAAGGGTATTTTTTATTATATCCATTTTCCATTGTTTTCAACACTTATTAATGAATTGTTTACTGCTTTTTGAATTTTATATCAAATGAAATTCATTCTAATTCTTCAAATAAAACATGAAATAATGAATTAACAGTCTCGCACTTTAGATTTTTGTGCTTTTACTAAATTTTATATGCAAATACAATTTTACCATATATTTTGTGTCAACAAGTTTTGTCCCTTGGAGATATATATGTATGTGTATACTTTTAGGTGTATGATTTGTATACCTATGATTATTCTTTAGCTTTTGTTGTCTATAGGATCTATATATACATCAACGGTTTTCTTATATAATTCATGTGTTCCTTGTTGAATCTAAATTTGTATATGTATATATATGCATTAAATTTAAAATACATACTAAAAAATAATCAATTTATAATATCATGCTTGTATATATTATTGATTATATTATCTTATTTGATTTTTTATTTTTTATTTTGTTTGATTATCAACTTTTTTATATAATCACATTGTAATGCTGTATTTTATAATATTTTAAATTTAAATATTATAAACTGCATAAACCACATATACCTCTGTATACTCCTCTGCATATCCGCTTACTCGCTTTAGACCGCATGATCGAACGAATACTGCATATCGCATTTCTGAACCTTGGTAGGGATTGGTCATGCTCGGATGAAGGATGGGTGAAGGTGTGCATGCTCGTGTGAGCATCGTGGTTAGCCAGAAATGCCATTGTATTTGTAGGTGGGAGATTCTATTTTGAAAATGTACTTGGGCTCGCAGAGCCCTCTATGAAACTTGGTGTCGGAAATTACTTTATTATTTTTAATATACTTTATTATTTTTAATATAATTTTTGGATAAGCCTCTAAAGGAGGTCCACCCATCCTTTCTCAAAAAAGAATTGGGTATCCAAATCTGAAAGACCATTTAAAAATCGGTCGACTAGTCGATTTGATTAGTCAGATAGACCAACTACTGGTTGACTAGGCCTAGTCGAGTCGACTACCCACGCAACTCAACATATCAAGCCGACTAGTCGGCCTACTCGGTTAATTTTTACAAGCTTGATATTAATGCCTACCTATGAAGATGGTTACCTTCTCCCTTTAGGGTTATCTCAAGTAGATGAGTTGACATTCTTATGCTTGAAAAGTAGGGGAACAAACATCAAATATATCTCCACAACACTTTTCTCATTAATAAACTTGCAAAAAATTCTTCCATCTTGACTCGATATCTTTGCATGCCAACATAATTATTTTGTCCTCATCCTTGGGGCACCTAAGTTCCATACAATCCTCAATTTTCCACTCCATCGCATCAGCTAGATTGAAAGTATCTCTAACATAAGAATCCATTTCCATATGCAAATGCTACAAAGCTTTCTTATTCGTTTCACTAAGTGTACTCCCCATTTTTCCTTTGTATTTGTATATTTTGCCAAGTTGTCATTTATTCTACTTGGCAAAAGATCCTAGAAATTCTTCCTTTTCACTCAAAGTTGCTCATATGGTTCTTGACTCCTCACCATGCTTCCTTGAACACTGGTGCACCCTCCCTTAAAAAAACATAGAACCTCTTCAACACCTTTACCAACTAACTTGCCATAAATACCATATTTCGCTAAAGTGCACTAAAGGATCTCATACAACTTCCTCTAGCATCTTCTATCTAGAAAAATCTTTCTTTTTAAAGATTCTGCGATTTAGTTGTTACATTTATATCTATAAACCATTTGTTACATTTGTCTAGAAAATTCCTTCTTTTTAGATATTCTATGATTTAGTTAGTTTATATCTATAAACCGTTTGTTACATTTATATTCTATGATTTAGTTAATTACAGCCATTAATTGGCATTAGATAGTTGGATTCTTAGATGTAATGACGTTATAAAATGCTATGGATTGATTGATATCTTGTCCATGCAAAATAGTTGACGTGTGTCTTTGAACCATTTGTAAAATGGAGGTATTTGTCTCCTTTCTTGAAGAAAGTATCTGCACATGGTCATAGCCTGCCACAAAATCAAGAAAATATTTCCCTTCCAATTTCATCATGTACAACTGATTATATCTCCACCCAAACAAAGCAAATCATTTCCCTTTGTAGAATTTCTACGAAAACCTTGTCTGGTTCCTCTTAAATCATCTTTTTTACAATTTCCTCCAGGCCAACTTGACAGCTATAAATGGAAATACAATTTGGGATCCATACTCCTAAAATCAAGTTAATTTAATCATTGGTAATCTGATTTTCAAATCTCTTTACTATTATGATTCTCTTCTTGAAGTCTTAAATGCCAACCCCATCGAGAGCTTTCTCCTCTCCTAAGTCCTAATTACCGTAGCCTAAAATCAGCCCTTCCAATAAATTTCTCTTTTCTTCACACCATTTTCAATTATGCAGGCATATGATACTAATCTTCCTCCTATGATCATGCCCACATCTCCATCGAGTTGTCGTTGTGACCACCAATATTACCAATATTCGAAATTCCAATTTACAACTTATTTTCTACATTAGCTTCATATATAGAATTAATAACGAACATTCCAAAATGAAGCATAATTAAAGCATAGCCACTTGCTTATAACTTTATTTGTGAACGCTTTAAGCAAAGAATCAATTCTGAACTAGATGAATTTTATAGTGGCCAGCTAATCAAAAAATCATAATGGCCAACAGATTTACAACCACTTCAAACCTAAAATATAGTGTAACTGATGGTAACAAAACGGTATAGTCAGAAACAGTCCACAAATCTTTAATTGAGAACGAAATAATTAAAACTGAAGCATGATAAAAACTCCGGAGTGATGGTTTAAAGTTACAAACCATAGCAGGATTGCCAACAAAAATCCTAGAGATAAGTTGCCGACATTCAGCGGAGATGTGTACATAGTCAGGAATAATGTATTGAACGTTCAATATCCTCTGGAAAATATTAAAAGTATCATAATCAGAAGAAGTTCGTATAATTATTAACGAAAAAGAAATTTGAAATTCGAGAAAAAAAGTTGGACCATCAATGGTCGCAAGTAAACATCCTTTATTATTTCAAAAAGATAAATTACAACTGAACCTGTATTGTCTTTTTGAAGTTCTTAGGTTCCTCCGGGTCCTCAAAAGGATACGCACCCACAAGCATGACATATAGCGTTACTCCACATGACCATACATCTGCAATCTGATTTGAGGAGGCAAAATTTAAAAAGAAATCGGTAGTAAGACCACTGAACGAAAAAACTTTAGGCAAAGGGAGTCATTAATGCTGGGAAAACCCAAATAAAGAAGTGTCTGGCATAGTGAGGTGGACACAGAAACAAGCACATTTCGATTTACGTGTTTTATCAGATGTATAGCTTTTACAACTAATAGTCACCTCTTTGCTCAAACGTCATCACCCCTTCCATGCACCAACATATGTCCCCTAAGTGCCTTAGCATGCCCTCATCAAGTAACCAATCCCTATGAACTCCACCTTGCATCCTGCACCACTTCTTGAAAACGTCGGCAAGATCTCTACTTCAAGCTTGCTCCACAATATTCAAGGGACATCATCATGTTAATCATAACAATTTTTCTTCTCTAATCTATGGTTTTTGTTGAGTAGTAAGATCACAATGCCGAAAAGTATATTTAAAAGTAATCAAAAGGAAACACTGATGTTCAAGGTATATGTATGACCTTGCTTCTACGTGGATGGTCAATAACAAGAACTGTGGTACAAAAGTCGGTATTTGGAATTCAATCTTAGGATCACTGGATAAGGAATAAACAATCTTTGAGTAAATATTCAGAATTATTTGGTTGTGTATTTTCTAATTATTTTAAATATAAAAATTATATAAAGTGCATATATTCTTATATATTTCTACATATATGGACATCAGTTTACAAGATAAAGTACCGATTAAATTTCAATCAAATATTTTCCATCATATATATCATACATACTAGGAATGATAAAAGAGCTTTGATTGAATCCAAAACTTAACAATGAGAATCAATATGCAACATAGAAGATTGAGGTTGAGAAAACAACTTCCTTTGATAAAATTTTTGGTCCTAATGAGTAAGGCGATTAATGTTTCACAATCTATGCATGGCTAATACTCGATCAATATCTCAAGCATCATTTAGACAATGTTGAGATGCACAAATTGGTGAGTTAAATTCCTAAAAGAAGAGGCAATGCATCATAATTGTTACTAATCATAATAGTTAAAGCCATTTTTTTTCCAAAACAAAAGGGACTAGGAGAAAACTGAGATGGACCTTTGATATTTTTGGTGATATTGGGAAAATAAGACTGACTATTCGGTTGACTGATTATTTGACTCATCAGCCGAATTGTGAGACTGACTATTCGGTTGGATCAGTATCAGTTGGTTGCTGATTATTTAGTTGGTCACCCCCCACCTCATTGCCGGGCCCTCTATTTGTTCTTGCCGACCGACTTTGCAACAATGCAAGAACTACAATCCAAGCAACCAAGCAACAATGAATAATATGCATTATCTTTACTCAATAATAAGAACGACAATCCAATCTGATGGATAACTGGCTTTTATGTTGGTTGCACTTGATTGATCACCTTATTGGCCTTCACCAATTACTCGAAGTTCAGTTTTAATTTTTTAATGTTTGTTTAACCATCCTATTGATTTGATCGATTAATATGACTTAAAGTTTATACTCATTTTTTGATCTTTCATCGAGCAATGTTATGTCTGATTGGCCACTTTTCAACCATCGTCGAAATTGGAATTTTGATTTATTTCCTAGAATTATCTTAAGATTAAATGTCGCTTGTTTAATTAATACTTGACTGTGTTGATTGATTCACCTTGCCCATCTTCACAAATGGTGGTCCTCGATCAACCACTTCATCAGGTTTATTAATCATTTTTTCATCATAATCGATCACTTTATTGTGATTGGTCGATTACTTCACCAGCCTCTGATGACTTGGTAAAGGTCGAAGAACCGCTTGATGGTGAGCCAAGGGTCATTAGTGGAGTCGGGGGCCATTGGGAGCGGCGTCGGGGAACTGACATGGATGGTGCGACAAGGGGAAACACTGGTTGAAGGGGCGACACTGGTGTCTTGGCGACCTGGGGCGGCAATGGACATTAGGGAGGCGGTACCAATGGAAGCTTATAAAATGAAGAGACAACAATGTCCACAAAAGAGTTATCGGGCCTACGAGGACCGAGCGAAATGGGAGAGAGGTGAACGATAGAATACCGAAGAAGGCACTAGAGAAATTTGACGAGCCTGAGCTTTTATATTGTAGTTTGAACTTTGAACAACTCAGCCATGTAACATATCTTATTTGAAAGTTCATTATAAACATAAAAAGTCAATATTTTTCACAAAAAATATAATATCTTAGGAGATAAAATTCTACATAGCTCTAGCTTCTCAAACCAAGTTCGCACATATAGCCACATCAGCTTGTAGATGATGTAATCCCAATTAGCGACAAAATAAGGGATTTCTCCTTGTAAACCATAATTAAATTACCAAAAATGAGTGCATTGTGATATCCATTCATTATATATCTATTAATCATAATTAGTTGACATTGACAAAAGTTTTTTTTGTAGTTGAGATGTATATTGGGGAGAAATCTCACAAAAGTCCACCATGCATGTCTTGGTCTACTATTTTGCCATAAGATAAACCTTGAACATTTTGACCGCAACATCTAACAGATATTTAATAGTGAATATCTTACAACATTCCACGATCTTGACACCACTTAGAGGAGAAACTATTATCCATACACCCCATATTGTATCATAGACATTTCCTTCATGACACATATCCAAGATGGATAATGTCATGCCTTGATAATTAGAAATTACATATTTATCGAGTAAAATAGCCAATTAAACCAATATCAAGGTAATCAATGGAAAAACATGACAACCATTAAAACATGGATTTGCATGGTTTAAGGTCATGAATGGCATTTTTCCTCGAAAGAAGATGACCATACAGGGACATATCATTTTACAGAAAAGGGTAAAAAGTCGGACACCATGAATGGCGCACATCCAAAAAATTATATATAAATTAAAAAATAAAGTATAAATAAAATACACAACCCAACATTCAAGGATGGTCTTCGTATGTTTAAGTACATTCTCCACATAGATCTTTCCTCACAGAAGACCACACCGTTATGTGCCAATCATAATGTCGAAATAAGAGTTAAAGAACATAAGCATTTCGTATAAGAACTCAAGCAAGCATCCCTTAAAGATACCCAGAATCTTCTAGCATTCGTGCAAGTAATCACAATTATGGCTTCGCTCAACGGGTTAAAAAAGATTATCAATATCTTTATGAGCTCTTGAACACCTCATGTAATCCACATATGTTCCACGTATAAGTTTAGCACTATAAATTTTGGTCATTAAGTAACCCTTCCCATCCATTTACAAGAATATCTACACTCTTAGTGGCACCCTTGTACTCCAAGTTAGTTTGCAATCATAGGACAAAATTCCTAGATTAAACACTAGAGTACAAATAGTCTGGTAAGCCTCCTTCATCGAGAAGTTTCCATCTACCATGTCCAATAGTGGCGCTTGGCCTAATAGGCCTTCTTCGCTGAGAGGACACCATCTACACACATCCAATGGTAGTGCTCATCAACATGGTCGTCCAACCTACCAAGCGACTCCACTTTCAAAAATTATTATGTCCTTTGATTAATAAACACTAGAGAAGGCAGGAACCCCCACCCCACCAAATCACACCCTAGCCACGAAGATGAATGAGGTGGTTACAAGAGCAACCAACTAAAAAAAATCATGACCTTTCTCGATCCAATCATCCTTCTAGAACATGAACAAGGTACCATCTTCTAAGATCTGTACCACAAAAGGAGCCACATGTAGTATAACAGAGAAAACCCCTTTATAAAAACTAGATTACGATCGAGTGGTTCCTGACCACATAAAGATACCAGCAGGTGAACTCAACTATTGCTACTACTTTTCCAATGATATTAAGAGATGTGGGGATCTTTATATAGCCCCACCGACGCATCCATATCACACCACTAGATTATATAGGACTAAATAAGAATACAAATAATTTACTCTAATTGGATCCTAACAAGATCTAATTATCACAGCTCTTCATCTCTATTACAACCCCCAGTCAAAAAGGAGCTTAAATTGCAATAAAAGCAACCTCCACTTCCCCATATACATAATAATTGACAACATAGATAATCTCAACTAAACATACACATCTCTTGTAGTTGTTAAGAGTTTTATTTATCTATCTTCTGAGATTTCCTAAATCCTTATAATATTCTCTGGAGATCCCTAATTTCAAATGATATTCTGCAAGATACTCTGAAGTCTTTATCATTCCATCATCTAGAAAAAAATCAATACAGTGATTGTGCATTATGAAAGATTAGTAAAAAGCACGTGCAAGAACAAGACTAGTATCTACAACTAGACCATTAGAACTCCTACATTTAGAACTTCTTGGTCCAACAGAATAGGAAGTTTTACTAAGTTTTGTCTAGTCATAGTAGACAAATGTTCAAGTTCTTCCATAAGAACAAAAAACCAAACCTTTGATACTTTATTAAATTCTATAAGCAAGCCAAAAAGGAGAAAAAAATCAAAGATCATTAGAACTCGTACCAATCATGAGGGTGAATTTGAAAATAAAAGTTTTCCTGACTTCTGCGAGAAACATGATCTGAAACATGAATTCTCAATTCCTAAGACACCACAATAGAATGGTATTGTCGAAAGGAAAAATTGTACTCTCCAAGAGTGCATTAGGGCTTTGCCTATTGACTCTGGGTTGCCCAAATACTTTGGAGTGAAAGCGACCAACGTTGCTTAATATATACTAAACAAAGTTTTAAAAAAATCAACTATGGGGTGCCCCCTTTCCATTATGTTCTTTGTCATTGCAGTTGATGTATCATCATGCATGGTTGAAAGGGAGCAACATAATGCTTTCACGACGGGATATATAAATCGGGATATCTCTATTCCTATGTCGCAGTATGCACTATGCATATGACACCATCTTTTTTTATCAAAGGCGACATGGAGGAGGCTAAGGGAATGACGACAACAATGGAAATTTTTGGAGAGTTATCCGGGCTTATTTTGAATAATGGAAAGTATGCGGCTATCCCTTTTGGACTTTCAGATCTTGATGCACAAGCTTGTTGTGAGGTGTTGGGCACGAAACGTGGTTCTCTCCCGATTCGTTACTATTGTCTTCCACTGACGACAGATAGACTTAAGATGTTTGATTGGCTTCCTATCATTGAGAAGATGGAAAAGAAACTTTCTGGTTGGAAGGCGGCTATTCTACCGTGTGATGGGTGGTCGGTGCTTGTAAGGTCGTTCTCTCAGCTATTACAGTGTTCTTTATGGCATCTTGTCTTCTTCCCGTTGGTATCAAACGCAAGTTGGAGATGATCATGCAGAGATTTCTTTGGGGAAAATCGGGTCAGGAGGGTTTGGGGGTGCATCCAGTTGATTGGGTGACTGTTACTTTGCCAAAAAAGAGGGCGACGTCGAGATGTCTCGTTCGAAAATCATGAACGAGGCTCTTCTATTAAAATGGGTTACTAGGATTTGGGGAAGAAGTGAAGACTTATGGTGACGTCTTATTCAAAGGATCTATAACATTGGGGTTAGGGGTTGTATGACTCAGCATCCATAGTTTCATCCCCCGTCTTTCTGGAAAGGAATTAACTCAGTGATGCCTCGCTTTCAGGAGCTCTTTCATTCAGTATTGGGTGATGGTAAATCTTTTGCCTACTGGACCAATAACTGGACAGATCAGGGAACTTCCTTTTCCCGATTCCCCGTCTTTTTGCTTTGGCTACCAATCAAGAGGTGCAATACTCGATGTTGGTTAGATGGCAATTGAATGCCCTCATTCTTTATGGATTTCTCATATCAGCGTCTGGAGGATTTCCTTATCATCCAGGAATCCATCATGCAGATTGACAAATTGACTGAGGGCCGAGATAATTGGGTGTGGAAGAAGAATAACTCTTTCTTAGTCAACCGAGCCTACAAAACTATCAGCACGCCCCTGCAACCGAGGACAGATGCTCTGGTCCGTGACTGCAACTTCATATGTGAGTTAAAGATGCCGAGCAGAATCGGTTTCTTTATGTGGCTCCTACGAAGGCGCATTATGACTAGGGACCGTTGTGCCAGACTATTTCTGGATGTCTCTAATAGATGTCCCCTTTGTGAAACACATATGCAGACGGTTGAACACTTCTTCTTCCATTGTGTGAAGACATATGCTCTCTGGTCGATGCGGGACATAGAGTGGTTGAATATGCAGAATTTGAATCTTTTTTGGGACTCTTTTTTCAAGATAAACAACACTCTAGAGAGGATCTTTTGCGTCCTATCGCAACCACATGATCAATTTGGTTACCTAGAATTAGTGCACTCTTTTCCTTACAACGTTTTTATTGCGATAATGTTTCATTCCAAGACTCTTACTATAAATTTTCTTGTAACTTTCCCTATTTTTTTAATATATTCGGGGAGGATGCCAACCCCCTTTTTTGATTAAAACAAGATTTAAAAAATCCATGCAAAATCCAACAAGCTATGAACTTCTCTATGAAAGGAACCCCAAAATTAATTATTTAAACAACTTTGGAAGGTAATGTTTCATACGAAATACACAACAACAACCAAGCCTTCTCCCACATTAAGTGAGGTCAGCTACATGGATTAATTGCATCCATTCATATCTATTTTGGGTCATAAGACCCGTTCGGATAGTCTCCTTCCAACACTTCTTGACTCTTCCTTGCCCTCTCTTAATAGACTAAACATCCCAAATCTTGCATCTTCCAATGGGTGCATCAGTCGACCTCCTTTGCAAATGGCCAAACCACCTAGTATTACAGAAATCGATATTCAATATTCAGTTGGAGGATTCATTGAATTTAGAATATTTGGTATTCGAGAGAATATTCAAAATTATGCATTTTCTAATTATTTTAAATATAAAAATTATGTATTATATATGTGTGTGTATACGGGGCCCCTTCCAATAGGATGTGTCCTTCCTGAGTTCAGGAAGGTCATCTCCTTTTGTAAAAAAACATTAACACTTTAGTATAATAAGTATACACTTTGTATTATAACTCACATTCTGCACATTATAAAATACAAACTGCATATTGTAAAAATGAAACATCAAAACTACACATTATAGTACAAATAGTATACATATTCTACTAAAGTGCTAGTGTTTCTTTACAAAAAAGGGGGTGGACTTCCTGAACTCGGGAAGGATAGCGTCCTAGTGGAAGTTTCTCCATATATATACACATACATATATGGTCATCAATCAATAAAAATCCAAGATAAAAGTAGTGTTACAAGTTACATATATGGAGCTTTAACATTTGTGATGACATCGAGATAAATAGGAACCTTTAAATATTAAAAAATCAGCAGTCTGTTGCAATTGTCTACCCGAATATTCGGCCCGAATATTTAGGATATTTAGGTTTTGATCAAATATTGATCGAATGATAATATTCTACTCGATTACCCACGTAATAAGAATATCCAGGCAAATATTCAATACATTCAGCCAAATATTGCAACAGTGAAACCACCTTAAGTGATTCTCTCTCATCTTATCCGCTATCAGAGCTACACCATCTTTCCTTATGATCGCATCATTCTGAATCCAATCTTTCTATGTATGACAACGCATCCACAGTAGCATTATGGGAGAAATTTGAAACAAAAGGAGAAGAATGCCTCTTTATTGATTATTCAAATAGAAGTAATGCATATAGAGTTAACAAAGAAATCATAATCGTAGAAGAAAAACTTTACATCAAATATATTGAAGATATTCAACAAGTCAATAATCAAGCATAAATAGTAGAAGATGATGAAGAACTATCTTTTATAAAAATATGCAATATAAAAGATATAATACACATAATCTACCTAAAGAATGGAATTTTAATAAAGATCATTTAAAAAACAAATAATTGGTGAAATATCTGACAAATTACAAACAAGATCTCAACTAAATAACAACTTTATCATAGATGCTTATATATTTTAAATAGAACCTTTAAAAAATCAAAATAACAAAGAAGAATTATGTATAAATGTTATGGAAGAACTAAACCGGTTTACAAGAAATGAACTCTAGCATTTAGTCCCAAGCCGGAAGATCGCTCAATAAATTGGAACTAAATGTTTTTTAAAAACAAATCTAATGAAGAATCAAAAGTAATAAGAAATAAAGCAAGATTAATAGCTAAAGGCTATAACTAAAAGGAAGGAATTGAATTTCATGAAGCATATCCTATTATAGCTAGGATTAATCCATGCGGATTTTGTTAGCATGCACAAAATATCAAGATATAAAATAGTACAAAATAGATGTAAAAAGTACTTTTCCAAATGAATTTATTAAAGAAGCACATATTAAGCAATCACCAAGGTTTATGGATAAAGAAAAATCATGAACAAGTGAACAAACATCAGAAGGTTCCATACAGTTTGAGGTAAGATCCTAGAGCTTGGTATGTGCCACGCGCCCACCCGGGATCCAGATACTCGACAATCCGTTCGACGTGCATGGTTCCACATTCGAAATACAAACACAGGAGAATAAGCAGAAGAAGAGAAAATCGAAATTTCTTAACATTCACATAATGTCCACATACAGGTCCATGTCCACAAAATATACATACATGCATTGCCAAGTATCCATACACATGTATACATATCTCTCAAAAATGTAGAAAAGTGAAACCCTGACAGTGTAGCTATCCCAAAAGTCATCTAACCACGAGCCGCTCACTATTGTGGCTCATCCTAAACACATGTTGGATCCGTCATATATGTACATTATGAGCAATTGCTCAGTATAACGCTAAATACCTACACAAAGTAAGCGGTAAAAATTGTAAAATGTATAAAAGAAACCCACCCACAACTATAAAACCTTCATGAGGAAGTGGCAACTCAACCCACTCCGGAACACGACTCTAACGAATGGGGAAAACCATGGTTTGTAAAAACGCACCTCGACGCATACATCTCGAGGTGAGGCGCAAAACAACCATTCTGAGGCGTGCACCTCAGCCTGCAGCTGTGAGGCGAGTGCGTCGATGGACGATACGGTGTGAGGCAAGGCGAGGTGAGGCGTTGTAGTGAGGCGCGCGTGGGATTAGTAGGTCGCGTGCTCCTCCCTCATGATGCCCGACACCTCCTCGCCTCCAGTTGTTGCACAGGAAAACCTAACCCCCTCTCAAGCCTCCTCACCCCAGCCGCTAGAATCACGTTACCGACTGATGAGACCAAATCTCATCCTCATAATATAAGCCAAATGTACTTTTATTAATGCTAAAAATATATCAAAGTACCTTGTGGCACGTGCTAAATTTCTAAGAAAGGGTGAGTTGTTTTTACAAGTTAGCAATCCAAATAACCTTCTCAACAATAAGACTATTATAATATTATTTAGGGTATTGGATTATCCTAAAGTCTAAAATAGCATTTGGTCTTATTAAGAAGTGGTTACACTCACGTGCATGGACTTGCCATGCATTTCTCCCATTCATACAAAATCCCATGCATACCCACGTGCATTATAAATCAAGTGGACCCTCCATTCTCGAATTCCTTTTCATCTGAAATCGCCCCTCCTGTCTTCCGTTCTCTCTCCCGCAACAACCACTCATTTCCTTCACCGTTGGATATCATCCATCGATCAGCTTTTCTCTCTCATTCCAACTGAAAGCATGCACCCACGTTCCCTTTTTCTTGCGCACAGGCACCCGACCCATCTCCATATCGTGCCTATTCCTTCTCCATCAACTGTTGCGTAGCAACCACGATCACCATCGCAGTTTGGTGCAAGCCCCGCTTCCCAGTTGTTTAACCGCCTTCTCTCGCACATCTGCAGCGGTTACTGCAGTAGTTTTTTTTACATCCGCACTCGCCCTCTAATCTATAAACGTTATTGCTTGTTCTTCATTTAGAAGGTCCGATCCCTAACTCCCTATTCTTCCACCTTCGCAGGAGCGCCGACGGTTTGAGCCGCGCATAGGGCAACGAAGAAGAGGAGGAGATAGGCTGAACGTGGACCGAGCCGTGAGCGGGCTCTCGCGCGCGAAGGAGTCGAGAACGGCGAGTTCTTCTTCTGGAGTTGCGACATCCTCACCTCTGCATTCCATTCGCCATCGACTATGCGTGTGGGCAGTGACAGTGCCCGGAGCAACATCATTCTGGATGTTAACGGATATCGATATGTCCATTTTGTCCCAGCCACCGTCGTCACTACACCCTGCTATTCTCGTTGCGCTCGTGTTCGGGTGACAACCATCTACATCCAAGAAGCTTCTATGTGGTGACGACGTCTTATCTTTTCTTAAGTTTTGTGTGTTGTTTACATTTCATAGTGAACTGTTTGATTGTGTTGTGAGAACTCTTCTTTTGATCCGAGAAGTCCTGTGGTCACTGATGTTGTTTTTCTTGTTCATGGGTTCTTTCAACTTTGTTGAAATTTAAAAAAAAAAGCCATCCGGTTAATCATTTCATGCTTTATTTGATTGCATATTCTAGATGCTTGAGAGTGAATGTCCAGATCATCAATTGTTTGAAGTTGTGGGACGTATTCTTTTGAACTTTATGCATATACGAGTGATTTGAAGTTAAGTTGATGGTGTTTCTTGAATTTCAATTTCTCATCTTCTCCTGTATGGCAATGAAATGAGTATCATGTTTACATAGTGTTAAAAAAATAGTGAAAAGTTGAAAATAAGAAATATTTCTGTGGTTTCCTTTTTTAAAAAAATGAAAAATGAGATATTTGAAATTGTGCATCGCATCGTTGGGATTGAACTTAGACTATTCTCCGTGTCCCTGAGGATCGACCTTGTACTCATCATTATACAAGTAAAACTTTGAACTTAATTAATGTTTTAATTGGTTGAATTGCGGTTACAACGACACTAAAATCACTTAATTACACCCTTTAAAACCGCTAAGAAACCCGTTAATCACCGACTCGTCGCCAAGCTGATCCTGCCTCTTCTCCAGCATCGCATTGCGCACAACAACCTCCTCTTCCAGTTCCAGCTACTTCGAGAAGCCCTCGTGCAGCTACTCCGCCTCCACCCTGCAAACCAGTAAGCATTTGTTTTTTTTGTTACTTTTTGTTAGGTAACTTCAATAATTGGTTGGTTAGGAATCCCTTGAGATTTTTCATGTTTTGGATTTTTTTAAAACTAGAACGGGTGAGCCCCCATGTGGGGATCACCGCTTAAAAAATTCATTAAAAGAGTTTAGAGTACATTACCTTGAGGTCCAGAAATTATAAAGTGCATTACAAAGATTCACTACATTCTCAACAAAAAACCTCTGGTTATTGAAGATCAAATCATTTCGTCCCAACCCGATGGTCCAGAGAACCGCAAATGGCTTTGAGCAATCATCATTAGAATTCATGCCAATCGTCCGGATAGATGTCCAAAATTCCACAATCCCACTGCTCTCCACCCATGGTAAGCCAATCTCTCTCCAGATCCTGCCAGATCCCTAGCACTTGAAGAATAAATGATCTGAATCCTCCACCGCCTCCTCGCATCTGTCGTACTGCGTGTCCACCAGACCTAACAATCTCCCCCTTCGTGCCTTATCACAAAGGTGGCCCCTTCTAAAGCACCAAAGGGAAAAATTTTACTATGGTAGGAATTTTTGCCGCTCAAACAACTCTCATGTCCTGGCACAGCTCCCCATCGCGATCCTCCTCCCTCGCCCTCAAAAGTTTGCAAGCCTTTTTTACCGAGGATTTCTTGTCCAACCACATGTAGTGGTCTCTGTCCTGCGAAAGGTCCCCAGATGGAGGAAGATCAGCCTGCATGGAAAGGTAATCCTCCATGCGCTGGACAGAGAGATCCGTCAGAAACGACAGTGACCATGTACCCGCGTCCACAATCTGCCTGAGTGTGGCCTCCTTCAAATCAGCCAAAGCGAAGAGGCGTGGAAATCTGTCCTCCAACGTGCCCTCCCCAGTCCAATCATCACGCCAGAATCTAAAAAGCTGACCGTCCCCCACCTTCGGCCTAAGACTGGGCGTCAACAATGGCAAAACCTCACGAATACCGGCCCGAAGTGGGGACTCGTAACACACTCTTCTAGCCACAAGTTCGCCTCTAACACCATAGAGCTTTCTTATCAATCTAGCAGCTAGCGAAGTAGAAGGACCCCGAACCCGGACCACCCACTTGGCGATGAGCGCCTTATTCATACACTCCACATCACGGACACCAAGCCCACTCTCATTGCACCCTCTTGTGATTGCATCCCAACTTACTAGGTGCATCCCTGGGCCATGTTGCTTCCCGTCGGACCAGAAGAATCTCCTCATCAATGATTCAATTTTTCTTCTAACACCCACCGGCATCAGTCTAGTAGAGTAGAAGAATATAGGTATAGCCGAGAGGACGTGCTTCAGGAGAACTAACTTTCCGCCTCTAAACAAAGTGACCGCTTTCCAACCTGCCAACTTCTACTCCATCCTCTGCACCACCTCATCCCAATCTGCAGTCCTGAGTTTCCCGGCAACAAGAGGGAGCCCCAAATAGGAGATGGGGAGATCTCCCAAAGGACAGTCGGCTATCTCCGCAATGCTTAACCGTTCCTCTTCATTTAGCCCAAAGGTAACAACCGTCGACTTGCTCTTGTTTATCTCCAGACTCGAAAGTTTGCCGAATATGTCCACCAGATGCGCCGTATTAGCATCCTGACCTTTGTTGCCACCCAGAAAGAGGATTGTATCATCTGCATACTGCAACAGAGGAATAGAGATGTCCTCCTTACGGAACCCCTCACACCATCCAGCCTCAATAGCATGTCTGAAGAGAACAACCACCCTCTGGTTTACCAGTTCACAAGGACAGAGAAGGAAGAGGTAGTAATGCATCTCTTCATCCAATCCACCCACAACTCTGGGAAGCCTCTCCTCCGTAAGGAGAGCCACAGGAATCTCCAGTTGACACAGTCATAAGCCTTCGCGTAGTCAATCTTCATAGGACCCCATTCGTCTTTGTTCTTTTCCAATCCAAGCAGATCTCCAAAGTCATCACTAAGCCATCAGCCCTCTGTCTCCCCGGTATGGACATTGACTGACCCTGAAGCACCACCGAGTCTAGTACCCCCTTCATCCTATTTGCCAGAACCTCAGCAATTATGAGGTAGATTGCGTTGGAGAGCGCTATAGGCCGGAAGTCCTCCACTCGTACGGGGGTTTCTTTCTTAGGCAGCAAGAACAGTAGAGCCCGGTTGATCTGCTCGAGCCCTTTATTACCATCTCTGAATTCATTCATCACGTCCAGAACCTCCTCCTTCAGCATGTCCCAGAATTCACGGAAGAACAACACCGGAAAGCCATCCGGACCAGGAGCTCCGTCCATGTTTAAGCCCCACACAGCTCTCCTCACCTCCTCTTCCTAGAACGGTGCTAGCAGCCCCTCCGCCTGCACGACCGACAAGGTCTCAACCCCTGTCCCCAACCATCCCCACCCGCTCCCTTCTTTCCTCCGTGTGGCCCCCACAAAATGCCCCTTCAAGGCATTCCTGATCGCCCCCTCCCCTGACACCCGAACTCCCCCAGCGTCAATGTCGTGAATGTAATTTCTTCTCCGCCGTCCCAAAGCCATAGAATGGAAAAATCTCGTATTGGTGTCCCCCTCTTTAAGCCACTTCTGTCTGGATCTTTGCCGCCACTCCACCTCTTCCTTTCGATCTTCAACCAGAAGGTCCTCGAGAAGGTCCTGTCTCTCCTTGAGTTCCGTCTCGAGAAGCCCTCTCTCATCATCCAAGCCATCCAATCTAGCGACCTCTTCCTGGGCCTCTACTCTCCTCCTTTGTCTCACCCTCACCTCCTTCCTGAAAGATGTAAGAAAGAACTTCAAAGACATGAGTTTCGTAGCCAACCTCGAGATCGCCGAGCCCTCCGTTGTACCCCCTCTCCACTGCTCCACCACCGCCTCCCTGAAGCCCTCCTCCAGAAGCCAGCTTCTTTCAAAACGAAAGACGAATCTGTTGCACCCTTCCTCACCCGACGACCAGAGAATGGGTGTATGGTCTGAATGTGTACGCGGAAGAGCCAAGCCCTGGAAAGGGAAAACCTCTCCGCTCCCTCCAGCGAGAGCAGAAATCTGTCTAGTCTAGAACGCGATCTGACGTTATGCCAAGTGAAGGCGCAGCCCGCAGCATCAATAAGTGACAGGCCCAATCTGTGAACCATCTCCCGGAACTCGACCGAACCAGGGTCCCTACTGCCCCCTCTTTATGGACGGTCGTCTGGGAGTAGTGTAACGTTCAGGTCCCCCCCAATGATCCAAATCTCGGCCACACTTGAATTGTTCAATTGCTCAAGTTCTGCCGCCAGCGTACCCCTATCACCACTAGTCGGGCCATAGACATTCGCGACGAGAATGACCAGTCCATCCGTCCGCCTCAGGAGCACAATCGATAAACAAAGATTGCGACTCCTCCAAAAGGTCGAAGGAGTCCTTCCTCCATCCTGACATCAGCCCTCTCGATGCGCCTTACGCCTCCCTCTCCACCAGCTCAAATCGACCGCCACCGTCCAACCCTCTTCTCTCTGCGTCCACTCCTGAAGATAGCTTTGTTTCTTGCAGAAGAAATATATCAGCTCCAGCATCAGAAATAAGGTTCTTCACTCCGAATCTTTTTTCAGGCCAACCCAACCCCCTTACGTTCCATGAAAGGATCTTCATTGACATAGAACCTGCTTCGACTTCTTAGGAGGAACCAAGCTCAGACGCTCAATGTTAACCCCTCAGGATCCGGGTACCCGTTAATCACACGCTCGCACTATTATTCACATGAGATCGCAAGAAGTTGCAGAAGAGTAGGGAAAATTTTTCGTGCAGCTAATCATCCACATGACATTCACATCCACAACATAACCACAAGTAAAAGAGATACAATTGGCACCAAAATTTCTTTTCATTAATATTCATATTTGTTTACAACATGTACAAGCATCTTCCACATTACAACATATATCCCAAGTGTGATACAAAAGAGATAGCATTTACATTACCGACTGAACAAAAACTGAGACAAAGTAATTCATACCGTCTAGTGTATACTCTGTCTCCAGGAAGCATGTATAGCTACTGAGCTGCTACTAAACTGCATGTTGTTTGCCTGCCAAACACATTAGGAAAGAAGAGGCGTCAGCCATTGCTGGTACCTCCCAAAAACTTATAAAAATAACTAGACATTTAATATGTGCAAAAGCAAGCAAGTAGAAAGGTGGAAAGTAAAGTTTACATCTACTTGCGTAAGTAAGAAAGATTTTTCAAGTTGTTTGTAATGCATCTCTAATGATTTCCCCAGAACCCGGCATTTCCCCCATATTACCTATTTATTTTGTAGTTGAATATTCATGAGGGTATGAGTGTGAGCATATATATCAATTGCTTCAGAGATCATACTTGTGAATGATGATGGAAAAATTAAGATTGAAAAGATCTCTTAATTTAATTAATTTCTTAGATAGAGAGAATAATCATTTCCTATTAATCCCAACTTTTGATCGTAACTTCTCCGATTCTTAACTTCAATGTTTCAAATATAACTCTAGATTATGTAGATGTAGATGTGGATGATCTAGATATAGAATCGCCAGGTCTGTTGGCGAAGTAAACTCAAGCGGTGAAGAAGCCTACAAATGGCTCTTCCGTCTCGCCCTCTAATTGGAAGCACGGTCCAATAGAGGGATAGGTCTATTCCCCAACTACGCCACTGAGACGGGTGAGAGAGACTCCCTAGAAAAGTCGCTCTAAAAAAAACTGCCCGACTAGTACGGGCGGACGAGCTCGTACGTAAAACTGAAAACCAAGGATCCCCCACCTGGGTATCCTAAAAGACAGGGTCAGCGGAACTGGTCTAAGTCAGGATCCCAACGAGGCGTAAAAACACTGCGAGCTCACGTAAAAACCGAAAAGGGACTGGGATCCTAGACCCGCGCACTTAGCGGCCGCTGCCCTAACTGGGCTTCCTATTCTCCCGCCCAATTGAGGTCACCGCGCCCACGTACGATCAGGTGTAGAAGTCACCATGACCAGCACTTATAATATTAGTATCACTGATTCCCAAGATTCTCATGGCTAGGATAAGTTATAAACCATATACAAGATCATCCTTCTTCATATTCTTCACCTATGTCGACTATTAAGATGACACCAAATTACTTAGGAATGATTTCAAGTTCCAAACTCCAAATACTTGATGAAAGACAACTTGCTGCCAGCATCTAACCCCAACTTTGTCACTTTTGAACATTTATTACTTAATACTATATAATTTATTACAACCATATGCTATACGTATTTCTCATATGTTTAAGTTTTGGAAATCCTCCTTTGATCCTTGGTAAAAGAGAGAAATGAAACAAGAGATATATACTTTCTAGCATGTTTATGTTTTGTCACAACTTATGAATGGTAGTATATCAGTAGTAGATTATACTCAAGAATCAATTTATTGAGAATTATTAGTCAAAATAATAGTAGAAAATCTTTTCTTGGCTTTATAATAGAAGGGTATTAATATTCTAATATTTGTATTTCAAATCTCTTCTACAAGGTTAATATACTTAGACTAAACATTAATTTAATTTTAAACCTATTAGATGCTAACTCCTTGATAATTCATCTTTGTAAATCATGGGTTCTAGAACTAATTGATGATCTAAAATTTGAGTTAAATTCTTATCCAGACACCTATCTTCATCATCATTTTTTTATAACGAGATTTAAAGTTTCTCATTAAATCTATATTTAAGATCTATTCTATGTATTTTTTTCCTCACACTTATTACAATAATTTATACTCCTTATGGAGGAAAAGGTTCTGAAATTAGCCAATTATAAATCCTAACTTTCTGCCGTGGAACTGTAGTGGCAATGAACAGGAGATGCTCTTGTTATTTGAATAAAGATGATCGATAATTCCAATAACCGTTATCTAACAAGGAATATAAGACTTGTGTGGATATGTAGAGGGAGATAATATAATAGGAACACCCTCTTCGTATGAAAATAGATATGATGTCAAGTTCATAAACCTATGTACAACTCTAAGGTCAACCTTCCTATCATATATATATATATGGGGGCAGGGAGCCTGCACCCTGGGGTGTAGGAAACTCCCTGCACCCACCCCCATTTTTCGATTATTTTTTTATTTTTTTGGATTAAAAGTTAGGGGGATTTACTTAATATGTTAAGGGGAATATGTGTTTCAAGTTTCATGTAAAACAAACATTCCTAACACGTTCATCTAGACAGGGTCGATTTCAGTAATTCTGAGACCGTTAAAATTTGATAGTCTTGATGGAGATGATATAAGCCTCGAATTACGTTGAATTTGGAATGACAACATGGTGATACATAGTGATCTAAATCCCTCAAGGTTTCATTTCAAAAAAATCAAAAAATAATGAAAAATTAGGCCGGGTGTAGGGAGTTACCTGCACCCGCCGAGGTAGGCTCCTTTTTCCCTATATATATATATATATTTGAAGAAAAAAGACATGAATGGTCAAACAGTTTTATGGGAGAAGGGTTGGTGAGACTTTACAGGATTTTTTTTTTAGTAAAGTTGAACTTGTACTTCAAATCTGGGATACACATACCATATTTTCATAAGCTGAGAGCATTTGTTAAGATAAGACAATTTCTCATGTTGAATAAGATCTAAAAGCATAATTTTTTCCAGTGAACTGCAATAGGAGAAAAAGAATAGATAAAATCTTTATGTTCATATTCAAAGTATATGTATGATCTTTATGTTCAGATTCAGAGTATAATATGATCTTTGTATTCATATTCAAAGTGTATCAAAGGTCCAATATCGTTGAAGGTTTAACAGGGTCAAAATCTCTCTTATTTCCAAAATAAAGGTGAAGCTTTTTAGCAAACATGGCTTCTAATTGATCAAGCACCCATACACAAACTTTTACAACAATTAAGCATGTCCAATTATTAGATGAACATAATTTGAGCATTCCTAGGAGGAAGAACAGAGAGCTTCATGGATTGGCAGCAAGAGATAGGGATGGGAAAGTACATATAATTAAGGGAAATACACATGTATGGCAGCAAAAGAGGATAAGGATTGCACCTGGATTTTTAGAATTGAAAAGGGGCTTTAATTTGATGATATGCGGCAGTTTCAGCTGCAATTTTTTGGCTTGAATTAGAGCAGCAATTGGGAAAGAACTTGTGGGAGAGATGTCGTTGAGATTGGGATGCAAGAGGGAGAAGGCTGAGGTTTATATAGCACGGGGCTTTGCTTTGTTATTGGACAAGTGGTGGACTTGGAAATCCAAGTGGAGGGAAAAACCAAGGGCAAGTGGAGGCTTATTATATAGAAAAACAATGATAATTTATTTTAAAACAGACAACACAGCAGTAGCCGGCTACTTTATTTTTTTTAAAATTTTGTTAGATTTTTTTTCTTATTTATTTGACAAAACTTAAAACGAACCGTACGCACATCTCGGATTTCGGAATTTGGTGCACAATATCTTGTTTTAACCGTCTCAGAACGACGATCAATATGAGTATAATATTGATATACTTTCGGTTGGGTTTTGAACCCCCGAAATTTTCGGATACAGATTTTGTTTAAGGTTAAATTTTACGATTTAAAAATATCAAACGACCTCCGATTGACAAACGGTCGATTCCGTTGGTCTTGTATCGTAAAATCGGATCTAATGACGGTCTCGGTTCATTTTGCGGTTTCTGAATTTGCGTCGCGGCTTTTCACGGCACACATTACGAAACGACCGATTTTTGGTCGATTTCGCCCGAACGACTTTTGATTCACGATCAATTGATCGTTTTATGTTATCTAATATTGTCATATAACTTTATTGGGTCAATTGGACGCTAATCGGGTCGGGTTCGGGTTTGGCGGATTTCGGATGTTACAATTATAAAAACCTCAAAGGGAGTCTCGTCCTCAAGACTCGAGTCAAGGTCAATAGGTATCTTGGTTGAATCTCGTATGGTTATAAAAACCTCAAAGGGTTTTAAACCCATAAAAACCTCAAAGAGAAAACAAGCCATATATTTATTATGTATCTAATTACAAAAGCTTGTTTTGATGCTTACATCAGAAAAGTTGCGGGTATCGTGCCCGCATGTTGGCTTCGGTTTCCCATGTCGCCTTCTCGACGCCGTGTCGGTGCCACAACACCTTGACCAATGGGATCTCTTTGCTGCGAAGCTTCTTCACAGCACGGTCAAGTATCTGAACTGGCTGTTCTTCATAAGTCAGATATGGCTCTACATCAAGATTCTCGTAACTGATAATATGTCGAGGGTCGTGCACATACTTCCTCAGGTTGGATATGTGGAAGACATCATGAATAGCCGATAGATGTGGAGGAAGGGCTACTCGGTATGCAACCTTCCCCACACGAGCAAGAATCTCGAACGGTCCAACATATCGCGGCGCCAACTTGCCACGAACACCAAATCTCTGCACTCCCTTCATGGGAGATACACGGAGAAATACCCAATCTCCAACCTATAATTTATAGGAATATAATTAGTATGAGATTTAGTTGAACATATATATATCATAATTGAGTGGATGAAGAGGAAATAATTAGATTACCTGAAACTCTAAGTCTCTCCTCCGACGGTCTGCATAACTCTTCTGGCGGCTCTATGCCGTCAGAAGCCTCCGTCTCACAAGATCAACAGCTCTCGCAGTTTCCTCCAAGAGATCTACGGAGTATAAAACATGATCACCTACCTCACGCCAACTGAGAAGTGTGAGGCATCTCCGCCTGTATAGGGCTTCGAATGGTGCCATGCCAATACTGGAGTGATAGCTGTTGTTGTACGTGAACTCCACTAACGGCAGATGGTCCTTCCAAGACCCTTTCCACTCCAAAGTGCATGCGCGAAGTAGATCCTCAAGCGTCTGAATGGTGCGCTCACTCTGCTCGTCTGTCTGCGGATGATAAGCAGAACTCATCTTCAGCTCTGTCTGTAGTGCTGACATGAACTGATGCCAATAGTGAGATGTAAATCTCGAATCCCTGTCAGACACCACCTCTCGTGGTATACCATGCAGTCTGATGATGTTCTGTACATACAGCTTGGCCAATCTGGATGGAGTGTAAGTCGTGTTGACAGGTATAAAATGGGTTGATTTGGTCAACCTATCAACAACGACCCATATAGAATTATGGCCACCTGGTGTCTTTGGCAGACCTATGACAAAATCCATAGAAATGCTCTCCCACTTCGACTCGGGAATGGGGAGAGACTGCAGTAATCCTGGTGGTCTCCTGTGCTCAGCCTTGACCATCTGACAGATCATGCATCTGCTAACATGTAGCGCCACATCGCGCTTCATTCCATCCCACCAGAAATGTCGACGCAGATCACGGTACATCTTCGTGCTACCTGAATGGATAGATAACCGTGAACTGTGTGCCTCGTCCAAAATGTCTCTGCGAAGCTGCTCGTCATTGGGTACAACGACCCGTCCTGCCTT
Source organism: Ottelia alismoides (assembly GCA_037367405.1). NCBI lineage: Eukaryota > Viridiplantae > Streptophyta > Magnoliopsida > Alismatales > Hydrocharitaceae > Ottelia > Ottelia alismoides. Next base: position 864,790 of record JAZKJV010003972.1, on the reverse strand, counting down.
CCATAAAATAGACTCTGTCACGACAAAATCATCAAATTCGTCCTTGACAGCGCGCCTGTATCTATCATGAATCCAAGGATCGGTCTTCTAGCCCTCTACAATACGATCCCAAAGACTGCTGTATCGTGGAGGCACGGCGCTAGAAATGGATGCGCTCTCCTGAGGATGCCAATCGGTCAAAGCAGCAAGCGTATCCCATGTATATAGCCAGTTCGCCGTACCACCAGCATGCGCTCTCCTGCTGAGTGCATCAGCCACCACGTTTCCTTTACCAGGATGGTAAGAGATCGTGCAATCATAATCCTTCAACAGCTCAAGCCATCTGCGCTGTCTCATGTTCAACTCCTTCTGATCAAAGATGTACTTTAGGCTCTTGTGATCCGTGAAAATCTCGAAGTTCACCCCATATAGATAGTGGCGTCAGATCTTCAAGGCGAAGACAACTGCCGCCAACTCCAAGTCATGTGTGGGGTAGTTCCGCTCGTGCGGTCTCAACTGCCGTGATGCATAAGCAATCACCTGTCCTCTCTGCATCAACACTGCTCTCAGACCTTCCCCAGATGCATCTGTGTAGACTGCATAGTCCTGAGTGCCTGAAGGAAGAGCAAGAATAGGTGTTGTAGTCAACCTCTCCTTCAGTGTCTGGAAGGCCTGCTCACATGAATCGTTCCAAATGAATGGAACTCCCTTCTGCGTCAATTGTGTCAATGGACGGACGATGCGTGAAAATCCGCTGACGAAGCGTCTGTAATACCCTGCTAATCCGAGAAAGCTCCGAATCTGAGTAACTGTCTTGGGCTGCTCCCAAGACATAACTGCATCTATCTTCGCAGGATCAACTGCAATGCCTGCTCCAGAAATGATATGCCCGGGCAATGAGACCTGGGATAACCAGAACTCACACTTGCTCAACTTGGCATATAGCTTGTGCTCCCGTAATGTGTCCAAAACAATCCGTAGATCATTCGCATGATCCCATTCATTCCGTGAATAGATGAGCACATCATCGATGAACACCACTACAAACTTGTCCAAGTATGGACGGAAGATACGATTCATCATATACATGAAAGCCGCAGGTGCATTGGTGAGCCCAAACGGCATCACCACAAACTCGTAGTGTCCATAGCGAGTCCTGAAGGTTGTCTTCGGAATATCCGACTCGCGAATCCTCAGCTGATGGTAGCCTAAGCGAAGATCGATCTTCGAGAAAACCAAAGATCCCTGGAGCTGGTCAAACAAATCATCGATACGTGGCAAGGGATAATGGTTCTTCACCGTTCTCTTGTTCAGCTGCCTGTAATCGATGCATAGTCTCATAGATCCATCCTTCTTCTTGACAAATAGAACTGGAGCACCCCAAGGTGAAGTGCTCAGCCTCACGAATCCCAAATCAAGTAACTCCTGCAACTGCACCTTCAGCACCCTCAACTCGGCTGGTGCCATGCGATATGGTGCCATAGAGATCGGTTGTGTATCTGGCAACAATGTGATCTCGAACTCGATCTCCCTCTCAGGAGGTAGCCCTGGAAGCTCATCAGGAAATACGTCAGGGTATTCTGATACTACTCGGATATCCTGTATCATCGGCTCCTGATCAGACACCTCCCGAACAAAAGCAAGATACGAATCGCAACCCTGGTCAACAAGTCGCTGGGCTCGCAATACTGAAATGTACTCCATGGTGGAGTCATGTGTAGTACCCTCAAAAGTGAACTCGGGTAGATCTGGAATCCTGAAGACAACCGTCTTCCTAAAGCAATCAACAAGTGCATGATGAGCGGATAGCCAATCCATGCCTAAAATCAAGTCGAACTCATCAAGCTGTAGGAGTAGACAGTCTGCGATCATCTCATGACCGCCAATCAGTATGGGCAAGTGCCTGACTATCAGGGATATGATAAATAACTGGCCACCTGGCCCTCGGATGTGATATGGAGACGGTAGCGTCTCTGCAACTCTATCTAAAGAAACAAGCAACCTCGAAGCAAGGAAAGAGTGTGTCGCGCCGGAATCGAATAAAACATGGAAAGGTCGGCCCAAGACTGAGACCATACCTTTCACCACTGTAGCCGCTGAACGTGCCTGCTCCTCAGTAACGGCATGTAACTGTCCCTGCCTGGCTGATGCAGCACTAGAACCTGCCACACTCTGCGTCTGTCTCTGCTGCTGCCGCCTAAAGTTGGAGTTCCTGCCATGGAAACTCCCTGAACGTTGTGTCTGAGGCTGTGACTGTGAAGGCTGTGGCTGAAGCTCGCCAGAAGCCTGTGGGCACTGTGCTCGGTAATGTCCCCACTCGTGACATCGATAGCATCTGACTGGCCTGGTAGGTGGAGTAGTTGTGCCTGTGCTCCGAGCTGGTCCGGCAGGTGGTCGGTCTACTCGCTGCGACCCAGATGGTCGAGCGGACTCTGTGCCACGTCCGGCGAGTGCTCCTCCTAGAGTAGTCGATGGAGAAGAGCGGGCACTGCCCGTGAAGGACGAACCTGTAGGTCGGAACCGTCTGTCTGACCTCTGCTGCGGAAACGGTCTACGTATCGGTCCAAAAGATCGCCGCGGTCTAGGCACTGCTCCAGACGAGCTCCCGAAACGTCTCCCCTTGATGTCCTCGAACTTCTCTGCAGCATCGGTAGCCTCGGAGATGGAAGTGATGTGTAGCCCTGCCAACTTCTCCTGTACCTCCTCTCGCATGCCGCCAATGAACTTTTCCAGATTCTCCTCTGGAAATGCGCCAGCTGCTCGTGTATGTCGCGACAGCTCTGTGTATCTGATAAAGTAATCCCTGGCTGTCATCTGTCCCTGACGAAGCACTGCAAACAGTCGGCGCTGGGACTCCCTCCACTTCGCAGAAAAGAAGTGGGCTCTGAACCTCGTATCGAAATCGTTCCAAGTAGGCTCTCGGCCTAACTCGGATACTACGGCCTCCCACCATCGCTCAGCGAAGTCTGTCAGTGAATACTCTATGAAAGATAGCCACGTGTTTCGTGGCACATGAATCGCCCTGAGCACCTTCATCACTCTCTTCAGTCACTGCTCAGCATCATCTGGTGGACATGTGCCCTCGAACAAGGGTATGTTGGCCCGCTGATAAGAAGTGAAGACCGACTGGTGCCTGTGAATGGCTGAATACTCGTGTGCATCCTCGCCAGCAAAGTCAACATGGTCCTGCTCCCTGTCTAAGTCTGCATCCTCCTCAGCTCCATGCTCTGGAATGTCCTTTAGTGGATCGTCAGGATGAGGCTGCTCCACCTCAACGGACTGGTGCTGGTCCTGCCGTATCCCATCCTGGGATGGATGGTACGTGAAATCTGACAGGTCCTCAAATCTCATCTCTATGTCCGTCTGCCTGTCAGCAATTTCGGTCTGCTGGGCCAATATCTGCTCCTGCTGGCCTCTCATAGCAGCCTACTGCTGGTGAAGATCAGTAAGTGCGCTCAGTATGCGTGCCAGCTGATCAGAAGTATCCTGACCTGCTCGAGATGCCATGGCTCTGCATGAGAACCATAATTAGTCATAAAAATGCCCTAGACAGATATTTATCATAAATGCTTTTCTCTTCTTGGGATATAATATGAAAATTAATGAAATTGGTGACATCTGTGGTTATTGAATATGAATGTCATATTTCCCTTCTCGGACTCACGACAAGTCGGAAGACTGTCGCTATTCGAGAACTTAATGCGATCGGAATTGAAATACTGCGAATGTGCGTATCGGGGTACCACGGCTCTGATACCAATCTGTTAACCCCTCAGGATCCGGGTACCCGTTAATCACACACTCGCACTATTATTCACATGAGATCGTAAGAAGTTGCAGAAGAGTAGGGAAAATTTTTCACGCGGCTAATTATCCACATGACATTCACATCCACAACACAACCACAAGTAAAAGAGATACAATTGGCACCAAAATTTCTTTTCATTAATATTCATATTTGTTTACAACATGTACAAGCATCTTCCACATTACAACATATATCCCAAGTGTGATACAAAAAAAATAGCATTTACATTACCGACTAAACAAAAACTGAGACAAAGTAATTCATACCGTCTAGTGTATACTCTGTCTCCAGGAAGCATGTATAGCTACTGAGCTGCTACTAAACTGCAGGCTGTTTGCCTGCCAAACATATTAGGAAAGAAGAGGCGTCAGCCATTGCTGGTACCTCCCAAAAACTTATAAAAATAACTAGACATTTAATATGTGCAAAAGCAAGCAAGTAGAAAGGTGGAAAGTAAAGTTTACATCTACTTGCGTAAGTAAGAAAGATTTTTCAAGTTGTTTGTAATGCATCTCTAATGATTTCCCCAGAACCCGACGTTTCCCCCATATTACCTATTTATTTTGTAGTTGAATATTCATGAGGGTATGAGTGTGAGCATATATATCAATTGCTTCAGAGATCATACTTGTGAATGATGATGGAAAAATTAAGATTGAAAAGATCTCTTAATTTAATTAATTTCTTAGATAGAGAGAATAATCATTTCCTATTAATCCTAACTTTTGATGGTAACTTCTCCGATTCTTAACTTCAATGTTTCAAATATAACTCTAGATGATGTAGATGTAGATGTGGATGATCTAGATATAGAATCGCCAGGTCTGTTGGCGAAGTAAACTCAAGCGGTGAAGAAGCCTACAAATGGCTCTTCCGTCTCGCCCTCTAATTGGAAGCGCGGTCCAATAGAGGGATAGGTCTATTCCCCAACTACGCCACTGAGACGGGAGAGAGAGACTCCCTAGAAATGTCGCTCTAAAAAAAACTGCCCGACTAGTACGGGCGGACGAGCTCGTACGTAAAACTGAAAACCAAGGATCCCCCGCCTGGGTATCCTAAAAGACAGGGTCAGCGGAACTGGTCTAAGTCAAGATCCCAACGAGGCGTAAAAACACTGCGAGCTCGCGTAAAAACCGAAAAGGGACTGGGATCCTAGACCCGCGCACTTAGCGGCCGCTGCCCTAACTGGGCTTCCTATTCTCCCGCCCAGTTGAGGGTCACCGCGCCCTCGCACGATCAGGTGTAGAAGTCACCATGACCGGCACTTATAATATTAGTATCACCGATTCCCAAGATTCTCATGGCTAGGATAAGTTATAAACCATATACAAGATCATCCTTCTTCATATTCTTCACCTATGTCGACTATTAAGATGACACCAAATTACTTAGGAATGATTTCAAGTTCTAAACTCCAAATACTTGATGAAAGACAACTTGTTGCCAGCATCTAACCCCAACTTTGTCACTTTTGAACATTTATTACTTAGTACTATATAATTTATTACAACCATATGCTATACGTATTTCTCATATGTTTAAGTTTTGGAAATCCTCCTTTGATCCTTGGTAAAAGAGAGAAATGAAACAAGAGATATATACTTTCTAGCATGTTTATGTTTTGTCACAACTTATGAATGGTAGTATATCAGTAGTAGATTATACTCAAGAATCAATTTATTGAGAATTATTAGTCAAAATAATAGTAGAAAATCTTTTCTTGGCTTTATAATAGAAGGGTATTAATATTCTAATATTTGTATTTCAAATCTCTTCTACAAGGTTAATATACTTAGACTAAACATTAATTTAATTTTAAACCTATTAGATGCTAACTCCTTGATAATTCATCTTTGTAAATCATGGGTTCTAGAACTAATTGATGATCTAAAATTTGAGTTAAATTCTTATCCAGACACCTATCTTCATCATCATTTTTTTATAACGAGATTTAAAGTTTCTCATTAAATCTATATTTAAGATCTATTCTATGTATTTTTTCCTCACACTTATTACAATAATTTATACTCCTTATGGAGGAAAAGGTTCTGAAATTAGCCAATTATAAATCCTAACTTTCTGCCGTGGAACTGTAGTGGCAATGAACAGGAGATGCTCTTGTTATTTGAATAAAGATGATCGATAATTCCAATAACCGTTATCTAACAGGGAATATAAGACTTGTGTGGATATGTAGAAGGGGATAATATAATAGGAACACCCTCTTCGTATGAAAATAGATATGATGTCAAGTTCATATACCTATGTACAACTCTAAGGTCAACCTTCCTATCATATATATATATATATATTTGAAGAAAAAAGACATGAATGGTCAAACAGTTTTATGGGAGAAGGGTTGGTGAGACTTTACAAGAATTTTTTTTTAGTAAAGTTGAACTTGTACTTCAAATCTGGGATACACATACCATATTTTCATAAGCTGAGAGCATTTGTTAAGATAAGACAATTTCTCATGTTGAATAAGATCTAAAAGCATAATTTTTTCCAGTGAACTGCAATAGGAGAAAAAGAATAGATAAAATCTTTATGTTCATATTCAAAGTATATGTATGATCTTTATGTTCAGATTCAGAGTATAATATGATCTTTGTATTCATATTCAAAGTGTATCAAAGGTCCAATATCGTTGAAGGTTTAACAGGGTCAAAATCTCTCTTATTTCCAAAATAAAGGTGAAGCTTTTTAGCAAACATGGCTTCTAATTGATCAAGCACCCATACACAAACTTTTACAACAATTAAGCATGTCCAATTATTAGATGAACATAATTTGAGCATTCCTAGGAGGAAGAACAGAGAGCTTCATGGATTGGCAGCAAGAGATAGGGATGGGAAAGTACATATAATTAAGGGAAATACACATGTATGGCAGCAAAAGAGGATAAGGATTGTACCTGGATTTTTAGAATTGAAAAGGGGCTTTAATTTGATGATATGCGGCAGTTTCAGCTGCAATTTTTTGGCTTGAATTAGAGCAGCAATTGGGAAAGAACTTGTGGGAGAGATGCCGTTGAGATTGGGATGGAAGAGGGAGAAGGTTGAGGTTTATATAGCATGGGGCTTTGCTTTGTTATTGGACAAGTGGTGGACTTGGAAATCCAAGTGGAGGGAAAAACCAAGGGCAAGTAGAGGCTTATTATATAGAAAAACAATGATAATTTATTTTAAAACAGACAGCATAGCATAGCAGTATACAACTACTTTATTTTTTTTAAAATTTTGTTAGATTTTTTTTCTTATTTATTTGACAAAACTTAAAACGAACCGTACGCGCATCTCGGATTTCGGAATTTGGTGCACAATATCTTGTTTTGACCGTCTCGGAACGACGATCAATATGAGTATAATATTGATATACTCTCGGTTGGGTTTTGAACCCCCGAAATTTTCGGATACAGATTTTGTTTAAGGTTAAATTTTACGATTTAAAAATACCAAACGACCTCCGATTGACAAACGGTCGATTCCGTTGGTCTTGTATCGTCAAATCGGATCTAATGACGGTCTCGGTTCATTTCGCGGTTTCTGAATTTGCGTCGCGGCTTTTCACGGCACACATTACGAAACGACCGATTTTTGGTCGATTTCGCCCGAACGACTTTTGACTCACGATCAATTGATCGTTTTATGTTATCTAATATTGTCAGATAACTTTATTGGGCCAATTGGACGCTAATCGGGTCGGGTTCGGGTTTGGCGGATTTCGGATGTTACACTCAACTACATTCCTATCCAAAACACGGAATCGATTTTGGTTAACATGAAGGGCCGTGGAGACCGGAGTCGACCATTCGACAAGAGTCGACCTTGAAACACCCTCTCCCCGTTCCGCTTCCGCGAGAATAGCCGCTCTCTTCAGTTTTCTGACTTGGTTAGCCTTCCTGACATAGCACGTCCCGAACCTGGGCCCCCCTCCTTTGGACTCCTGGGCCCTTTACCGCCACCAAGGACTTCTGCACACGCAATGATCTCCACTAAACCCCCCACCAGCGGCAGACCCCTTCGGTGAAAACCCCATGCAGCCCGCAGCCTCAGCCTGCTTCCCCTCTCTCGCCACACCCTCCTCCAGCAATATCCCAGCCCCGCCCTGACCCTCACCCCCTCTAATCACCATTCTGCCACCTCCGTTCGCCCAGGAGACTCCCCCTTGTGAATGTCGGTTGGACGCTTCAGCTGTGTTTCGCCCTAACCCTCCGGACTCGTTGAGAGCTTCAATCGGGTCCTGCTTGAGTCCAGTATTAATACGACCCGTCACAGAGGAACCAAGAGGCGCAAACGGGCACAAGCCCGAAGCGGATCCCCCGACCCGCCCATCTCTGCCAGGACCCCTATTCCGGACCCCCGAGCCATCCACCATTGTGGGTTGACCCGCCTGAGCCGGAAAGCTACTCTCAAATGGGACCGTACAAAGAGGGACGGTCTGGCTTCCATCCTGCCTAAGCGCCTCGGGTGCCACGTCACCAGATGGAGCTTCTCCAGCCGTAAGGACAGGATCTTGAATGGCGTGATGCGTTCCCAGAATTAGGAATTTGACTGTGTCATCGAAATTAAACGCCCCGAATCAAATCAACAGCAGGAAACGAGGTCCCCCTCGTTGATCGCGACAATCCGACTCCCGAGGGCTGGCCTGACCTACCCGCCGGAACACCGGCCGGCCGCAACATCGCATCTCCCAACAGCATCCCCTCCGCTGCAGGCGCCCTTCGAGCTTCGAGAACACGACCTCCAGGTTCAAAGTCCACCATGGCGAAGTCGACGTGAGCGGTTCTCCCAGCTACACGACGCTTTCTCCAGCCCAGCAGCTCCGGAGCAAGTCGTTTCACCCTGAGTATAGGGTCTGACGGCTCTCCCGGACGACATCCCGAGGATTCGACATCGACCACCTCCACCTCTCTCCCCAGCATCTCCTGGAAGCCTGACAGACTCCTCCCCTATAGAGGCACGCCTTTCACATGAACCCGGTCCATCAGTTCTTTTAGAGTATCGTCAGCAAACTTTGGTCGCCGCCAATGCAACATCGGCCATCCCTCCTTAGACCATCGCAACATTTCCATGGATTCCTTCGTATTGAGTCCCCTCGCCAGTACACGCCAAGGCGACAGCTGCACGAGGTCTCCCCCGAACTGAGCGGCTGAAACTAGGCCCACGTCCGATGACCCTCGAAAAAGCACCTCCCCCCACCCTCCGCCCTCCCCCACCTTAGACCATCGCAACATTTCCATGGATTCCTTCGTATTGAGTCCCCTCGCCAGTACACGCCAAGGCGACAACTGCACGAGGTCTCCCCCGAACTGAGCGGCCGAAACTAGGCCCACGTCCGATGACCCTCGAAAAAGCACCTCCCCCGACCCTCCGCCCTCCCCCACCAACATGTCGGGGTCCCCCCATCCAGTGTTATGGCACAGTTTCCGATTCAACGGGCAAGAAATGCTCCTGTGCGAGAAGCGGCGGCATCAAAAGCAACGAATAGGTTCTCTGCATTGCCGAGTCCAGTGCGACAATGTAACATCCGAAATCCGCCAAACCCGAACCCGACCCGATTAGCGTCCAATTGACCCAATAAAGTTATCTGACAATATTAGATAACATAAAACGATCAATTGATCGTGAATCAAAAGTCGTTCGGGCGAAATCGACCAAAAATCGGTCGTTTCGTAATGTGTGCCGTGAAAAGCCGCGACGCAAATTCGGAAACCGCAAAACGAACCGAAACCATCATTAGATCTGATTCGACGATACAAGACCAACGGAATCGGTCGTTTGTCAATCGGAGGTCGTTTGATATTTTTAAATCGTAAAATTTAACCTTAAACAAAATCTGTATCCGAAAATTTCAGGGGTTCAAAACCCAACCGAAAGTATATCAATATTATACTCATATTGATCGCCGTTCCGAGACGGTCAAAACAAGATATTGTGCACCAAATTCTGAAATCCGAGATGCGCGTACGGTTCGTTTTAAGTTCTGTCAAATAAATAAGAAAAAAAATCTAACAAAATTTTAAAAAAAATAAAGTAGCCGGCTACTGCTGTGCTGTCTGTTTTAAAATAAATTATCATTGTTTTTCTATATAATAAGCCTCCACTTGCCCTTGGTTTTTCCCTCCACTTGGATTTCCAAGTCCACCACTTGTCCAATAACAAAGCAAAGCCCCATGCTATATAAACCTCAGCCTTCTCCCTCTTGCATCCCAATCTCAACGGCATCTCTCCCACAAGTTCTTTCCCAATTGCTGCTCTAATTCAAGCCAAAAAATTGCAGCTGAAACTGCCGCATATCATCAAATTAAAGCCCCTTTTCAATTCTAAAAATCCAGGTACAATCCTTATCCTCTTTTGCTGCCATACATGTGTATTTCCCTTAATTATATGTACTTTCCCATCCCTATCTCTTGCTGCCAATCCATGAAGCTCTCTGTTCTTCCTCCTAGGAATGCTCAAATTATGTTCATCTAATAATTGGACATGCTTAATTGTTGTAAAAGTTTGTGTATGGGTGCTTGATCAATTAGAAGCCATGTTTGCTAAAAAGCTTCACCTTTATTTTGGAAATAAGAGAGATTTTGACCCTGTTAAACCTTCAACGATATTGGACCTTTGATACACTTTGAATATGAATACAAAGATCATATTATACTCTGAATCTGAACATAAAGATCATACATATACTTTGAATATGAACATAAAGATTTTATCTATTCTTTTTCTCCTATTGCAGTTCACTGGAAAAAATTATGCTTTTAGATCTTATTCAACATGAGAAATTGTCTTATCTTAACAAATGCTCTCAGCTTATGAAAATATGGTATGTGTATCCCAGATTTGAAGTACAAGTTCAACTTTACTAAAAAAAAAATTCCTGTAAAGTCTCACCAACCCTTCTCCCATAAAACTGTTTGACCATTCATGTCTTTTTTCTTCAAATATATATATATGATAGGAAGGTTGACCTTAGAGTTGTACATAGGTATATGAACTTGACATCATATCTATTTTCATACGAAGAGGGTGTTCCTATTATATTATCCCCTTCTACATATCCACACAAGTCTTATATTCCCTGTTAGATAACGGTTATTGGAATTATCGATAATCTTTATTCAAATAACAAGAGCATCTCCTGTTCATTGCCACTACAGTTCCACAGCAGAAAGTTAGGATTTATAATTGGCAAATTTCAGAACCTTTTCCTCCATAAGGAGTATAAATTATTGTAATAAGTGTGAGGAAAAAATACATAGAATAGATCTTAAATATAGATTTAATGAGAAACTTTAAATCTCGTTATAAAAAAAATGATGATGAAGATAGGTGTCTGGATAAGAATTTAACTCAAATTTTAGATCATCAATTAGTTCTAGAACCCATGATTTACAAAGATGAATTATCAAGGAGTTAGCATCTAATAGGTTTAAAATTAAATTAATGTTTAGTCTAAGTATATTAACCTTGTAGAAGAGATTTGAAATACAAATATTAGAATATTAATACCCTTCTATTATAAAGCCAAGAAAAGATTTTCTACTATTATTTTGACTAATAATTCTCAATAAATTGATTCTTGAGTATAATCTACTACTGATATACTACCATTCATAAGTTGTGACAAAACATAAACATGCTAGAAAGTATATATCTCTTGTTTCATTTCTCTCTTTTACCAAGGATCAAAGGAGGATTTCCAAAACTTAAACATATGAGAAATACGTATAGCATATGGTTGTAATAAATTATATAGTACTAAGTAATAAATGTTCAAAAGTGACAAAGTTGGGGTTAGATGCTGGCAGCAAGTTGTCTTTCATCAAGTATTTGGAGTTTAGAACTTGAAATCATTCCTAAGTAATTTGGTGTCATCTTAATAGTCGACATAGGTGAAGAATATGAAGAAGGATGATCTTGTATATGGTTTATAACTTATCCTAGCCATGAGAATCTTGGGAATCGGTGATACTAATATTATAAGTGCCGGTCATGGTGACTTCTACACCTGATCGTGCGAGGGCGCGGTGACCCTCAACTGGGCGGGAGAATAGGAAGCCCAGTTAGGGCAGCGGCCGCTAAGTGCGCGGGTCTAGGATCCCAGTCCCTTTTCGATTTTTACACGAGCTCGCAGTGTTTTTACGCCTCGTTGGGATCCTGACTTAGACCAATTCCGCTGACCCTGTCTTTTAGGATACCCAGGCAGGGGATCCTTGGTTTTCAGTTTACTAGTCGGGCAGTTTTTTTAGAGCGACTTTTCTAGGGAGTCTCTCTCACCCGTCTCAGTGGCGTAGTTGGGGAATAGACCTATCCCTCTATTGGATCGCGCTTCCAATTAGAGGGCGAGACGGAAGAGCCATTTGTAGGCTTCTTCACCGCTTGAGTTTACTTCGCCAACAGACCTGGCGATTCTATATCTAGATCATCCACATCTACATCTACATCATCTAGAGTTATATTTGAAACATTGAAGTTAAGAATCGGAGAAGTTACGATCAAAAGTTGGGATTAATAGGAAATGATTATTCTCTCTATCTAAGAAATTAATTAAATTAAGAGATCTTTTCAATCTTAATTTTTCCATCATCATTCACAAGTATGATCTCTGAAGCAATTGATATATATGCTCACACTCATACCCTCATGAATATTCAACTACAAAATAAATAGGTAATATGGGGGAAATGCCGGGTTCTGGGGAAATCATCAGAGATGCATTACAAACAACTTGAAAAATCTTTCTTACTTACGCAAGTAGATGTAAACTTTACTTTCCACCTTTCTACTTGCTTGCTTTTGCACATATTAAATGTCTAGTTATTTTTATAAGTTTTTGGGAGGTACCAGCAATGGCTGACGCCTCTTCTTTCCTAATGTGTTTGGCAGGCAAACAACCTGCAGTTTAGTAGCAGCTCAGTAGCTATACATGCTTCCTAGAGACAGAGTATACACTAGACGGTATGAATTACTTTGTCTCAGTTTTTATTCAGTCGGTAATGTAAATGCTATCTCTTTTGTATCACACTTGGGATATATATTGTAATGTGGAAGATGCTTGTACATGTTGTAAACAAATATGAATATTAATGAAAAGAAATTTTGGTGCCAATTGTATCTCTTTTACTTGTGGTTATGTTGTGGATGTGAATGTCATGTGGATAATTAGCCGCGCGAAAAATTTTCCCTACTCTTCTGCAACTTCTTGCGATCTCATGTGAATAATAGTGCGAGTGTGTGATTAACGGGTACCCGGATCCTGAGGGGTTAACAGACAAGGACCTGCACCGGAAGCAGCCTCTTCCAAACGGGTTGGAGAAGGTTCTCGTCCGAGATGCCACACCCCTTCTAGCAGCCCCCCTTCTTCTGTAGACCATCGTCCAACCATCCTCCCCAGCCTGCCCATCGCCCCTTCCCGCCATCCCTTCATGTAGAAAGGTGTGGCTTTGTATGTTTTGGATTGTTTATGTGATAACATGTTCAACACTTCAACTAACATATTCTAGATTCACTAATATGTTCCACTTCAACTAACATTCCATATATTTTATTATATAACAGTAAATTAAAAAAATATAATTTAATATGAAGGTTGAGGATTGATTGAAGTGTGATGGTTGTTTAACCGTATGATGGTTGTTCATTTTTGTTACTCGAAATTATAGAGATGCCGAAGTCAAGCAAAGGCCCAAAAAATTCTGAAAGAGGACGGAATGATCCCGCATGGAAATATTATGTTCAACTTGAGATGGATGAGCCTCAAAAAGCTAAAGGATATGTGTATGTCCAAGGCAATTTTTGTGGTAGGAGAATTACCGATGGAGTAGCTAGACTCGAGCATCATATCACGAAGATCAGAAAATGTGAAAGGTTGTGCACAAGTTCTAATTGAAGTGTTGAATGAAATGAAGGCTATATTATCGTCCAATGAAGAGAACAATAGAAAAGCAATGATGGAGATGGAAGAACTGTGTAGAGCGGGTAGCTTTGAGATGCAAAGTCCATTTGGTAGTGAAAATCAAGTAGTCACTCCATCTGGATATAGTAGCATGAAGTGGGTAAGAGGTCACATGGACTTCTTTGTTGCCGGAACATCGTCATTGGGAAGTCCTCCAATGACTATGATTGGGACAAGTGGTCATCAAACTACAATGAATGAGACATGGAAGAAAGAGGAGAGAAATCGTGTCTATCGTACCATTGGCAGATTCTTCTTTGATAATGGGTTGGAATTTAACTGTACAAGTAGCCCTTCCTTTCGACCATGCTTCATGTTGTCGACTCCTTTAGGAGGTATTGAAGCCTACATCTGCTTACGAGCCAAGAAATTGGATTTTGAAAGAATAAGTGAAGAGTATTTAGGACATTATTAGTGAGGCAAGGGCTTCTTGCATAGAAACTGGCTACAACATAATGTCAGATGGTTAGACAGATGTAAAGGGTTGTTCTTTAATCAACTTCTTGGTGAACAATCTGAAAGACACTTGGTTCTTGAAGTCCGTAAATGCATCCGACAAAATAAAGAATGCAACCTTGCCATTTAACTCGTTGTTGTGATGAGATTGTGGAGGAGGTCAACGAAAGTAATGTTATGCATGTTATTATAGATAATGCTTCCAATTACAACACGGCGGGACAAATGTTGATCGAGAAAAGAAAACACATTTACTGGACTCTATGTGCAGTCCACTGCACAAACTTGATGTTGGAAGACATCTTGAAATTGCCTCTACATGCCTTCATGTTCAAGAAAGCAAAAAAGAGTATAAATTATATTTATGTCCATGTTGGGTTTTAGCCATGGTAAGGAAGCATATAGGAGGAGATTTGGTACGAACAACGATCACACATTTTGCTACAGCTTTTCTCACATTACAGAAGTTGATGATCATGAGGGACCCTCTAGAGTCTTTTTTTACTTCCAACAATTGGAAGAAGAGTCATATGCTTCTATGCCTCAAGGAAAAGTGTATGTCAATCAATTTTTTTGAGGAAGGAGAGGGTGGCACCCCTAGATGGGATCCACGACAAAAAGTGAATATTAAAAGTTAAAAAATGTGTTACAATGCCTTACATTCTCCATGACGTACACAACACTCTACAGTGTTCAATTCCATTCTCAGTATAACAAATTTGCTCCCAAAAAATGACCTCATTTCTCACGCACCAAATCGCCCAAAGGAGCGCAAAAGGCAGCACACTATCTTCGTGCCCAAAACCATATACGGATCTAAAGTCGTGCCAAAGACATGTAAATGAGGTACAAGAGGTATGAGTAATTTCCTTCAATGAAACATAAATGTAAATTGTTAATGGTCTAGTGGTAGTACAGTGTGTCGACTACATAATAGCTGAATCTTTCAACATGGATTTGAGCAAGAATCCATGTAGCCGACCCTACTTAGTGGGAGAAGGCTTAGTACTGACTGAAACATAATTGTAAATGAGGTGCATGAGGTATGGGTAATTTCCTTCAATGAAAAATAAAATGCTCAAGGTTGTTCAAGAAAGAGGTACAGGTTGTTCAGGGGCTTTTACTACATCAGGTTGAAGTAGTAAAATGTAAATAAAACAAGTCTCTATCAGGTAGTATGGAAAGGAAATCTTAGAACATGGTTCTAAGTCGTAATTTTTACATGCTTAGATTGCCGCGTAAAAATACTCGTTCCTTTGTAATTTAGATTTTTATATTTTCATAAATGTTGGATTGCACAATTTGATGCCCCCTTCTTGAGCCATTTTATCAATTTCGACTTTCTCATCCATGAAGATGTGCACTTTGTCATGACTTTCAATAACACTCATTGGTGACTACCAAAGCACATAGTTTCCTCCATCCAATTCAGTGATGGGGCAAAATAAAATATTTTTCATCTCCACTTCATGAGTAGAAGAGTATAATATTTCAGGCATAGTCCATGAGTATCAAAACCACAAACACGAACATAGACATGCCGTGTCAATTTTGGCAAATGTTTTCCTTTGTATATTCAATGAGGTTCATACAGGTGGAAAGCAGTAACAAGAAATTATATAGATACTATTCAGGGGATAAAACATAAAAGAAATAACAAATAAATCGTTGATTGTTAATAGCTATTGAACTCGGTTAAGTAGTCACGATCTGAGTTTTTTCTTGCACAAAATGCCACGAAGGGACCAATAGACAGTTAATTGTACTCTATCTCTATATATATATATATGACTGAAGCTTCCAGTAGGATCCACAACCTAAACAAAGTCGTCCCTTTCATCATGCTTCTATCCTTGAGGTGTCTCATCAGGAAGGCCATGGAGAGAACATGGCAAACGTGAAAGCCCCGAGTGTAAATCTTTTGTGTTCATCTTAACCCTATACTCCCTCAATATAAGGAGGACTAGGACTCTCATTTCAAGATGTGTTTCATCACACCCGTCCCTTTCCAAAAAAATCTACAACCACCTTTCACCTCCCTAAGCATCCTCCAGGAGACGGTCCCACACAATTTATCTCCAGTGTTACTTGCGGCATTCAACTCCACATCTCGCCTCCCCTCTAAAAACAAAAAAACCAAATGTACAGGTGCGCATCTAATGTCTGACCATGCCGCAACAGAAATACACAGATCGTGGTATTTCCTCATGAACTACCCCTAACCACCGCAATATAGGCCCTGAACATGCCCCAACACCACGAATCCCACACCCATCCATGGCGTTCTTGGGGTGATGGTTGCCTCCCGAATAGATGAGTAACCCTCGCACCTCCCCTCTTCCATCTCCACTCAACTTTTCCATAATCTCATTCCTCCCTCGCATCCTTCTGATAGCCCTCATTCACAACCTGCCCACTCTCACCTCCTCGTGCAGTGGTCATTCCCCCTCCTTTCTCTACCGCCCTCATCCCCAGTCTCTCTCCCTCCATCCCGATACTCAAGTGTGTTCCAGAAATTTCTCTTAACACATGATATGTCTTGTTTTTTGTGGTTGTTTGGCATTTGTGTGATTGAATTTTTTTTATTAATCAATCGCACTATTCACCCATGGTGCCTGTTCAGAAAATAAAAAATATTCCAAAAGAATAAATTATTACCATTGCAAAGCACTCTGTCAAAACGTCCCCTCTTAATTACCGCATCTATCAAATTGTACCTCCCTTGCCAAACTTTAACGAGAAAAATTTTACATTTTTCATCGTAGAACTGGCATATTTTATTCATAGCCTACATAACACATTGTGAGAACTTTCGTATGCTTCAGATTAAATATAAGCAAACTAAATCTAGAAATGCAAGATATCTCTAAAAAATATCCAAAGCCCAATTTACTATCCATACCATCAGTGTTTAAAGTGTGAATATTCAATAACAAAAATCATAGTCCTAATCATGTCCCCATATTTTGAGAAAAATTTCAAACATTTCACAAGTACGTAATGAAGAAGTTTAGTTTACGGTGATGTGTCAGACCAAAGTAATGAACTGATAATTGAAGACAGAATATTTTAGGAAAGAAAATACCTTTCCGTCATATTCTTTTTTGAGCAACACTTCCGGAGCAATATATGCAGGAGTTCCCACTGTTGACTTTGGTTGCGAATGCAAGACTGAGGACTAAATCAAGGCAATTTCAAGTGCCGATAAGTAAGAAAGCATCATGTGTCAAGAAATCAAAGTATAATTGATGGCTTTTTCAAGAAGGCATATTCCAACAGAATAAATTATTGCAAAGTCGGCAGCGATCAACACAAGCTTGTCAGCTACAAGCTAGTATCTGATATCTAGATTAACCTTACAGGCCTAATTAATCAATCAGAAAACTTTTAAGAAAATTTAGAAGATTTGTTTTGACACGCTAATACAAGCAAAGACTTTGTCAAAAAATAATGAGTAAGAATATGATGTTTCTTGTGAGAAGACCAAGGGTGGTCAATTAGCTTGGGTTGCCGTCCAGAATTTATTCAAAAAATCAATCAAAGTTGCATGGCAAAAATGCATGCACGCCCATTTAACAACCTTTCACAGTAGCTAGGGCATCCACGATGCATGCAACACCATCACACAATACACCACATTCTCAATGTAATACTTCGACGCTGTTATTTGTGCATACAGCATATGCTAATGATCCAAAAGAAAGTGAACAATGTCATAGGAAATCGTATTTATGTTTTCTTATTTCATGTTTATGTAATTTCTTCACCTTATGGGGTTTCTCCTCTATATAAAAGAGCCTTATGGCATTAGAATAAACTTATTCATGTGTTTCTCCACATATTATCAGAGCGGAGATCATATACCAGAACCCCGGAACCCTCGAAAACCCAATCCACCTGTCGGCCCTCCACGTGCCTCTCTCTCTCCCTCGTGTGCCCTCCTCCGAACGTCGCCAACACCTTCGCATCGAGCACCTCCACCACATCCACACCCCACCTCTGAGTGCCGTCACCGCCCCTCTGTGCGTTGCTCCCAGCAGCACCACTCCCAGCAACACCTCAAATCTACGGCCAGTATCCCACGTTGGTGGCCTAAGTGCACCGTGTGAGTATTCGGCTCTTTCTTCGAAACCACACCCCCAACTGACAATTCACGACTCCCCTCGGAAACCGTATTCCCTAATTTTGGTGCAGTTTAGGTTGGATTTGCGCATCTATATCCAATCCGCCTGCCCTCGAGCGCCTTCGAAGTTGATGGGAAAGGTCATGCGCTCATCGAGGAAAAGGAGGGGTGGGGGTGGACTAGCATGACGACCCCCTGGGGTACCTTGAATAAGAAATGAACAGCTAGTTGCCCTCACCTAGTCTCGCCTCGCATTCCACTTAGACCGAGGAGAAGCTTCTTGTCTCTCTCTCACAAGTTGGTAAGAACTAATGAGGGGCAATGCTCCCCTAACCTGACGTGGGCTTACCAGCAAAGCCATATGGGGGCTAAAGGGGGTCGATTTAGGCTCATTCCCTACCACTGCAGCTTCTGCGGGTACTATGAGCCTTCTGCCCCATGCATCGGAACTGCTCGTGTAATTCACCTGTTCCACCGAAAACTCTCATTTGTGGAAGTGGAGCATAGTGCGGCCACCGAGCGAGAAGGGTCTTTTCTTCTTTCTCCGAAAGAAGGGCTCACAGGGAAAAGTCTTATTTGATTAGGGTCCCGGCATTCGCAGAAGTTAGTAGGACCTTCCCAAAGATGCATTTTTTCCTCCCCTCGACTTCATAAAGTTTTCTTGACAACAAATATATAGATTTAAAATATCAAAATAAAATTAAGATTATATAATCTGATCTGGCCTTAATATAGGATGAAACCTTCCCTTACCATGTATAGGAGAATGAAAGCTAAGAGATCTTTCTCTCCCTCCAAATTGCCTGCTTCGCACAGCTCTTCTCTTTCACTCACTGCCTTCTTTCTCTCAGCTCATAGCGATAACTACTCGGATATAATCAGGCTCATTGAGCGTGTACTTCTTCTCTTTGGGTTTAGGTATGCAGACAATGCTTTTGCGGGTGAGAGAGCTAGCTTTCTTTTACTTGGGGTGAGATAGGGCTTTTGGCTAGCAGGATAGACTGTGGATCTCCGTCGAGTAGTCTTCATTGAAGTAGGTTTCTATACACAGGCCTATAATTTTCTAGTCCAAGATCCTCGCCTGGACAAACCAATTGATGGATGGGATGATCAGCAACACATAATGAACATTATTAATCAGTAAGGAGGAAAGACGAGAGTAGCCCTTCAACCTAGGGGCAAGGAAAGGTTTGATAATCGATGGATATATTAGAATAGCTATGAGACCCCCTAGGAGCTAGAGCCCCCTTTCAGGCTCTATCACCAACGGGTATAGTCGGTTTAGAGAATCTTATAAAGAATTTATCATCGTCTGTCTATATTAATAGGCTCAGTCAAAAAAAGGACCTAAATGCTCGTCATGTAATTCTCTTCTCAGTCCAAGCCTGAATTTACTGAGCCACAATAGTAGCGAGGGAAGGGGTGAGGGGAAAGGAGGTCCCTGCCCACACACTCATTCATTCTTCCCACCTATTTTCTGACGATGAATGGAACTTTTTCCTTTTTTCACTTTAGAACCACCCTACCCAACACCCCCATCGTCACTAGAAAGTCCCAGTATGTGATAGCACCACCGCCTACCAATAAGCACCAATCACCATCGCTCATCTAATAACACCACCTCATGCCTTCAGTGAAGAGACAAAATTAGGGAATGGATGAGTTATGATATAGGGTTCCTAGAAGCGGAAAGAAAGAACAAAAGAATCAACCTCACCCATTATCTAAGCAAAAGAAATAGATGGGGCTCACGAGCTCAAGGAATTCCAGACTCATCGATGACGAGACTGAGCCAAGTCAGGTAGAAAGAGAACAAACCAAGAAGAGAAGGTAGGAACCCACGCAGATGAAAGGCAGCTGACAAGGAAGACCATAACACAAACCTTTCCATCAAAGCAAGAAGAAGCAAGTCTTCCTTGACAGAGGCCAGACTTTAGACTATAAAAGAAGGGTCCCTCCTCCATCCATCTACCATAAATCAATCAGAAAGCAGCAATCAAATATTCCGAAGTCACAAAGCACAACCCAACCATTGCATCAGTTCTCCATCCCTTCAGGTATCTCAGGCAATCGAGCGCCATTCAAAAAAACATGTCCCATAATATATAATTTATTTGGTAAAACCTCTGAAGTTCTAGCATTGTGTTCAAAGGGGACCCTGGACATAGAAAAGTGATGAATCGACTCTCTTTCGAAGAGATTTTTCTCTCATGCCCTACCTAAACTATTGGCTTGGGTTAGCCATACACAGAATATCATTATGGATATTTACATGGCATCATCAAATGATACAAGTTTTGGATAAGAATTTAGAATGCACTAGATGTTGCCGATCCGACAGCTAGAAGATGAGACGATGAGGCTATTTTGCCTATGTATTGGAGTCCAGTCGAACCAAGAGCATTAGACTAGTAAAGGCAAGTTTATGTCATATCAGCTTGTCTGGGAAAGTCTTCCTCGAAACTTGGTTGTTTGTAGCTAGAAGTCTTTTGCTTTTCTATTCTAATAAGTGATGCAAGCATCGCATCTTTGAATCCTAAAAGGATATCAAGCTATCATAAGTATGGATATCGAGCATCTGCTTGAGTGGTCGAGCAAATTGAGCCTCCAGATAGTTCGGCTCCTCCTACATATTCGTGTATTAATGACATTGTCTCCCGTCTAAGGGAGATAATGACTCATGTTGGCGGTAAAAATACAGGTCCCCCATGTTGAAATCAGAGAAGCGGAAGCGGAATAGGTAAAACAAGAAATATAAACATCAAGAACAAAGATTTACGTGGAACCCTACTCCCTAAGGAGCGGGATGAAACCACGGGAGAAGCCCTCAAAGGGGCGGATATTCTATTAAAATTCTCAATGAGTACAGGTGGTGTGGGGATCCTTATATAGGTGCTCAAAGGAGAATATTCTATAGAATATTCTCTATAGAATATTCTCTTAACAAATAGCCACACAGAATATTCTCTAACACTCCCCCTCAAGCTGGAGCTGAGAAAGCTGCAGCTTGCAAAAAAAGAAAGTATACAACACATCTTCACACGATACATCACAAGAATACATGTCCGCTGCTGGTAGAGACCTCGTACGAGGACGGGTCTGCGGCTTTCAGGTCATCGGAACGTATCTCTGTCATGCATGTGGAGCCGCTGCGATATCAGATCACTGGAACGTATCTCTGTCGTGTCTGGAGAAGAATCATTGCAGAAGAAGTCCAGCACGGGAACTGATCGGGTCGTAAAAGAAGTATACGCCTCGACGAAGAAGTTGATGCTCGGTGAAGACGGATGATCTTGTAGAAATCTGGAGTGTCAGTCTGTTAGTCGTAGATGGACAGTTGTGAAGAATACGCCTCTTACTCCCCCGTTCTCCCATACTTGATAGAATAAAGACCGTGGATCAAGTTGGGAGAAACCAAAAGACGTACATAAGCCATTCATCATTTTCTTAATCGGCTTTTTAAATCTTTTTTTTTGAAACTTGCGTATGGCTTTTTTTTATTGTACGCGCCTTTTTTTCCAACATTTTTTTTGAAAACGTTTTTTCCGTCTCTCTCTCCCTCTGTTTTTTTTAATATCTCTCGGTTGGGCCCTTTGAATGTGCGTCTACAACTGTCCCTTCCCTTTTTTTTCTAACCTATTCGACCCCACTAGGCTATTGCAGTTTTTTTTAATTATCACATGGGCCCATTAGGGTTCCCAATTGGGAACCCTTACTTCGAAGTCATCTCCCGACCCCTAACAGGGTTCACGCCGCAGCCGCCAATAACTTGGAGCAAAAGGGGCGGCGAGGGCAGAGGCTTGCGCCGCCTAGGCTTGTCTGGAGGAGAGTGGCACCGTGCGAGTTGCGGTAGCTCGCTGTCGGGGCTCTCGGGTGTCGCCCTTGGGGCTCGTACGCTGGAGGTGATGCCTGCTGGCAGTGCTGCTTTGGATGAGAGGGCTCCGGCTGGAGCCGATGGAGGTGCCACATCGCCTGCGCAAAGGGCTTGAGATGAGCCTCCGCTTGGAGGTGCCGGGATCACCGCCGATTGGGCTTCAATGTCTTGAAGGCGGCACCGTCAACTAGTAGGTGCGATCGAGATGCACCTTCTCGTTCAGAGGAGGCGCCTGGGGCTTGCAGTGCACCTGCGGAAGGAGAGGGATCTGCGTGCGGCACCGGAGGCAACACCGCCTGGCTATGGAGAATCTCCAGATGGTCGTTGGATGGGCTACCAAGAGAGAGGAGGCATCACGTTGCTCGATGAGCCTCCACCTGTTCTTCAGGCATTTGTTGGAGTATGAGGCCATCGCCTCCTGAGACGCCCTGCTTGAACATGGGTTAAAAGGAGTCGCCTTCTGCAGAAGACCAAGACTGGAGGAGCCCTTGTTTCCTGATTGTGATCAAGTCTGGAGGACCTGTTAATGGAAGGGCTAGCCAGGAGATGTTTGGAGATGTACAGGGCCACCACGAAACTAAATCTAGGGTTCCTGATTGGAACCCTAATTTTTTTGATCTTCAAGAACGAACTTTTAAGAACAAATCATATTTGAATCGAATCTCAAGAAAAATAATGAACATCCAAAAATCTTCGAGAATCGAACCCGCTCTGATACCATGTTGAAATCAGAGAAGCGGAAGCAGAATCGGTAAAACAAGAAATATAAACATCAAGAACAAAGATTTACGTGGAACCCTACTCCCTAAGGAGCGGGATGAAACCACGGGAGAAGCCCTCAAAGGGGCGGATATTCTATTAGAATTCTCAATGAGTACAGGTGGTGAGAGGATCCTTATATAGGTGCTCAAAGGAGAATATTCTATAGAATATTCTCTTAACAAATAGCCACACAGAATATTCTCTAACACCCCAAATGTTACAGTCATTGCTAAAGCCTCTTCGAGCTCCTCAGGTATAGCCTATGCTTTTACCGGTTGTAGCAGGACAGATATGATAAAGTAGATCATGGATTTTGGTGCTTCTCACCATCTGTGTAGATACAGAGCACAATTCAGTTTATGTATATCTATACCCCTTAGTAGATGGGTCGTCATTGCGAACGGAGTTTATTTACCCATTCCAGGATAGGGAGGTTCATTTGACACCATCCATCGGCCTGCAGAATGTTTTATATGTACCTGATTTTCAGATGAATTTGATTTCTGTTATTTAGATCACAAATGATATGTATTGTCGTGTCATTTTTAACCCCTCTTCTCTTGTGTTTCAGGACATACTCACGGTCAGGGTGATTAGATGTGGTTGTGAGTAGTAGGGGATCTACATACTGGTCCAATCTCCTAGGGCTTGTTTAAATGCCAGGTTACCCCAGGGTAACGTGGCTACCCCACAACTCTATCCCTGCATTCCTGGGTTGGAATTAGTTATATGCACCCCACAATTTCTTTGTTATAATATTTTTAACCACATTCAAATAAATAAATAAATTAACATGAAAAATATATTATAATCATAAAAAGAGTTAATATAACACAATCAACATCACATTTATCATTCCAACCCTCTCTAATACTCCTAACCATCCAAATAGGTACATCACATTTATCATTCCAACCCTCTCTAATACTCCTAACCATCCAAACAGGTACTATTCACAAAAGGTTTCTCCAATCCAACCTAATCCAATAACCAAACAGACCCCTAGTAATGATGTCTCTACAATTCTCCATGGATTAGTCTCACCATACGTGTGGCATCTTCATTTTGGCCACCTTCCTTTGCAACAGTAGTACTATGTCCTCCAACAAATCTCTGCGCGCTCTTCCTTCCAGTGCGAGGCTTGCCAGCTTGGAAAGCATCAACGCTCTTCTTTCCCTTGTCGTCAGAATCGTAGTAGTACTCATTTATCTGAGCTTATTCATTTACATATTTAAGGTCCCATTCGTGTTCTTGATCACCGGGGATACCTTTTATCTAGTTGTTGTGGATTATTATTCTAGACTTTCTTGGGTTTTTCTGTTGATAAACAAGTCTGAATTTGGGTCTATCATAAATCTTTTATTAATGAAATAAAAAACATTTTCTCTACTAATGTCAAGTTCATTCGCTCTGGCAATGCCTTGGAGTTCTGCACATTACAGCTATCTGAGTTCTTCATGTCTCTCGGCATCGTACACCAGACCTCGTGTGCTTACATTTCTCAGTAGAACGGAGTCGTCGAATGCAAACACCATTGTTAACTTGATGTAACAGAACAATTTTGATCTAGAGACGTGCTCCTCACTCTTTATGGGGTGATGCAGTCCTCACAACTTGCTACTTGGCTAACCGCATACCATCTTCAGTCTTATGAGAGAATGTTCTTTTCTCTATTGCATTTCCCGAGAAGGGCCCATTCTCCCTTACATCTCGTGTGTTTGGCTCTGTTGCCTTTGTTCACCATCTAACGCCTGGTCGTTACAAGCTCCCCCTAGAGTTGTTAAGTGTGTCTTTGTAGGCTACTCTCGTATCCAGAAGGGGTACCATTATTTTGATTCGCTTTGACGGAAGTACTATGTTAGCACTGATGTCACCTTCTTTGAGTCTATTATGTGTTTCCCTCTTACATGTGATACGTTGACTCCATCTGACTCTGGAGAGGAGGTATATGTGCCTCCTCCTATGGCTCCGCCACCTCCAGTACCTCAACCACCTCCACTACCACCATCTCCACCACCACCAGTATCTAAACCTGCTTCTCTAACTACTCATGGACCACCACCCAACACTGTGACCCATCTGTAGCCACATTTCTATGGTAGTAGGCCTCACACGGTTCTCTCTACTCGAAGATCCGGAACACGACTGGGACCCCAAATATCCAAATGAATCAACTCAAAAAGACCATGACTACTTTGACCCTGTCTCTGGAATGTGGACCTATGATGCTTCCCAAGTTGGCAGGCCTCACACTGGAAAGTAGAGCGAGGAGAAATCTGAGGAAGAACATGACGCAACTTCTGCAGAGGAAGACGACCAAAGCGAAGGTGCCACATATATGGAGAGACAGATCCAGTGCGAAGAGAGGAGACAACAGTATATGGAGATTGCACCAGTCTGTATAGGCCTCCTTGCTCACGGCCAATTCCAATCACTCTGCTCGTTAGAATGTCCTGAAACACAAGAGCAGAAGGGTCAAATATGGCACGACAATGCAAATCCTCGGTTATTTGGCTAATAAATTCATAGAGAATTCAGGAGCGTAAAGAACATTTTGAAACCGCATTTCAGGGGTTAACTGCACCTCCCCCTGACCAGTAATAGGAGAATGTGTCCCAACAGCTATCACCACAGATCTACTTGACTGAGTCGAGCTATAGGTACTGAATTGCCCTCTGTCACCACAAAGGTGATGTGATGCTCCTGAATCCATGATCCATTCTGACAAGTCTGCCATGTAACAGCAAGTAAAAGCATATGTTGTACCTGATGTGGATGTAGTGGCTGAGGCTGCTACCTCCGAAGGTCCTGACTGTGTGCTGGTTGACCCGGAAGATAGCATAATCTCCCTAAGTCGTGCAACAAACTCATCAAACCTCCGGTCAAATTCGTCAGACGAACTGTTGCCCTGCTGAATCTGTTCTGCCATACGTGCTGAAGCGGGAAAACCATGCTTAGAATAGCATGTTTCCTCTGAATGACCTGACCTATGATAATAAGTGCATGGCTGACGAGGGGGTCTATTGCCCCCCCCCTCTTCCACGGCCACCTCGGCCACAGAACTATGTAGTGTTTCCCCTGCCACGAGATGTTGCCATGGCTGAAGGAGTCGGAGAGCGGAAGAACTGCCAGAAGATATAGAGAGTCTGCTCAGCCTGCAATATGCTTCCTAAATCGGAGGAATAGTGGCATCAATAAGAATCTGTGCTCTAGCTGCATCATACTCAGGATCCAGTGTCGCTAGAAAGACTCATTTCATCACGGAATCCCTGTATGCCTTGAGTTGCTCTGGTGTAGCAGTCAAGGGAATGTAACCATGTAATTTCTCAAACATACCCCTTAACGGAGTGTAAAGGGTATGCAGAGGACGACCATTCTGCTTCGAAGTGAAGATATCATGCTGAAGTTGCAGAATCTTTGGCTCATTCTTCGCCGGAGAATATGTTGCGGCGAGAATGTCCCACATTGCCTTTGTCATGGACTAGCTCAAAATGTCATTGGCTATCTCCATGGATATTGTTCCAGAAAGCCATACTCGTGCATACGCATCATCTTCCTCCCATGAGGCATTAACCCCAGTCTTGTCGACAGGCTCCTCATGTGTGAGGATATGCTTCTTGCCATTACACTGCATTAGACTCATGAACTGCATGGCCCACAGTTCATAATTGATTCCATCCATCTTCACAATGGGTGCTGGACTTTGAAGGCACCCAGGGATGGAATATTTGCTTTGCTATCCGACATGATGACAACAATCTCTCAAAACTGGGGTTGCAAACTTGGACAGAGAATGTCTACATAGACATATAGGAAGATGGTTGTAGGTGTAGACTCATACCACAACCACTTCCATTCTTTGAAGACTCCCTTGAAAGGCTAGGATCTTTTAGAGGGTCATGTCACACCTTAGGAGATCCGAACAGAGCCTTCCGAGAACGTAAGTGCGCTAGGGCACACTAGTGCACGCAGGGGCTTGCGCGGGATAGCAGGCGCACTACGCAGTTGTGCAGGAGTGCACTGGAGTGCAGGAGTGCACTAGGGCACACTAGGGCATACTGGAGGGCGTGCGCGAGATCGCAGTTGCACTGGCGCGCTGATGTGCGAAGGTGCGCAGGCACGCACAGACGCACGGAGGCGCATAGGCACGCGTGTTGGAGCACCCAGGCGCGTAGTGTTGCGCAGGGGCGCAGTAACGCAGTCACGCAGTGGTGCAGGCGGACAGGCGGCGGTGCAGGCCCGCAAGAGCAAGGTGTGCGGCAGCGGCGGCGATACGTGGGGGTTTTAGTGGGGGACACAGATTTAGGGCACAGGCTCCGGTCTAGGACCGCCGCTCTGATACCATGTGGAAAGGCGAAAGGAAAAGTTGTATTACTCGTAATCCTAGAGCTCTCTTATATAGGAGAAAAGCTCTAGGGAAAATTATATAAATAACCAAAGGAAATATGAAATTACAGGATAACATATAAAGAGATAGAAATATCTCAACACGACGATTCTCAAAGGATTTTAGGTTTGTCATGGGATTGTCAGCCGTGAAACATGAGGTGATACAGGACAGTCAATGGTGTCTTGCCATAGAGGAGGAGATACTCGCGTTACAATCATGTGGTACATGGAGCATTGTTATAGCTCCTACAGGAGCATCTGTTGTGGGATGCAAGTATGTGTTCACGGTGAATCACCGAGCAGATGATAGCTTGGATTGCTACAAGGCGTGGCTTATGGGTTCACCCAGACATATGGAGTGGACTATAAGGATACTTTCAGTTTCTCTCCAGTGGCTCGTCATTCTACAATATGGATCCTACTATATGTTGCAATGACACGGGACTGGCCCCTACATCAGTTTGATGCGAAGAATGTGTTTCTCGATGGTGACCTACAAGAGGGTTTCTACATGCAGTAGCCACTTGGGTTCGCTGCTGAGGGGGACTGTCAAAATGTTTGCAGACTTCATAAGGCTATCTATAACCTTAAGCGAAGTCCAAGAGCATGACTTCAGAGGCTATTTGATTTGATAGAGTGGTAAGGTCGTGAAATCGACCGCAGATCATTCATTGTTTGTTCAGACATCTCAGAGAGGTACGGTTGCCATACTAGTTTATGTACAGGGATGATGCGCAGGGAATCCAAGCAGCTAAGGATTTCCGTGTGTGGAGAAAAGAAGAGAAGAATATTGTATGTTTATTCTGTGAGGTCTAGGGGTCCTTATATAGGACTAAACCCTAGGGTGATCAGAGGAGAACTTACATAAATACCCCTGTGGGGTTACAATGATAAATAAAGAAACATCAATATATAGTAATCTCTAACACTCCCCCTCAAGTTGGAGCATATTCATCAATCATGCCCAACTTGGAAGTTATCCAGGAAAGCCGCTTCTTAGTCACTGCCTTGGTAAAAATATCAGCAAGTTGAAGATCTGTTGGAATGTGTGGCGTGGTTATCTTCCCCCCTCGTACAGCATCTCTGATAAAGTGACAATCAATCTCAATATGTTTTGTTCTCTCATGGAACACATGATTGGTAGCAATGTAGGTAGCTGATTTGTTGTCACAGTACAAGGGAATAAGAGTAGATGTAACAGCATTTAGTTCTTGTAGAAAAGTGAGCAGCCACGTGATCGCACATGTAGCCTGATACATTGCTCTATATTCAGCTTCAGTACTAGATCTTGAAACGACTGCTTGTTTCTTGCTCCTCCAACTAACCAGGTTTCCTCTTACCATCATGGCATATCCAATTATAGATCGACGGTCTTCGGGAGAACTTGCATAATCGGCGTCAGCATATGCAATGAGATTTGTTTGACCATTTGCCCCATAGAAGATGCCTCGTCCTGGTGAGTCTTTTAGGTAGCGAAGGATTTGAAGAACATCTTGCCAATGGCTGTAGCATGGTTTCTCCATATATTGGTTGGCACTGCTTACAGCATAGGATATATCAGGTCTAATAACTGTAAGATATAGAAGTTTGCCAACCATGCTCCTATATTGTGTAGTGTCTTCAAAGAGAGGATCATTAGATGCAGAGTGTTTTCTAGGCTCTGCTGGAATTCCTGAGGGTTTGCACCCAAGTAGTCCTGCCTCAGTTAGTATGTCAAGGCAGTATTTCCTCTGCGACATATGTAAGCCTTTCTTAGTACGTAGAGCTTCTATGCCTAGAAAATAACGAAGTTGTCCAAGATCTTTGGTGACGAATACTTTTTGCAAGAAAGCCTTGGTTTCTAGTATCCCTTGGTCATCATCTCTAGTAATAATCATATCATCTACATATACAGCAAGAATTACAGTACCAGTCTGCCGTCTCCTAACAAAAACCGAATAATCAGACGTAGTCCTATAGAAGCCCATGGTGCCAATCTCTGTACTCAGTCTATCAAACCAAGCCCTTGGACTCTGCTTTAGTCCGTAGATGGCTTTGTGAAGTCGGCATACATACCCCCCCTCGACTTCGTAACCTGGGGGTTGTATCATGCAGACTTCTTCGTCAAGCTCTCCATACAGAAATGCATTCGTGACATCTAACTGAAACATAGGCCACCCTTTGTTGACAGCCACAGAGATGATAGTTCGTATGGATCCCATTCTAGCCACAGGAGAGAATGTTTCGAAGTAGTCTACCCCGTATGTTTGAGTAAAGCCTTTTGCTACAAGTCTTGCTTTTAAACGATCAATAGAACCGTCAGGAGATTGCTTTGTAGTGAAGATCCAGCGACATGCAACTGGTTTACATCCAGGAGGGCATTTGACAAGGTCCCATGTTCTTCTAGACTATAATGCTTCCATTTTATCATTCATTGCCATTCTCTATCCCTCATCTTGTAGTGCACTATGATGATCTTTGGGAACAGAAATAGCCATTATAGCATCTGCATATCTTTTGTCGGAGCATGATAAGCCATTAGTAGAGGTGAAATGAGATATTGGATGAAGTGTACATTGCCTCTTTGTTCTGCGTAGAGCGATGGGAAGCTCCTGAGGACTATCCGGGGTAGTATTGGTAGGAGCACTCGAGGATGGCATAGTTTCCTGCAACAGTGGAATAGGTAAAGGAACATGAACAGGATTAGACACAATTCTTCTTTTATACACAATTGGTGGAGGAGGAAACTGAAGGGGAATATCGGATACAGTCTGAGTAAAGAAGCTGTTTTGTTCAAAGAAGGTGACATCAAGAGAAACGTAATATCGATGTCCTGTAGGATCATAACACATGTATCCTTTTTGAGTTTGAGAATACCCTAGAAAGACACATTTGATAGCTCGAGCAGACAATTTGTCAGTGGTATGGAAATTATGGACAAAGGTTGTGCATCCAAAAATTCGTAGGGGCAGAGGGAAAGGTTTCTCCTTGGGATAGAGCAAGTTGAAAGGAGTGGAGCCATGTAGAGAAGCAGAGGGGACCATGTTTATAAGATGAACAACAGTAAGAATAACATTGCCCCAATATATCTTGGGAACATTCATATGGGTGAGTAAGGATCGAGCAATATCAAGAAGGTGTCTCAGTTTTCTTTCAGCAATCCCATTTTATTGGGATATATATGGGCAAGAAGTTTGATGTATGGTACCCTGGGAGGCAAAAAAGGTTATCAAGTCATTATGAGTAAATTCCAAAGCATTATCAGAACGAAAGATTTTAATAGTAGTGGAGAAAATTTTTTTGACATAATGAAAGAAGTTCTTGACAACGATATTCATTTCTGAACGTTCTTTTAACAAGAAAACCTAAGATAAGCAACTGTAGTCATCCACAAAAACAGCAAAGTACTTATGACCACTAATAGTTCAGACCGGACAGGGTCCCCAAATATCACAATGAATTAGGAAGAAAGGAGTAGTGCGACGAGGCTCAGTTTGAGCAGGAAAGGAAACTCTATGATGTTTTCCGAACTGACATGCTTCACACTCAAAGGGTTTTAGCCTAGATAGTTCGGGGAACATCATAAAGAGAGCTTTGGCAGAAGGATGTCCCAGACGAAGGTGCCATAGAAAGGGATCTTCAGAGATTGAGGTAGCACCTAGACGGGTTGTTGAGGTAATATAGGCCATTCCTCTCATGCCCCCCACCAAAAATCTGCCTCGTCCGGATGTCCTGAAAATAGCAACAGAATTCATCAAAAATAACACGACAATTTAACTCACGACATAACTTCTGAACAGATAAAAGACTGAGTGGGAAAGCAGGAGCGCAATGCACATCTGTCAGTCGAAGTTTGTTGGAGAAGTCAATAGTACCAACAGCAGTAACGGGAGAATGATCTCCATTGGCAACACGAACGCTCTTTACAGTGGTAGAGGGTTGAGATGAGGTGAGCAGACTTGCTTCTCCCGTTAGATGAATAGAAGCTCCAGAATCCATAATCCATGCATGTTTGGTAACAGAGACTGAGTTGGCTACTGTACCTGAGGTAGTGGCAAGGCTAGCAGTAGCATCAGATGCGTTCTTGTCTTTGGTTGAGGGAGCCGAATCATTTAGAAGTTGCTGCAGACGAGTATATTCAGAAGCAGTGAATGGAGTTTGTTGTCCATCTGTACTCTGAGTAGCTATATCATTGTTCGTATCATATGATTCGTCGTCATAAGTGTTATGAGCACTTGGTTGCTTGCCAAATGTTGCCCAGCAATGGTCAGAAGGATGATTCATGCGTGCAAGATAACGACCAGTAGAGAAATCACGACCACGACCTCGTCCAAGGTCACGTCCACGACCAGAGTCACGTCCGCGGCCACGACCTCGGCCTCCAGGATAATGTTGTCGTCTCCTGTACCCAGATGAATAGTGGGTTGTTGTCTCTGTAGAAGAATGAACCAGAGAATTTTGAACTGGAGCCTCCAGTTCCTGTAGTCGACCGAATATAGTTTCGATCGTAGGCAATTTATCCGCCATAAGAAATTGATCTTTTGCAATTTTGTACTTCAGGTGAAGTACTGAGAGAAACCTGTAGACCTGCCACTCAGCGCGTTCTCCTATTTGTTTATTGCAGCATGCAGGTTGAAAGATAAGAAGTTCTTCAAACAGGCTTGTAAGTGTTCGGTAATAGTCAGTTAGACTGGTCTCTTCCTGATTAGTAGACCAGATTCTTGTGTATATATCAGAAAGTCGAGACTTGGTTATTTTCTGGGAATATGTGTGCTCAAGATTTTCCCACATGGCTTTAGCAGTATCTTTATATAAGAGATTTGCAGCAATATTTGGATCTACACTATTTATCATCCAGGTAATTACCTGGCAATTGTCGACAAACCATGCTTTATAATCTGCATCAGTGGTAGCAGGAGGAGTCTTCGTGAGGATGGCACTCTTTCGTTGGCCACCAATAAATATCTTGAAGGATGGAGACCATAGAACATAGTTTTTGGAGCCTTTCAACTTAATAGATGTGCCTTGTACCATCAGAGAAGGAGGATACATAGGCTTGGTCTCGGTGGACGTCATGATAGCGTCTCTAGGTTAAGAAAAAGTGACCTAGATGAAGTTGTAGTTAATCCGTAGAACCTCCTTAGTTGCATATTTTTGGAGTGTTGAGGAGGCTCGACGCCCTATAACCTAAGTCGAGCAAGGGCCTATGGCGGCAGCAGCAGAAGCCTAGGGCGATAGAAGCCTAGGGCAGTAGGGGGCGCAGGCAGGGGCGCAGGAGCCTAGCGCGGAGGGGCCTAGGGCAGCGACAACGCGGGGGGCGCGGGGGCGTAGGGGGCCTACAGCAGCAGTGCGGGGGCGCAGGGGGCCTACAGTAGCACGCACTGCGGGCTAGAGGGGCAGCACGCACTGTGGGCTTGAGGTGCGGCACGCACTGCGGGCTTGAGGGGCTGGAGACGGCAGACGCGCGGGGTGGCGCCTGCTCCTTTTGGGTGGCGCCTGCTCCAATTGGGCGGTGCCTGCTCCTTTTGGGCGTGGAGGGGAGGGGCGGGTGGTGGTGGAGGGATGTTAGATCAGAACACCGGTCTAGGACCGCCGCTCTGATACCATGTGGAGAAAAGAAGAGAAGAATATTGTGTGTTTATTCTGTGAGGTCTAAGGGTCCTTATATAGGACTAAACCCTAAGGTGCTCAGAGGAGAACTTACATAAATACCCCTGTGGGGTTACAATGATAAATAAAGAAACATCAATCTACGGTAACCTCTAACATCGTGGTTAGTAGTTTGTAACCAAGGACCTTGGCAATCGATGTTACTTCCTTAGACTAGAGTTCGCTAGGAACCAACGACGTCTCGTGATGACCCAGAGGAAATATGTTACAGATCTTTTCTCTGAGACATGCATAGTAGAATGCAGACATGCCATTACTCTCATGAACCCGAGCATGAAGCTATATAATGATGATACTGAGGAGGTAGATAAGAGGAGGTAAACGAAGCTCGTTGGGAAGCTCCTATACGCGACCATCGCCAGGCCAGATATATCTTTTGCAGTAGGCAGAGTGAGTCAATTCATAGAGCAACCTAGAGAGGCACATATGGATGCAATCCATATGATTCCGAGGTATCTAAAGATCTCACCTGGCACTGGACTTTTAATTAGCAGAGGTAAGTCCCTTGCCCTTACAGCTTGCGCAGATGTAGAATATGTGGGATGCCCCAAGGATAGGAAGTCTATCTCTGATTTTGCAATGTTCATAGAGAGTTCCTTGGTGTCATGGATGAGCAAAAAGCAGACCGTGGTCGTTAGATCTAAAGCGAAATCAGAGTACAAAGTCATGACACATGGGAGTACATAGATGATGTGGGTCAAATCTGTTCTTACTAACTTAGTGATTGAGGTGCTCTTCTCATGCACCTCCAATGCGACAACGAGACTGCTCTTTCATTGCCGACAACCCAACCTTCTATGATAGGATCAAGCATATTGAGGTAGACTATCATTATACGCGGATATGATTCAGAATGATTTCATCTCCACCTCTCATGTCAGTTCACGAGATCATACAACAGACGTGTTCACAAGGTCCTAGCCACAGGACCATTCCAGAGATGATGATCCAAGCTGAGGATGATAAAATATCTACACTCCAGCTTGATGGGAAGTATTGAGATATTAGTTATCTTTTATCACTTTTATATATTCTCTTTTCTTTCTGTTTTATTATGTATTTTGCCCACAGACTCCTCTTCTATATAAGAGAACCCTAGGGCCTCATGAATAAACAACTCATTATTTTCTCTCCACAATAACCTTGGGAGCCTTAGTACTTGCAAGAATTATAGTCATGCTCAGTTAGTTCTAATGGAATCTTTGCATTAGTAAGCAATTGATTGCTTGATGAGTTATATGCATATCAAGATCCACAAGGAAGATTCCAAACATCAACATCTCTGTATATGACTCTGGTGCTCACAGTCACGTAACAAAAGATAGCTATACAACTTCTGAAATATGACCTTTGGGCTAAAGTAGTAGTTATAAAAACAGCATCCATCATGCTTTTCTGATATATTCCAAAACGAAGCTGAGGAATCTTCATCTTATCCTTCGCATGAGCATGTTGAGATAAGGGAATTCCACAAAGATTTGGTTGTCTAGTTATTTAGGACCTCCTAAGTAACCTTGGAGCTGGAGTGCTAGTAATCACACATTGGCAAGGGCATTGTCCTTCCTCCAAGACACATATTTGCATATATTCTCTATAAACCCAATCCTTATCAAATATATTCCTTATCATGAGCCCTCATAGTGCTCATAAATTGCATGAATCATAACTAATTGTCGCCACATTCATCTTGACAAATACACCAAGGTGATGCAATTCACCCTAAGCAATGATCTTGATGTTCTTGTGATCCAACATGTTTGAAGTAGGAAGGTAAACCTCAAATAACATGGAATAACCTACTTTTTTTTAAAAGATGGAATAACCTACTATTTATGAAGATAACATGCATATTTAGTCATAGAGGGATTGATAGGCATAGACCATATCCTACAACATCCTCATAGGCTATTGGAAGAGTCCAAAGAGGCCTGAAAAGAAGAGTATAGGGACAGGTTATTGACTTGTGAGTCTCTACTGCAATGTCACTTCTAAAGTGTGACTTCAATCGGACATCGAGGATCCTATGGTTTAGTAAGAGTGGCCAGGTCAAGAGAAGTACATGCACTCGATTTAAAACTGTTTCTCTAATAACAACCAAAACCCTAAATGTCGGTTTCGGTCACCATTTCGGTGACCGCTCGAAACGGAATTTCGGTCGAAATTCGATCGAAATTTCGGTCATTTCTTGTATATGGCCCCCATATTTCGGTCATTTAGGCCATTTCGGTCGAATTTCGATTTCGACCGGATATGGATATTCGACAGAAATTCGGCCGAATTTCACTGAAATTTGAGGCCATGATAACAACACCAACAAAGTCTTTTCCCATATTAAGTAGGGCCGACTAAAAAATGGCAAAGCCTTCTCCCACTATAAGTAGGGCCGAATACATGAATTCTTGCTCAAATACATATTGAAAGATTTGACTATTTTTTACGTTGGTTGTCGACTACCTAACGCAACCCCCACAAAGGAGGATTTGAACCCTGGTCTTTTGGGTGGTAGGTACTGCACTACCACCAGACCTAAGTGGGTATAAAAAAAACCATTTATCTAATACCATGTTAAAATAGGAAAAGAGAATTTATTTATTGAGAATTTGAGATAACCCTACGTGTCATATATATCGAGAAACTAAAAGGAAAAGGTACGAGAGAACCATAATTAGGCATAATATAAAACTCTCCAGAGTCTATGTTATAGCAGAAATACTAGATACAACCAAAGGCTTCATTTCCATTTGATATCCAGTGTCAAAAAATAGCGTACCAATCACCCAACACAAGTCGATTGAACGATATGATAAATCATAATAGATCATCTTGAGTGAGCAATCACACATCTTTTGGCCTTAGCCTCATCAATGTGAGATAGTAATCATCCCTTCAGATAGATCGCATGTCTTATATTTCCCATTCATTTTATTTAGAATTATTCATGTGTGGTTTCAACTTTGAGATCGATTATATACATGGGAATAACCGATCACTTTGTATATGGGTTTTAGGCTCTTCCAAGACATGGATTTTACTAGGCAGAAAACCAACAACAAAAGGCTAAGAAAAATCATCATCCGGGATCGTTCTCCCAAGACCTCCTCCCGAATATCTTACGTTGTCTACTTGCTTCCTTTGGCATGTGTAGCTACGACAACCAAGGTTGGATTTTGACAAAAAAAAGAAACAGTTACATAAGGTATAAAAATCAAGAACCAATCACCAAGATAATCTAAGATTCTCCAATGCTCCTCGTATCATTTAGATGCCTGTATTTTGTTAATATGAGCATCTCATTTTCTTAAGCATTTTATATAGAAATTTAAATGAGATAGGCTAGAATATATATTCAAGCAAATGTTGTATCGTGATTTTTTTATATCTCCATTGCTAGAAAATATACGAAGAAAATGCTCAGAAAGGTACCTTAGAATAACCAAAATCACATATTTTCAACCTAGGAGCAGTGCTTCCATCTAATAATGTATTTTCAAGCTTCAGATCCCGATGGCAAACTTGCTTCAGAAGACGATAAATAGAATACTCATCAAGACGCACGGAATAGGACAGCACAAGGAGATATTGGTTTACTTACCATTGAATGACAATAGCTGACACCCGATATAAGCTGTTGGAAAAAGAAGCGAGCCTGTTGCGCAAAAAGCAGTGTGACAATTCGAGGAAAAAGGAACTTTGTAACTGAAAGATCAAAAGAGCAACTCCGTAAACAACAACCTCATCCTCACTGAAGCGCCCAGCATTGCATATACGCTCAAAAAGCTC
The DNA here is from genome assembly GCA_037367405.1 of Ottelia alismoides. NCBI lineage: Eukaryota > Viridiplantae > Streptophyta > Magnoliopsida > Alismatales > Hydrocharitaceae > Ottelia > Ottelia alismoides. The sequence continues at coordinate 828,010 of JAZKJV010003972.1, read as the reverse complement.
CCCGCCAGAAGCATATTCCATAACAATTGCAAGATGTGTGGGGGTCAATATAACCTAAAAAGGTTGAGAAAAGGTGTAGAGTCCCAAAAAATTAAGAAAAAACTATACAACAAATTCTCCTGCAAGAAACAAACCTCTTTAAATCTAACTATATTTGGATGTCTAAGAGATCTGTGGTTGATAATCTCACGTTGCACATTCTCATCAATCTGTCGAGACAGAGAGAAAAGCAAAATCAGATAATAAGATGATAACTACCAGTTTTTTTGTCACCTTGGTGCAAACCAAAAACATGAATAGAAATGAAAGACTATATAACATCATATGGTCAGTCCCACCATAATACTTTGTGTTACTCCTCGCACCTTCAAGTTCAATGTGATCGATAGATATGCTTGAACTTGAGGGAAGTATTAACGTTTTATTAGTTTAGTGATTCTTCAAAAGAGTTTTGGTGAAATATCTGCAAGTATAAATATAAGCAGTAATTTTCCTTTCATACACCCTAGTAAAATGATAGTGTACTTCAATATGCCCGGTGCGGTCATCAAAGACAAGATTAGTAACATGTAAGTGGCTGACTTATTGTCAAAATAGAGAGGAATTTAAAGTCTGACGGACAATCTAATTTCATGTATAAAGAGACAGGTCAATCAATCTCACAAGTGGCTTGAGTCATGGTTTTATATTCAGCTTCTGCACTGGATCTGGAAACAATCGCATGCTTCTTACTATGCCAAGTGATCAGTTGCCCATCAATTAACATATCGAAATCAGTGGTGGAGCATCTGTCTTGAGGAGAGCTGGCGTAATTTGCATCTGCATGGGATATTGCTGAGATATTATTTATCTTTTCGTATTTTATGTATTCTCTTTTCTTTCTATCTCTATTATATAATTTCCCCAATAGGATTCTCCTCTAATATAAAAGAACCCTAGGGCCTCATTATAAATCAATTTATTTTTTTCTCTCCACATGGTATCAGAGCGACGATCCTAGACCGGAATTCTCATATCTCATGACGCACCCCACTTGTTGCCTCATCTTTTGTGCGTCACACGATCCACCGGTAGGGGCTCTGCTTCACCGCCAAGGGTTGCAGAGATGCCCAGAGGCCCCCTAGGGCCTTTTCACTGTCGCCCAAGCCCCTTTGGGCCACCTGCAATGCTGCTCATGCCCTCCTTGGGCCACCTGTGATGCCGCCCATGCCCTCCTTGGGTCACATGCGTCGCCGCAGGCCATCGCCAAGGCCCCCTGGTGCGATCCAGGGATCTATCACGGTCCCACTCAGCATTATTTTCGTGTTCTAGGATCCCTTTTTCACTCAGATTTTGATTGGAGGAGGGGGATTTCAGACTTCTAGAACACTTCTCAGGCCCTCACGCGAATCCGGGATTAAAGGGGATGATTGTATGAGTCTACACATACAAGCAATCATTTGTATGCTCGTGTAGACTTGTTTAGATCAGTCTACTACTTCAATTGAGTTCTGCTTCGGCCCTATTCTCATCATGTCATAGAGCAAGGGTGATATCTTCGTCTGGTGCCTTCAATGGCCCGACTCCCGTCGTCAAGATGGATGTGATCAATTATGAGTTGTGGTCCATGCAATTCTTGACCCTCATGTAGTGCAATAACAATGAGCACATTCTGACACAGCCCGACCCAACGGATAAGACTGGAGAAGACGCTTCGTGGAAGCAATATGATGAGTACATGTGTATCTGGCTCTCTGGGACTCTCGTCACAGAGATAGATAACTATATCATGAATCAAACTACCAAGGAAATGTGGGATATCATGATAGCCACATGTGGCTAGGTGAAGAATGTGGCCAAAATGCTTCAGTTGTAGTTGGACATCTTCACGACCAAGCAGAATGGCCATCCTTTACACAGATTCTACTCTTCGTTTCTAGTCATGTTCGAGAAGCTTCATAGCTTCATGCTAGTAATTATGTTTATAAAGCAACAGATGGTGTACGGGAATGCCACGATGATTACAGGTTGCTCTAAATCATGAGTACAAGGCAGCATGCAACCAACTTCTTACCGGTACGACTATCCCTCCCATGGAGGAGGCGTACAATCGTCTCAACCGGATCATTGTCCCACTTCCTGCCACCACACAGACCTTCTCAGTGATGGTTGCATCTCGCGGCAGGGGAAGTATTACTCAGTTCGGAGGGAGTGGTCCCCGTGGCAAAGAATGTGGATGTCAATGTGGTACATGCACCTATTGCCATCGTCTTGGTCATTCAGAAGAGACATACTATCAAAAGCACGGGTATCCCACATCTGCTCATGTAGTTGCGCAATCAAAGGCTCCTGCCAGTTCGACCCCTACTGCAGATGCAAGGTTAGATGATATTATCTCATGTCTGAAGGAGATAATGACTCCTGTTGTCGACACTACTATAGGTCCTTCATATATTGCAGCCCCTTCCAGAGCATCTTGGATCCTCAGGTATAGCATATGCTTTTATCAATTGTAGTAAGGTAGATATGACAGAGTGGATCATGTGTTCTGATACTTCCCACCATTTATGAGGAGACAAATAGCAGTTTACTTCATACAGATATGTACCCCCTGGAAGATCGGTTATCATTGCGAACATGACTAATTTACCTGTTACAGGAGAATGGAAGTTCCATTTGATGTCATCCATGTGCATGTGGAATGTGTTACATGCACCAGCTTTTTCGATGAATATAATTTCTATTAGTCAAATCACTAAGGACTTGCATTGTCATGCCATTTTTTACTCATCTTCTCTTGTGTTTCAGGACATACTCACGAGTAGGGTGATTGGATGTGGCAGTGAGCAAAGGGAGTTCTACAGACTGGTCCAATATCCATATGTTGGTGCCTCTTACATTCCTACTAGATCAGTCCCACCATACATGTGACATCTTCAATTTGGTCGCATTGCTCACCCACAGATATCCATGCGATCAACCTTCTAATGCGAGGCTTGCCAACTTGAGAAGCATTATCGTTCTTCTTTTCTTAGCCATCGAAGTCATAGTAGCAGTCATTTATTTGAGTTAGTCCATGTTGACATTTGAGATCCAGCCGTGTTCCTAATCACCAGGGAGGCAAGTTTTATCTTGTAGCTGTGATGACTTTTCTAGATTATCTTAGGTTTTTCTTTTGAACAACAAGTTTGGGGATGGATCTGTCATTAAATCTTTCATTATTGAAATAAAGAATAATTGCTCTGCTACTGTTAAGTTTGTACACTCTTACAATACCTTAGAATTCTGCACATTACAAATTTCCGAGTTCTTGATGTCTCTCAGCATCATACACCAGACTTCGTGTGCTTAGACTTCTCAGCAAAACGGTATTGTTGAAAGCAAACATCATCACTTACTTGATGTGACCACGACCCTTCTGATTCAGAATCGTGCTCCATACTCTTTCTGAGGTGATGCGGTTCTCACTACCTTTTACGTGGTGAACCGTATGTCGTCCTATGTTTTACAAAAGAAGATTCCTTTCTCAGTTGCGTATCCCGAGAAGGACGTCTCCTCCATTATACCTCGTTTATTTGACAATGTGGCCTTTGTGCACAACCTGACCCTTGGTCGTGACAAGCTCTCACCTAAAGCTGTCAAGTGTGTCTTTGTAGGCTATTCTCCTATGCATAAGGGGTATCATTGCTTCGACCATGTTAGACGGAATTACTACATCAGTGTTGATGCACCTTTTTTGAGTCTGTCATGTATTTCTTTCCTACATGTAATAGATTGACTCCGTCTGACTCTGGAGAGGAGTTATACATGCCTCCTCCTATGGCACCACCACCTCCAGTTCCACCGGCACCTCCACCACCCTCACCGCCTCCACTATCAGTACCATCTACTCATGTGGCTCCACCACCGCCACATAGTACCATAGCTCAACTATTGCCACATTTCTACTTTCGCAGACCTCCCATGGTTCCCCCTTCTCATGGGCCTTTCTCATCATCCAACACGTCCAAGGTATGTTTAGAGCACATTATTTATATTAATGGCACTAGTGATTTGTCCATGCAGCATGCTGCTTTACATGATGAGCAGATGCCCTCTCATGAGGCTAATTTACAAGTTGAGGAGGCATGTGATCTTAACGTGTCTATTGCTTAGTGGAAGCGGATACATACATGTGCTACTTATCCTCTTACAGTACATGTCTCTTTAGGGCATCTCTCGGAGGATTTCAAGATATTTGTCATGGGACTTTTAGCTGTGGAGATACCACATACATACTAGGAGGCGATGCACGACAGTCAGTGATGTATTGCCATGGAAGAGGAGATAGTGTGTTACAGTCACGTGGCACGTGGAGCATTGTTACAACTCCTACGGGGGCATCTGTCGCAGGATGCAAGTGCGTGTTCACAGTGAAGTACCAAGCAGATGGCAGCGTGGATCACTACAAAGAGAGGCTTAAGACTCGTGGGTTCACTCAAACGTATAGGGTGGACTATAAGGATACTTTCTCTCATATGACTCGACATTCTACATTGCGGATCCTTCTCCCTGTTGCGGTGACATGGGACTAACCCCTACATCAGCTCGATGTGAAGAATATTTTTCTTTATGGTGACCTGTAGGAGGAGGTCTACATGCATCAGCTGCTAGGGTTTTCTACTGAGGGGGAGTTCCATACAATGTGTATACTTCATAAAGCTATCTATGGCCTTAAGCAGAGTCCCAGGGCATAGTTTCAGAAGCTCTCGGACTAGATAGAGAAGCAGGGGTTCATGAGATCGACACTCAATGTTCGTTTAGAGGACTCAGAGATGTACAGTTGCTATATTGGTCTACGTTGACGATTTCATTGTTACAGGGGATGCTGTGTAGGGTATTCGTGCAGCTAAGGATTTCTTTGATCAGCAGTATTCAATCAAGGACCTTGAAAATTTACGTTACTTCATTGGACTTGACTTCGCCATGAACCAGCATGGTCTTGTTATGACCAGATGAAGTATGTTACAAATCGTCTCTTTGAGATATGCATGGCAGATTGTAGGCCTACACTAGTCCCACGGACCCTGAGCATTCAGTTTTATGATGATGACACTGAGGAGGTAGACAAGAGGAGGTACAGGGAGCTCGTTGGGAAGCTCATGTGTGTGACCATCACCAGGCCAGACATATACTTTGCAGCAATGGCCTCAAATTTCAGCGAAATTCGGTCGAATTTCTGTCGAATATCGACATCCAGTCGAAATCGAAATTCGACCGAAATGGCCGAAATGACCGAAATATGGGGGTCCTAGTACAAAAAATGACCGAAATGACCGAAATTTCGGTCGAAATTCCACCGAAATTCCATCGAAATTCTGTTTTGGTCGATACCGAAATGGTGACCGAAACCGACATTTAAGGCCTTGCGAGCAAGTAGAGTGATCCAGCTCATGGAGTAGTACATACAGGCACATATGGATGTAGTCCATATGATCCTGAGGTGCCTGAAAACCTCTCATGGTACTGGACTTTTATTTAGCAAAGGAACATCATTTGTCGTTAGAGCAAGCGCATATGCAGATTATACGGGATATCCCGAGGACAGTAGGCCCACCTCACGTTTTGCAGTGTTCACAGGAGCTCCTTGGTGTCATGGAAGAGCAAGAAGCATACGGTCGTTGCCAGATCGAGTGCAGAGTCATAGTACAGAGCCACGACACAGGGGAGTACAAACATTACATGGGTCCGATCCGTTCTAACTGACCTAGCTATTGATATGCCTCTTCCCATGCATCTCCAATGCAATAACCAGGTTGTTCTTTTCATTGCCAACAACCCTGCCTTCCACAAGAGGACCGAACATATCGATGTCAACTGCCACTATACTCGTGACATAATTCATAAGGGCATTATCTCCACCTCTCACATCAGCTCAACGGAATATACAACAGATGTATTTATCAAGGCCCTAGCTAGAGGGCCATTCCAGAGATGTCGTTCCAAGCTAAGCATGATTGGTATATATGCTCCATCTTGAGGGTAAGTGTTGAGATATTATTTGCCTTTCATATTTTTATATATTCTCTTCTTTCCATCTACATTATGTAATTTATCCAAACATGATTCTCCTCTTATATAAGAGAATCTTAGGGTCTCATTATCAATGAATTCATTCATTTTTCTCCACAGTACAAAGTTCAGCTTCATTGACTCCAAAGCTATTGTGGATGATGCGATTGACCCATTAGACTAAGAAGCGCTTGGAAAGCCCGTGGCATTAGACCTGGCCAAAGTGTGGGCCGGGCCGGGATGAACGGTTCGGGCTGAAGGGGTCGAGGTTCTAAAACCCCCTGTCCAAAGCCCGGGCCAGGCCGGCCCACGAGCCATACTCCAAGGTCCAAGCCCGGCCCATGGGCCGAATGTAAAGTTTTTTCTAATTTTTTATCTAACTTATAAAGATAATTAAGTTTTTTTAGCATCATCTAATCTTTCTAAATCTAAGTAACCATAATAGGTGTTACTGTTGGAGTATTTGGTTGTGCGCCATATGAGTTGTAGGAGGGTAAATGGATCTCTCCAAGATCCATTTACCCCTTTCCCAGTGTTTAGTCCCACATCTACCAGTGGTGGGACTTGGAGGCTCTGTGGAGGCTATATAAGGAGTCGCAGACCTCCTGTATCCAATGAGAGAAAGTTCAATAGACACACCAGCCCTTTGAGGTATTCTCCCGTGGTTTCATCCCGCTCCTTAGGGAGTAGGGTTCCATGTAAATCTCGTTGTTCTTTTTGTTCTTTATCTTTATTTCTGATTCCGCTTCCGCTTCCTATTTTTCTAACATGGTATCAGAGCGGGCCGATTCTCGAGGATTTTCATTTTTGTATTGATTCGAGATTCGATTATTAGTTTCATTCTCGATTTAAAGGTCTTATTCTTGTCAAAAGTCGGTTCTAGGGCTCAATTTCTTGAACCCTATTTTCAGCCAGAAATTCCTGCAAAGTGTTGGCTAGCGGAAGATTTTATTCCAGAGGTAAGCCCTAGCTCCAGGCGGCTGGACCCACCTGAGCGCCGCTCGAACTCCATTGAGCAACATCCTGGCGCTTCTCCCTGGAGCCCCTCAGCCCTAAGACCGCATGCACACCTACCTCCCTCTCAGCCACGAGAGCCGTACCCCAGCCAGGCGACGCCCTCGAGAAGGTGACGCCCTCGAGAAGGCGGCGCCCTCCAGTACCATCGCGCGACTCCAAGCGAGTCCCATCTCCTATCCAGCCACCAGTCGCGCGCACTACCTCCAAGTAGGGTTGGGCATGGGCCGGGCTCGGGCCGGGTTCGCCTTGGCCCGGCCCAAGCCTATTTTAGAATATGGGCTAACGGGTCAGGCCTAGGCCCATTTTATTTTCAAAAATTAGGCCCAAGCCCAAATCCGGCCCAAACCCGGCCCGATAATCAATATGGGCTCATTTTAGGGCCCACGGCCCGCCCATTAAATTTCGAGTTCGGGATTGGGTCGGGTTATACGGGTCGGGTTTTGGGCCGGGTCGGGCCGGCCCAACCCAATGCCCAACCCTACCTCCAAGTGGCGATGCCCCTCCAAGAACACCCCAGGCACTGAGCTCCTATCGAAGGCCTTCGCGACGGCGCGAGACCCAGTCCAGAAGGCTCCATCGAGCCCCATCAGGTTCTGCCCAACATCTCAATCTTCGCACACCTCGGCTCCTCTCCAAGTCATCACATGCAGCGACGTGATTCGGATCTCCAGCGTGCCTCTCCAGCCCAACAGGCAGCTGGCGGCGCACTCGACAAGAGGGTCACAGTCGACCACTCCCATCCGACACTCCAGAGTGAGAGGCACCTCCTCCCTTGGCGGCGTGAACCCCAGGCGCTCAGGTGTTGGCGGCATTTCCCACAGCTTCAGAAGGCGGCATCGCCTTTCTCCTTGCACGCGCAGAGTTGTGCACTCCATCTCCAACATCGGGGCGGTGCGCATGAAGCGGAACCCCAACAGAGGGGTCGGCACAGGGAAAAGGGGTTCCCAACGATTGGGAACCCTAAAAGAGGAGCCCGTTGTTTTAAAAAAATTCTGAAAAGGCGGGCCCGAGGTCTGATTAAAAATATATATTTTGTGGGGGCTCTTCAAGGGGCCAAAGCGGGCCCGATGGCCTAGAGCAGTAAAAAAAAGGGTGCAAATGAGAAGAAGAAAAAGGGGGGTCATAAGGTTATTAAAAAAATGAGGAAAAAAAGGGCGTACAAAAAAATCCGTACGCAAAAGCTTTTCAAAAAAAATGATGATGAGAAGTCGTTAAAAAAATGAACGGCTTATGTTCAAAAAAATGTCATGATGGCTATTTAAAAAAATGACAACAGCCGCAAGTTCATGATTTTCCCCATCTTATTGGTATTTTGTACCCCAATTTCTTGTCTTCTCCCAACTTGGTCGATGTCATTTTCTGACAAGTTTGGGAGAAAGGGGGAGTATATGTAGAGTCACAGGTCTATTCAGATTCTCCAGATCCAGATACAGATATTCCAGACCAATCAGATTTCCAGACTCTACAGCAGATGTTCAGACTCAACGATTGATTCTGAGTCCTCTGTTCAGCGACGCGCACATGTATGCGGTCTTTTCAGATGTGCACATGTATGCCATCTTTTGTCGTGGTCCCCATTAGTCTTATTGTTTCGGCCAGAGTTTTTATGTGAGCCATAGGGACTCCAGAGTAGAGGACCATTCCCTATGCCATGTTGGGAGGGGTTTTCATGTGGTATCACAGGTACTCCAGAGTAGTGTACCATTCTCTGTGCCAGATGGGAGAGACCCAGTTCTCCGATGAGGAGACTTCTTTCAGACTCCATTCTCCAGTGACCGTGGACTCCGACGAGGATTGCACTTCCACGGCCCTTTTCAGTTAGGCCCTTTTTTCAGAGATGGAGCAGTTGTCCACATTATTATGGCGGGTCGTACTCCAACGAGGAGTCTCATTTTCAGTTGCAGTGACTCTAACAGCGCAGTTCAGAGCACATGCTCTCCGATGAGGAGATTCAACAGACTCACACTCCAGTACGTTCGTCCTCCTTACCTACGCGGCATGAGAAGCAACGTCCTCGACAGTTGTGCGCATTGAGTTGATATTGTCCGTAGTGTCCTGTAGCGTGAGTTGAGTTTCTTTCTGTTTGTTTGTCCAAGCTGAGCATTGCATGCTCCAGCTTGAGAGGGAGTGTTGGAGTATTTGGTTGTGCGCCATATGAGTTGTAGGAGGGTAAATGGATCTCTCCAGGATCCATTTACCCCTTCCCAGTGTTTAATCCCACATCTACCAGTGGTAGAACTTGGAGGCTCTGTGGAGGTTATATAAGGAGCCCCAGACCTCCTGTATCCAACGAGAGAAAGTGCAATAGACACACCAGCCCTCTGAGGCATTCTCCTGTGGTTTCATCCCGCTCCTTAGGGAGTAGGGTTCCACGTAAATCCTGTTGTTCTTTTTGTTCTTTATCTTTATTTCTGATTCTGCTTCCTATTTTTCTAACAGTTACTTGGCATGTAAACTATAAAATACGATGTAATATTGATAATGTAAAACAAAAACTTGAAGTATATTATATTAAATATATCTAAAATGTAATTTTTCAAATCCATATTTTTGCATGTGCGGGCCGGGCTGGGGCGGGTTTTATGGCACATGTTTACGGCATGCCTAGTTGACGGGTGAGCCAAAGAGCGGGCCGGCAGCCCATTCATGAAATCTCTTGGTCCAACCTCGACCCATGAGCAGGCTGGATGGGCGGACCCCCGGCCCATTGGCCAGGTCTAATGGCATGTGTCAACCTCAAAGATATCGGGAATGATAGCAACAATATCACTGAAAGTTATTAGAGGGGCATGGAATGGATGATGTTCTAATCCCAAATCACTAGAATTAGTGGCATGTAATATCCTTGATATCAATGGACCTCAAGTTCCTAATCCTATAAGCGACTCGCTAAGGAGTGACTTACATCTTGTAACGAGAAAAGTAATCTATGTAATCAATTAAAATTCGAATGGGATAGTAGAAATTTGGAATGACTAAGCGCATCAAAAAAAAAGTCTTAACCAGTTAGATAAATATAAGATAGAAGTAGATAGGTGGTATAAATTTCTATCATCCAAGAATAAAAAGAAGAGAAGTTTATATATTAAGAAAATTATAAGAGAGTACTGGGAAATTTACCAATAAAAATGGTGATTGCACCACTTGTAATTATTAAAGAATCTAAGGGCCTTTACAAGAGGAGTGGAGGTTGAAATCTGTCTTAACCTTTAAGACACTTAACAACCAAGATCTATACAAGAAAAAACTATAAAAGGACTCCCATTCTCTTCTATTAGAAGATTTGAAACAGCTCCAACAATCCAGGGAGGAGAAATCCCATATTTCCCCTTAAAATCTACTAAGATGATTTATGCATAGGAAATGGATGTATACGTGAGAGATTAATCCAAATCTATATATTGGATTTCATTACTTTAAGAGATGCATATTGGTTTTTTATTTCATATCAGACTTGGAATGTAAGTGCATCTTGCGGGCCTCTAGGTGTGCTCTGCTTCTGATCCAAGGGTGAGAAAGGTAAGACCTCATCCACATTCCTTAACCATTTAACTTTGAAAATTCTATTATTGAGAGATACATGATTTAGGAGCTTACTTCTAGCTCATCGATCATATAGATATGATATATTGCCATAATTTTATGAAGGACTGATTTGCAAACGTCAGTGCTATAATTGCTTTAAGATTTTTGCATAGAAAATTAATTGGAACGAGAACTGTAAACTGTTCTCGAAATTTAAGTGAATGATATCTATTCAAGTGAAAATTTTAATTGAAGTAAGCGGATTCATCTCCTCATCCATGGCATGTTTCCGAGTATGGTCCAGAAGGGCACTGTGATGATCATGAGGAGCAACGATCACCATTAGGTTTTAGGGACTTTCATGTGAGTAAAGAGAGTTCTGTCAATGTCTAGAAAAAGACGAAGTGTCTTTTCTGCCACCCCAAATATATGGAAAGGATCTCCAAATGTCACAATGGACTAAAAAGAAAGGCGAGTAACTACGAGGCACCGTCCTCCAAAGGAAAAATTTGATGATGTTTGCCAAACTGGCAACTCCAAACTCGAAGGTCTTTAGTGAGGACAGTTCATGTAACATCTAAGATAGGGCTCTGGAAGAAGGATGAGTAAGGTGTAAATGCCAAAGGAACGGGCCAGCAAAAACCACTACAACATCGGGAAAAATGGAGTCAGGAGGGATAGCAAGATGGCCCCCACCAAAGATCTAATCTGCATCGTCCATATGTTCGAAAAATAACAATAATACTTGTCAAAAATCACTCTACAGTTCAGTTCAACACAATCTATGAACAGACAATAAGTTCAACAAAAAGTCAGGAACACGAAAACTCTAGAAAGTCTGAGTTTGGAGGAAAACTCCACACCTCCCAACATCGATAATGAGAGAATGTGCACACCTTGGCTAAAAGAATCCACTTCACATTGAAAGAGGTTTCTGAAGAGATTAACAGACTACCTTCTCTAGACAATAAGTAGATGTGCCATATTTAGTAATCCAAGATGGCGCTAATGCTATATTAGAGTTGCCTGCAGTATCTGAGATTGTAGCCATATTCACAGTAAGAGGATTTTGTATTAGTCGTATGAGTCCGGAATAGTATGCGGCAAATAGTTAGACCGTCTATCATACTCTGAGTATGGAGTAGTGGGCTCCTGATTAGAAATCATCTCTATCATCGTTGCATCATAATCAGACGATGATGCCTTGTTGGCTTGTGGTGGTTTTCCAAACTTTGCCTAATACCTTCAAATAGGTGGCTAGATCTGTGTTAGTGAAAGCACGGAGTGCGGCCGTCCCCACTATCAGAATTGCAGCCTTAATCTCCTCGAAAATTGTAGTGGCCACCTCTTCCATATGACGCCAGAAAAGCATAGTTCTCCGCAATATGCGGAGGATGAATATGACCAATGGAGGTCTCGAGCTACTGCAGACAGCTAAAGATGATCGATGAACCGCATTTTCACCACGTTAATAGTCGTATCTTATCGTAGCATAGGTGGTAAAAATGATTCATACAAAACCACACATTTGAATATGTGGAGAATTTTTACTTGGTAAGTCTACCAAGGTCGAACATAAGGACACGAGCCTCTTCGTCTATTTATTGGAAATTCTTGATTTAATTCGAGTGGTTATAATCATAAATCTAGGTCTTCATACACAGTCACAATGCACAACAAAATGCACAGATACAATGTAATAATGTAGACAACTGGCATAGAAATGGTGCATGCATTTGTATTTGTTTTTATGCAGTTAAAATGAGATGCATGTGCGACAAAAAATATGCTTTGCTAAGCAAAACCAATATCTACAATTATGCCCTCAAAAATCATCAAATAAATTAGCAATAAAAGCTAAGTCAATTTCATAGGCATTTGATGCATTAAAATGAGTTAATGGCATTACGAATCAAAGAGTAATAGACACAATATATCTCAAAATTTAGCACAACATAAGGGGGTAGTTAACATGGAACTCATTGAAGAAAACAATGACGGGGATGGAGCGCTGGTGGAGAGTGAAGACGAGTGAGAGAGCGACTGCGAAGGGGGCTGTCGGCGATCAGGGCCGGGAGGTCGGTGCGAGTGCATCGGAGAGAGTTGCATGGGGGGATCGTGATGCTGGAGGAAGGCTGAAGGAGAAGGTGGGGGTGCATGGGGGAGGCGGAGTGGTCCGGGAAGGAGGGGGAGGCCTCGTTGGGAGGGTTGGCGGTGAGGGGGTGGGAGAGGGGGATGGGGGGTGGGTTCAGGTCTCTCACAGGAAACCGGAAAAGCAATGCTTCAGATGTGGTCGTCGTGGTCATTTGGCCTCGGTCTGCGAGGTTCCTCCTAGGTGTTTTGGTTGCGGAAGGCTGGGCCACCGGAAGGCGTCGTGCGAGTTCCGGTTTGGGAGCGGTCGGTCTTCCTCCCAGCATCCTCAACGTACGGGCAGCGATGGGGTGACGTCTGATGGCACTCTCTTCGGCGGGGTGCGAGGTCTTTCGCTCAGGTCGTTGCGGGTGTTAGCAGAGGTACGTGTGGGGATATCATTGGAGCTACGGATGAGGCGGTTTCTTCTTCCTTGCCGAAAGACGTGGCGGCGAGGCGGCTGCATACCGACGTTTTGCATGAGAAGTCGTCGGGTGACGAACGTGCGGGGGGCGTTGATCGTGTGGCGGTGGTCGGGGTTGCTCTGCGAAGGTGCATCTCTTGGGATAAGGTGAAGACCCATTTGCATGGATTCTTGGGATCCCAGTTCGCTGGGGACGTGGTGGTTTTGGATGACAACCGATGCTGTGCTCGTGGTCTGTCCCCGGAGCAACGGGAAAGGCTTATTAGAAATGGAGCGACAGAAGATGTTTCTTGGAGGCCTTTGCGTTTCGCGGATGGGGCTTGCTCGAACGTCGAGGTATGCGTGGCGGAAGTGCGCGGGGTCCCCTTCCTTTCTAGGTCGGTTCATTGCCTGAACAAGTCTCTCCGGCATTAGGGTGAAGTTCTTGCGGTCGTCGACGATGGGCTGAAGCCGAACACTGATTGGAACGTTACGCGAATTCTGATGGAGTGCAACAAGGGGCTTCTGGATGATACGGTTGGTCAGCTGCTTTCTGAGACCCTGGTGATCGGTCGTTTTCAGTGTCGGGTGGAGTTGTCGTTTGTCGAGCCTCCTGCTCCGCCGGAGGCGGTGGCCTCGCACTTGGGCGGTGTCGACGGCACGGTGGCTACGCGGTTGGACGGCGACGCATCGTCTTCCGGGCGCCAGTTGGCCTTGCATGGTGGCGGTTCGATTGTTTCGCCTTGCGTGTTGGGACTCGCACGTCCTTTCGGGTTCCAATCTCGGGTGTTGTGTAATGCAGCTGCTAACGACGGTTTGTTTGCTGAGGTGGCTCCTGCGGGATCTTTCCCCTTGGAAATGCGGTCCGAGGCTTTGGTTCGTGGTGTTGAGGCTCAATATGCGGGTCAATTGCCGGGTCGTGCGGATCCTTTGTCAGATCGCGCAGATGCTTTGCCAGGCCGCGCGATATTGGATACTAACAAGTTCTTCTTATTCGGTCCCGGGGGATTGGAATGGCCGGCCCAAAACTCTGTCTTTCTTCCTACTCCCGCTCCTCAAGTGGACTTCTGGCATCGTACCGATGTTTTGGATCTCTCTTCGGTTGCAGGGGTCGACTTTATGGGGAGGTCTGGATGTGCGTGGGACTCTCCCGGTCCTGTGGATGGGCTTCATAGCAGCTCCTGCGAGGATCCTCTTTTCCGCGGAGATGGCGGCGTTTCTGACTTCGTTGCTGCGCCGAGCTCTTCTGTGACCCTCTTGGAAATGGAGGGTGCTAGCGATGGGGACGGCATCTCTGCGAAGCGTTCGGGGAAGAGATACAGGAGGAACAGGTCTCGTGCGATCGTCTCCCAGCAGCAGTCTTGTGCGACTCTTAAAGAATCTGTGGCGGCTGCGGCGGGGCTCGTGCGTGTCGGGGAACACCCAGACGTTTCCTTATGAAGGTCCTCTCATGGAACGTGAGGGGGTTGGGGGAGTCGGGCAAGAGAAGAACGCTGAGTTCGAGATTCTCTGAATGGGAGTGTGATGTTGTTTTGTTGCAAGAAATGAAGTTGCGTGGGACCGATGATGTCCTCTGGCGCTCCTTCGGCGCGGGGGGATTGGACGATTTCAGGACTTTAGATGCGGATGGGGCGGCAGGGGGAGTTCTTATTGCGTGGAGATCGGCGGCTTTCACTTTCAACGTGATGCTCTGGTACGTGTGGATTCTGCCACGCCTATTGCTTTCTCTTGTATTTATGGCCCTTGCTGTCACATTAAAAGGAAAGAACTGTGGGATGATATGCGGAAGGCCGGCCGGCTTTTTGAAGGGATCCCATGGCTCCTGGGGGGCGATTTCAATGTCACGCTCCACTCTTCGGATAGGCCCCGGTCTAGGAAGGGCAGGACCAGGGCTCCCTCTATTTCGCGGATGTTGTTGACTCGTTGGCGCTGGAGGCTCTGGTGGCGGAGGATATTACTTACACTTGGAGAAATAATAATTCACGCTCTCGCATTGATCGTTTCCTGGCTTCTGGGGACCTTCTTGATTTATTCCCTCTGTGTTCGGTGGCGTCTCGGCCCCGTACCCAGTCTGACTACTCGCCTATTTTGTGGGATTCTGGGGACGCCCCATCGATGAGGGGATTATTTAGATACGAAAAATGTTGGATGTTGGAGGAGGGCTTCAAGGACATGGTGATCTCTCATTGGTCTCAGACGCAGGGGGAGGGATCCGCGGTTTCCATGTTTACGCAAAAATTAACGTCGTTACGGAAGAGATTATCTCAGTTCAAGAGGGATTCTAGGGAGGCGAGGGTTGCTGCCAGGAGGGAGGCTGAGGAGGTCGTTTGCAATTTCGACGCCATCGAGAACGTTAGGGAGTTGCGGCTTGAGGAGTTAAATGCGCGCTCTCTTGCGCAAAAACGGATTGCGGCTGAGGATCAAAAGAGGGTAATGGAGTGGCGCCAAAGATCGAGGATGTCTTGGCTTAAGGAGGGGGACGCCAATACGGCTTTCTTTCACCGTGTCGCCAACGGGAGGCGACGTTCTAATGTGTTACGCTCTATCTCGATCAATGGGGTTCGGGTTGAGGGGGACAGGGAGATGGGGAGAGCTATCGCTGCTCATTTCAAGGAGTTCTCTGCGAGGCTATCCCCGAGGAGGTGGCGGTTGGGGTGTGGGCCAGCGTCCCTTCCGCCCGGTATGTGCGGGGATTTGACACGGTCGGTGTCATTGGAGGAGGCCAAGGCGGTTGTGTGGGAGTTGAACGTGGATACGTCGCCGGGGCCCGATGATTTCCCGGTCACGTTCTATCGGGATTTTTGGGAGATGCTTGGTGATGAAGTGCTGGAGGTTATCACCGAATTTTGCATTGGAAATGCGGGTTTTGACCAGGCTAATAAAGCCATCATTGTATTGCTTCTTAAATCGTCGGCGGCGGAGCGCATCATGGATTTCCGTCATCTCTATTTCCAACGGCATATACCTTATTGTAGCCAAGGTGCATCTTGCTCGGGTCCTTGACTCGATCATCTCTCCGGTCCAGACGGCCTTTATTTACGGCAGGCAGATCTTGGATTGTTCTACGCTCGCATCGGAGATGCTCGCGGATTGGAGGAAGGAGGGGAAACATGGTATTCTTTGGAAGGTCAATTTCGCTAAAGCTTACGGCTGCCTTGACTGGAAGTTCTTGTGGTCGGTTCTGCGGAGGCGTGGTTTTCCGGATGCGTGGATATCGTGGATGCGTCGTTGTGTGACCACGGCGTCATTCACTATTTTGGTTAATGGCCGCCCGGAGGGCGGTTTCTTTCAGCCGAGAAGGGGGGTCCGCCAGGGATGCCCCCTTGCTCCTTTACTCTTTGTTATTGCAGCAGATGTTCTGGCTCACATGGCCGATCGTTTTGTCCAGAACGGGCTCTCGGCGGGATACTCCAAGAGCAGGATGAGTGTGCCCTTGCTCCAGTTTGCGGATGACACCCTATTTTTTATTGAGGGAGGCCTCCGAGGCTTTGGGTATGTCGGCGATTCTAGACCTTTTTAGCGAGTTGTCGGGATTACATAAGAATGTGAACAAGTCAAAGATGGTCCCTTTTGGGCTTTTGGAGGGGGATGCGACTGAATGTGGGCGTGTCTTGGGGTCTCCTCCGACCGATCTGCCTATTGAGTACCTTGGTATGCCGTTAGTGGTGGGGAGGGCCAGGCTCAGGGACTGGCTTTTGGTTGTCGAGAAGGTGGAGAAGCGGCTGGCTGGGTGGCGTTCGGCTTTGCTCTCGAGGGGGGCGTCTGGTACTCCTCAAGGTGGTTCTCTCATCGATTCCGGTATATTTCTTTTCTAATCGCCGGATGCCGGTGGGGATTCGCACGTACCTCGAAAAGCTTATGCGCAGATTCCTGTGGGGAAAAAATGGAGAGGCGGCGGGAGGCCTACACTTGGTGGGGTGGGACGAGGTCACGTGTCGCAAGCACGATGGGGGCCTGGGCGTGCGGAGATTGGAGATTGTTAATGATGCTTTCCTTCTTAAGTGGGCCAATAGGATTTGGGGCCCTAGGGAAGACTTCTTTTCCAACATTTTACGGGAGATTCACGGGGCTAGCGAGGCATTGGATGCTCGGGCCCAGTTGATTGGTACTCTGACTCCATTCTGGCGTGGCATGTTGGGGGTTTTTGAAAGAAATTTGGCGTTGTTTATGCCGGATGTGGGGAATGGAGGGTCCTTTAGATTTTGGAAGGATAATTGGACGGGAAGAGGGATCTTTAGTGGTTGATTCCCTCGTTTGTTTGCGTTGGCGGTGGACAAGGAGGCCAGTGTCGCTTCGTGCTGGGCGGATGGATGTTGGCTCCGACTTTCAGGGCTAATTTCTCGGATCAGAGGCTTGATGACTTTCTTGCCCTTATTGACGCCATTGGGGATGCGGGCAGGCCTACTGGGGGACGTGACCATTGGTTATGGCGAGGTGGTCGTTTCTAGACTCGGAAAGCTTACGGGGCAATATCTAGGCCCCCGTCTGCGCGGTCGGATTTGCTGGTTCGTGATTACGGGTTCTTCTGGGGATTGAAGCTCCCCGAACGTATTGGGTTCTTCCTTTGGCTTCTCCGGCGGCAAAGGCTGATGACGAGGGATTGTTGCGCGAGGCTTCTCGTCAATATCTCTAATAGATGTGTTTTATGTGAAGTGGCTGTGGAGACCATTGATCACCTTTTTTTCGTTTGCCCCATGGTCAATGGGTTCTGGCAGGATGTGGGCTTCAATTGGGTTTGCACGAATGACTTGACGACCTTCTGCGATTCGTTGGTGAACAACGGTAACAGGGAGAGAAGGAACCTCCTTCGGCCTGTTGCGGGGCTGTGGGCGATTTGGTTGGGGAGGAACGTTGCCCTCTTCTCGGGCCAGCGTTTCAACAAGGAGAACGTTCTAATTCACTGTGAGAGGTTGGTTGATGATTGGGTTTAGGGTTTTGTTCCTCGTCAGGCGTCTTCTGTTTTTATTGATTCCTGTTGTACCTCTGGATTCTGCTTTTTCTATTAATCTATTGGGGTGAACACCCCTGAGTGTATCCCTCTTTTTTGGCTCAAAAAAAAGTGTCAAAACATCAAATAAATGATGCCATAATGTAGATGTAGAGATAGTTCTTATTATTATTATCTCTTTATGTATCTTGTCTTTATTTCTTTGTCTTTTATAGACCACTGTGTAATTTACCCTTAAGGTCTCTCCCTATATAAGAGAGCCTAGGGTTTTCTGAATTATCGATCTAAGTTTTTCTCCCAACATGGTATCAGAGCCGCCCTAGGGCTCTCCCTACCCGCCGCCCCCTCCCCACCCGCCGCCCTCTCCTCCTCGGTGCCGATCTCCGGCCCCTCCACCCGCCGTCCCTCCCTCCGCAGCGGCTCCCTCCCCGCCGTCTCTCTCTCTCCAGCTGCCACCAGTTCCAGGCGGCCCCCAACCCGCCGCCGAAGGTCCCAGGCGGCCTCCCAACCCCCCGCCGAAGGTCCCAGGCGGCCGCCAGCCCGCCACCGAAGGTCCCAGGCGGCCCCCAGCCCGCCGCCGAAGCTCCCAGGCGGCCTCCCAGCCCGCCGCCGACCCATCCCAGGCGGACCCCCCCACCGTCGATCCACACCGCGGCCTCCCTGCCGTGCTGCCGCTTCTTGGGCGTGCCTCTGTTGCAGCTGCGAGGGTTGTAGGCCTCATCTAAGGCGTGCCCTAGTCTACCTCGTCTCTTCCGCCGATATATGGATTTGAGTGCGTAACGTCTACATACGCACTCAAATCCGATGCAGTGTCTACAAACCCTAGTTCTTCTCCAGCGGCAGTATGTCAGAATCGAAGGTCAATATGCCCTCCACCGGCGCATTCAAAGGTCCTGTGCCAATAGTGAAGATGGACGGGTCTAACTATGAGCTCTGGGCTATGCAGTTCATGAGCCTCATGAAGTCGAATGGTAAGAAGCACATTCTTACCGAGGATGAGCCCGCAGAGAAGACAGGGATATATGCCTCATGGGAGGCTGATGACTCCTAGGCAAAGGTCTGGTTGTCTGGTACATTGACGATGGAGATTGCTAATGACGTCCTCCATCAGCCCACTGCCAAGGCGATGTGGGATATTCTCAATGCTACATATTCGCAGATGCGAAATGAGACCAAGATGTTGCAGCTTCAGCATGACATTTTCACAATGAAGCAGAGTCCATTCCTTATACACATCCCTAAGAGGGATGTTTGAGAAGTTATACAGTACTATCCCACTCACTGCCACTCCTGAACAGCAGAAGACGTTTCGGAACGCCACCATGGTGGGTGTTCTACTTGCGGCTCTTGATCTTGAATATGATGCCGCCTGGTCTCAGATCCTAGCTGATGCAGTTATTCCTCCAGTGGAGGATGTTTACAGGCGACTCAGTCGCATCCCAGTTTCCTCCAGCTCTTCTACTCCACCCCCATCAGCGATGGCAGTCTCGCGTGGGAGAGGTGGCTCGTCTTCTGGTCGTGGTCGTGGACGTGGACGTGGACCCCAGGGAAGGGGTGGTCGCTTCAGTCAGACATGCTCCTATTGTCACCGCACAGGATACTCGGAGGAGACATGCTATTCTAAGCATGGGTACCCAGCATCGGCACGTGTTGCAGAGCATTCTCAGTCCCCATTACCATCTGCTGCAGATAATCGATTTGACAAACTTGTGGCACGTCTCCGAGATATTATGCCACATTCATCTGGTGATTCATCTGGTGGTCCTTCAGATGTTGCTGCTACAGCCTCCGTCAGTTCATCTGCTGTTGCTAGTACCTCAGGTAGATCTACTGCATTCACACCGTCTCATGATATATCTGACTGGGTTATAGATTCGGGAGCCACACATCATCTCTGTCGAGATAGAGATAGACTACAGTCCTACAGGGACATTACTCACGGCCGTTCAGTGCAGATCGCAGATGGTACCCATTCACCCCTTGTTGGACAGGGGGAGGTCTTCCTAGCCTCCACTATGCATCTACAGAACGTCCTACATGCTCCTGAGGTCTCAATGAATCTGTTATCTATTAGCCAGATTACGAAGGATTTGCATTGTCGTGCTATATTTGACCCGTCTTCTCTCATTTTTCAGGACATACTAACGAGCAGGGTGATTGGTTGTGGCTCTGAGCAGAATGGTCTATATCAGCTAGTTCGGGATTCTCGAGTTGTTACATATAGATATATGGGGTCCAAGTCGTGTACCCGATCATCAGGGGCACAGATTTTATCTTGTGGTAGTGGATGATTTCTCTCGTGTGTCATGGGTCTTTCTTCTGAAGAATAAATCTGAAGCAGGAGATGTGATCAAGAATTTAATTAATGAAGTGCACAATGTTTTCTCTTCTTCAGTCAAATATGTTCGGACAGATAATGCCCTAGAATTTTGCACACGCTCACTTTCTCAATTTCTTTCATCAAAGGGTATTATTCACCAAACCACTTGTGCATATACATCACAGCAAAATGGTGTGGCGGAAAGAAAGCATCGCCATCTCTTGGATATTACTCGAACCCTGTTGATTCAGAGTTGTGCTCCTATTTCTTTCTGGGGGGACGCTGTTCTTACTGCATGTTATATGGTCAATCGAATGCCATCCTCTGTTCTTGGTGAGCAAGGCCTTAAATGTCGGTTTCGGTCACCGTTTCGATACCGATCAAAACAGAATTTCGATGGAATTTCGGTGGAATTTCGACCAAAATTTCGGTCATTTCGGTCATTTTTTGTACTAGGACCCCCATATTTCGGTCATTTCGGTCGAATTTCGATTTCGACTGGATATCGATATTCGACAGAAATTCGACCGAATTTCGCTGAAATTTGAGGCCATGTTGGTGAGAAGATACCTATTTCTCTTATTTTTCCAGACAATGAATTATTCTCACTGACTCCACGTGTCTTTGGTACTGTGGCTTTTGTTCATCTTCTATATCTCGGACTTGACAAACTCTCTCCTAGAGCAGTCAAGTGCGTCTTTGTTGGTTATTCCAGGACTCAGAAGGGCTACCGGTGTTATGATCCTACAAATAAGAAGTACTTCGTGAGTGTTGATGTCACTTTCTTTGAGTCTGTCATGTATTTTTCTCCTGTAGGTGACAGACCGGTACCATCCACTACCAATGATGACATCTATGTTCCTCCACCACCTACTTGGAGTTCACCTGAGTCTTCCTCTGTTCCTGCCTCCACGCCAGCACCACCACCACCACCTCCTCCTCCACCCCTTCCACGGCCTCTTGTTTCACCGTTACCAAAATTCTATACGCGTCGGTCAGGTACTGCTCAGGCTACACATCAGCCACCCATCACGCCTCAAATATGTTCAAATGGCATTACTACTGACGGGTCAGATTTGGTACATGTGCAGGATTCTTCAGTACAAGACTAGACCATCTAGTGCAGCAGATGATGATCTTGATGTTCCGATTGCTATTCGGAAGCAGAGGCGGCTATGTGCCTCTTATCAATTTGCCTCACATGTTTTTTTTCACCGTCTCACTGGTGACTTTCAGAGATTTGCCTCAGCCTTGTCTTCCGTGGATATACCACGGACCTACCAGGAAGCTTTGAAGAATGATTGCTGGAGATTAGCTATGGAAGAAGAGATGAGTGCCTTGCAGTCCCGTGGCACATGGTTATTGGTTCCTGCACCTCCTGATGCGTCCATTGTGAGCTGTAAGTGGGTCTTCACAGTTAAATATCATGCAGATGGCACTTTGGATCGGTACAAAGCACGCTTGGTCGCCCGTGGGTTTACACAAACCTATGGCGTAGATTACATGGACACGTTCTCTCCAGTGGCGAGACACTCTACCCTTCGTATTCTCTTATATGCGGCTGTGGTTCGTGAATGGAGTATATCTCAAATGGATGTCAAGAATGCCTTCCTGTACGGGGACCTACAGGAGGAAGTCTACATGCAGCAACCACCTGGGTTTACTGCTGAGGGGGAGAAGCAGATGGTCTGTAGACTTCACAAGGCAATATATGGTAATGGTCTCAAACAGAGTCCAAGGGCATGGTTCCAGAAGCTTTCCAACCTTATTGAGCAACAGGGATTCAAGAGTTCAAATGCAGACTACTCGTTGTTTGTCCAGAAGTCATCGGCAGGTACGGTTGTCATTATGCTCTACGTGGATGATATTCTTGTTACAGGAGATGATGTTCAGGGCATAGAAAGGGCGAAGGCATTCCTAGGCCGTCAGTTTGTTACAAAGGATCTTGGAATCCTAAGATATTTTCTGGGGTTGGAATTTGCAAGGAATGCACATGGCTTGGTGATGACCCAACGAAAGTACATTACAGACTTCCTGATTGAGACAGGCATGGATGGATGCAAACCATCAAGTATTCCCATGGACCCTAGCATGAAGTTGTATGATGGTGATACTGATGAGGCAGATAAGAGGAGATATAGAGAAATGGTGGGAAAACTCCTTTACATTACCATAACTCGTCCAGACATTGCATTTGCAGTTAGCAGGGTGAGTCAATTTATGGAGCAGCCAAGACAAGTTCACATGGATGCTATACACATGATACTGAGGTATCTGAAGTCTTCTCTAGGTTTAGGGTTGCTATTCAGAAAGGGCACAGATTTATCTATCTCAGCGTGTGTAGACGCAGATTATGTAGGATGCCCTAAGGATCGAAAATCAACCTCAGGGTTCGCAGTTTTTGTTGGAGGCTCTCTGGTTTCTTGGAAAAGCAAGAAACAAACTGTTGTGGCAAGGTCCAGTGCCGAATCTGAATATAGGGCCATGGCTCAAGCCAGCACGGAAATGATGTGGGTTCGATCCGTACTAGAAGATCTACATGTAGTTGTGCCCCTACCTATGAAGCTTCAATGTGACAATCGGGCGGCCTTATTCATTGCCAACAATCCCGCTTTTCATGAAAGAACCAAGCATATTGAAGTTGACTGCCATTACACTAGAGACTTGATCCGGAGAGGATTGATATCTACGATACATGTGAGCTCAGGAGATCAGACTGCAGATGTATTCACCAAGCCACTGCTCAGAGGACCTTTTCAGAGATGTTCATCCAAGATGAGCATGATAGACATCTATGCTCCACCTTGAGGGGGAGTGTAGAGATAGTTCTTATTATTATTATCTCTTTATGTATCTTGTCTTTATTTCTTTGTCTTTTATAGACCACTGTGTAATTTATCCTTAAGGTCTCTCCCTATATAAGAGAGCCTAGGGTTTTCTGAATTATCGATCTAAGTTTTTCTCCCAACAGTAGATAATGAAATAAGCATCGAAATGAAACTGAAATCAATTAAAACGGAGATTGTATGCTCAAGTTATGATCAATAGACTCCAGTGGCATAATTGTAATAAAAACTATAGAAATAAAAAGATAAATATGCATATCAGTCCATGAGAGAAGATTATATGCAATAAAGGGAAACCAACGGGGCACGTATGCAATTTGCCCAGGCGTAGCACGTGAGGTACGTGCGCCTGGGCTGGACCAAACTGTAAAATGGAGGAGCTGCGGGGGGTGGTCTACAAATAACCTAGCCCGCACACTCTCTGCACGTGCAGGGGCCAGGTTCGGGACGAGGCGGAGGACCGAGCAGGTGGCTCGGGCCACGTGGGTGACCCAAGATGCCTCAGTGGATCGGCTCCACCGAGCCAGTTGGTGCGGGCAGAGCGACGTGGATGCATAATGACCTTTGGATGGCCGCCGATGAGGCGCCATCCAACAGTAGCTTCTTCGTAGGCTGCTCGTTCCGTCGTAATGATGGCGGCGGCGAGGCGCCATCTCTTCCTCCTTGCTCCTCTAAGATGCTTAAAGCTCTAGGGAGCTTCAGGACTGTTGGCGAAGATGCTAACGAGCTGAGGAGATGACGGCGGGGCTTGGCGTGTATTGGCGGTGGAAGCTCGCCGGAGGAGGAGCTCTAGAACGGAGCTCCTCCGAGGCGTGCGATCAGTGGAGATTCAACCTGCAAGGGGGTTAGGTAATAATGGCCGAAACGTGCTAGGGTGTGCGGAGGGCGTAGGGGTGGAGCAAGTGGAGCCTGGAGCGTGATCTCCTCCGCCTCCAGCGGAGGAGATGGCCTGGTATGGAGGGAGGTTGTGGAAAAAGGAGATAATGATCGGAGTCGAGCACGTGGATCTTCGGAGTGTGGTGGAGCTCGGAGGAGATCCAATTGAAGGTGGGGATGTGTGTGTGTTAATAAAAGCAAGAAATCACAAGGAAAAAAGGGGAAGAGACTACATGATCGGAGATAATTCCCCAGCGGAGGAAGTGGCTTGGGCTGAGCACCAGGAGGCGCTCCGATCTTCGCACGACGAGGGCAGTCGTGCCTCGATGCTCGACGAAGAATGAGGCGTCGTGACGTGGACGGAGAAACCACGGGTCGACACCTGCACATCCACCCATTGTTGCACATCAATTCGACCCCCTTTGTCACCGGAGGGAAGAGGATGGCTAGGGTTCAAGCTTAAAATGGTGGACGAAGCGGAGAGAAGGTGGAGGGTGAGGATTTATAGGTGGAGCGTCGACTGGTTATGGAAGGTGAGGGGGGTAATTGTGATGGCTGGCGTTGGAGATGTAGGCAGGGATTGTGGGCAATGATGCTGCGCGGGATTCGAGGATGTAATGGCTATGGAGACGGGGGTTTAGGTCGTGACGAGGTGGTGCGGTATGGTGGCCAAAAAAGGAAGGGGGCGAGGGTGTGGCGAGGTGAGGATCGCAAAGGAGGGTGAGCTCGAGGAGGATGAAGATCGAGGATCGTTGGATCATGCGATCCAACGATCCAGATGGAGGCACGAATGAAGGGCAGAGATTAGATCGTTTGACTCGATCCTAAGGCTAGGGAAACAGCGCGAGGGAACGATCATGATAGAATGATAGGCTTCATCCTACAGGTAGGAGGGAACGGGTGGCGTGGAAGGCTCAGAGCCGTTAGATGAGGGTTCATCTATCAGTGGAGATGAGAGCGGAAAGGGTCAGTTCAGATGAGCGAAGGGATTTGATCACATGACTGAGATGGAAACGCCGATGGACGACCAAGATTGAAGCGGGGGATGGAAGATCAGACGGCCCCGGTGGAGGCCGGGTGGCGTACGGGGAAGGGGCCATGTGAGCGGCCCAAAGGGTGCTACATGGCCCAATCAAATTATTTAAAAAATGAGAAAATAAAGGAAAATACAAAAACAATAGTAGACGACAAAATTAGCAAAAAGTCAAAATATGAAAGTTGTAGACCTCAATGAGATCTACAAGTTTCATGTTGACCAAAAAGTCAAATGAGATAAAAAAACACAAAGAAATATTTTTTGTAAGTATTTTTAATAGATAAAAGGACCGCTTTTAAATGTTTTGAGATTTTTTTTGTATTTTTAATTTCGTTTTAACACCAAATAAATATATACAGTAATTACTCTAATTTTTAGAAATTTTTATTAAGAAATAAAACCAGGAAAATAAAGTGTTAATATTTATACAATAAATAGGGTTATTTACAGGAAGAGAATTTATTGTTAGTGATGTGGAATTATTGAAGATTTGGATTAAAAAGCTTATGTTCCAAGGATAATAAGGGAGTATAGAAATGATAAATCGGAGATCCATCATACCTTGAAGGAGAGGGGTATTAGACGTGAAAACTGGTCCTTCACGATCTGATAACAAGGATGAAGATCAACAATAAATCTATAGACTTCCTACTCAGGTATCTCTTTCACCTGTTTGGTACAACATGTTGGCTAAAAGATTGAAAGTTTCTCATAGAGATCGGTGAGGTAGTACTCCAGGAGGGTAGACTGTCCTCGAGAAATGGACCAAATCGACACGTAGATGTCTGCAATGTGTCAGTTCATCCCGCATGTTCTTCGCAGTGTTCTTGTATAGGAGTTTGGCAGTAATATATGACTCGACGTTATTGGTCATCTATGTCATAATATGGCAGTCGTCCCAAATCAGAACATGCAGTCTTTGTCCATTTCCTTTTAGAGCTTTCTTCTCAGAATATATATTTTCCTCTGATCATCGACGAAAAACTTGAAGGCTCGAGACTATAGCACATAATTATCTACACCCTTGAATTTAATAGAGGTCGTTGAACCATCATAAAAGATGTGGAACATAAGGACTTGATCTTGGTAGGAGTCGCGGTTATCATGGTCTGAGAGAGATACATCAATGCAGTCCAGAATCATTTTATGCAAGCATGGGACGTAGTTTATGGCAGGCCACACAAGATGGGGAGGTGTCTAGGGCGGCTACCTTTCACGTGATGGCCGGGAGTGCTAGTTGGAGCACACACACAGGGCCTACACGTAATTTGAATAATGGTCGGAGGCCACTACTGTGCGTGAAGGGGCCCGTTGTTGTGCACACGAGGTGTGTGAGATGCACGTTGCGTGGTGTTGTTGTTAGGTGCGAGGTGTGTGCAGAGATCGCCATGACTTGCAGTCGTCCCAAACCAGAACTTGCAATCTTTGTCCATTTCCTTTAGAGCTTTCTTCTCAGAATATATATTTTCCTCTTATCATCGACGAAAATCTTGAAGGCTCGAGACTATAGCACATAATTATCTACACCCTTGAATTTAATAGAGGTCGTTGAACCACCATAAAAGATGTGGAACATAAGGACTTGATCTTGGTAGGAGTCGCGTTTATCATGGTATGAGAGAGATACATCAATGCAGTCCAGAATCACTTTATGCAAGAATGGGACGTAGTTTATGGCGGGCCACGCAAGATGGGGAGGTGTCTAGGGCGGCTACCTTTCACGTGATGGCCGGGAGTGCCAGTTGGAGCACACACAGGGGCTACACGTAATTTGAATGATGGTCGGAGGCCACTATTGTGCATGAAGGGGCCCGTTGTTGTGCGCACGAGGTGTGTGAGATGCATGTTACGTGGTGTTGTTGTTAGGTGCGAGGTGTGTGCAGGGATCACCAGGATGAGGAGGCATTCCACATATTGTGTGATGTTGTTGTTAGGTGCGAGGTGCGCGCAAGGATCGCCAAGACGAGGAGGGGCTCTGCACGGGTCCAACTATAAGGAGAGAAGGCCCGCACAAGGCTAGATGATGCCAAGAGGGATGGGTTGGTGGTGGCGGTGGGCCACTTGGGCGTACAAACTCCGGACTAAAACTGTTGCGCTAATACCATGTGGAAAAAAGAAGAGAATCAACAGAATTAATTTATCATGGGGTAGGGTTTCTTATATATCATAAAACCTCCAATAGGTGGCACTTACATAATAGTCCCCGATGGGTTACACATAGAAAGAGAGTTCATGGAAATAAAATAGACATGGAAATGATAGAAATACTAATAACGTCAACAATACTTGTTATTTTCCGTATCACCTATTACATGGTTACTTCGTTGGATGACATCGAGTTGTGTATTTTTGTTTTTCCGCGATGCGAGAGGAAGTGTTGGGTAGTTGTCAAGAAGGATGTCAACTTCCAATAAGCATCAAGAAACCAATGGAAGTTCGGATTAAGCAAACATTCGTATGTGAGGCCCAGCAAAGGAGAGGAAAATAAAATATATCTTCATCTAGGCCGTGTAGCGACAGAAAAGAGACGGAAATCCAAGCTTCCTGTAATTTTTTATTAGTCAATAGGAAAACTGTGACAAACATCAAGTATATCACCGATTTCCAAATTTAGAATGTATTCAATTTGAGGCCTCCGACATGCAATTTGCTTGAACGATGATATTTGATCTAGATTTATTATGGTCTGAGAGATGTACATATTTGAGTCTTGTCAGATTCGCAACTACCAACCAAGCATATGCTATATTCATGTTGGGTTCATGCAGTCGTGGAACTTACATATGGAATTTATATTAAATATATTTCAAAATTAACAAACTCGGATCAGACTACTAATCAGCAAACTCAAATCAAAGACTAACATGTTTAAATTGATCAGCGCTAATTTTTAATCTTCCCAGCCATAACCGACGAAAGTGAAGTATACAACATGGAAGCAGCCAAATCCTACTTCCGTTAAACACACTTTGTGACGAACAGAAGAAAGATCACCGTGAGCCAAAGCGGAAAATCTCCAGGAAGATAATCATTTTAAACGGGAAAAAATACAACACATCCAAACTGACAATTCGAATTAGAAATAACTAAATGAATCACTACATAAATAACAAAGAAAACCCAAAACTTCCCATAATAACATTAAATCACGGAAAAGCCATAGAAACGTGGAATAAAATAACAAAAATAGGTAAAGGAAAATTAAAGGGAAAGAAAAAAAAACCGTTTAGGAAAAAGACCAAGAAGTCAGTGAATACGATACCGAGTCGATTAAACTGCTGGAAAGGAGCACAATTGATTTCATTCAAATTACAAAGAGGAAAACCAGGGTCAGATAAAGACCTTCTCGCCTCTCTCGATGTACTTGACCGCAACGAGCTCCCTCGTCTGCTTGTCCCTCATCAGCCTGGCGACCCCGAAATTACCAGACCCTATATCTCTCACGAGCTCGTACCGATCGCTGTCATGCATTATTGGCATATCTATCCCCGGTCCCGCCGTCAGTGCCGATCGATTCATCTTCAAATCGTCGTTCCTCCCCCACCACGCTATGATATTTCACATAATCTGAGCTGCCTCCAAATCAAGAGAATGATCAGAGAACCTACAACAGGCAGGACGTGGAGAGACGCCGTTTGATCGATCGTCTATGCTAATGAAAGGGGATGGGGAGAGCTCCCGTGACTAGGGAGGGAGCTCAACTTGATCTGTCGAGTCCTTTCCTAGGGTTAGGTTTTCGATGGATTCAAGCAGTGGCAGCAGGGGTCCGTAGGGCGCGAGCTCTCTTGAACTGCCGCTGTTTTTCCTCTCTCCCTCTCTCTCTCTCTCAGCCTCCTTCCAGAGGCAGAAAGCAATGGGGATCAGCAGGATAAGATATTTTTCTCAGGAGGGGATAACGGGTGAATTTCTCAGCAGGGAATAATCGCATGAAGATTGCTTGTGTAATCCGGTTACCAAACTGACGACGGGTCAGTGAGGGAGCGGTGCCGTTGACCGAATGGACGCGAAGAGGGTGTTGGTTAATTTGCTTACCAATCTAAGCCCATGGCTTGGGTAACCGGATGATCCCAAATTCCGACCAAGTATAGAAAACAACTTTGAATTAAGCCTTGGAATGGCCATGGTTAAAGAGACGAGGCAAGTGAAAACCATTAGAAATCGTGACGAAGCTATAAGTACCACTATTCCTTTGAAAAGATAGGTCGTCCAATTGTTGTTTCAATTAATTGCGAATGCCGAAGCATATGAACTGAGTTGAGCGTTGTGAGAAGTAAAAAGAACTCTGGGTATTTTTATAAGTAATGTGTAGGATAGGTCAATGTAATCGTAAATGCTTGAAGAGGACCTTTTTGAAGTGAGGCATGGCTCTATAATATGTGCATGCTTCTTGTGGGCTACTGTAAACATACGATGGCTTAGGACAATATTTGTTTTCCAAAGGATGAAGCGGGGATGGGCAGATACTATCTTAATTCTCTTGACTGTGTTATATGCCTATGTTGAATGAGGTGTTGATAAAACGTTAAACAACCAAGTTAATTAAACATTGTTGTAATATGAGCCGATTAGCAGATCACCAGAACTAAGATCAAGATCTCGGCGAAGAGGACTTGGCTTAGATTTATACATGGATAAGTCCAATGTAGAACACAAGGACACGAGAAATTAGTCTATTTAATTGTGCTTTAACTATCTAAGTCATGTGATTATATAGTGTATCTAGGTCAATGGTAACAATACGTATGGATGCATGAAATTTTATGGGTTTTGATGATGTGTCAATCGGCTAATATAACATGCAATCGTTGTAGCATGAGCCAATCAACAATCAACATAACCAAGTCAAAGATCTCTATGAAGAGGACTTGGCTTAAATTTATACTTGGGTAAGTCTAAGGTCGAACACAGGGACATGAATACTTATTTAATTTAATTAAGGAATCAATTATCTACTTAAACGA
Source organism: Ottelia alismoides (assembly GCA_037367405.1). Taxonomy (NCBI): domain Eukaryota; kingdom Viridiplantae; phylum Streptophyta; class Magnoliopsida; order Alismatales; family Hydrocharitaceae; genus Ottelia; species Ottelia alismoides. Next base: position 797,918 of record JAZKJV010003972.1, on the reverse strand, counting down.
TTTGTAGGCTATCTAAGCCAAGCCAAATGAAACAAACACAGTGCATGCAATTGTTAAAACTTTTTATGTGCTTATTTTTATATAATAAATAATGATGCAATGCAAGACAACAAGAATGCACAACACACCACACAAACAATGATGATCCTAGTTAATTATTTGAATATCTTGTGAATTCAATTAATCAATAGATAAACAAATCAGGGTGATATACAAAGCTTTCATCCTAAACTATTGATTTTAAGGGGAATACAAGGTTGAATTAACAATAAATGCTCTCTGAAAATCTAATGTTTAAATTATAGATTAAATCAGTAGATAAATTACATTAAATTAAAGAACATGGAATTAACTTTCAAATGACACCAATTTCATTTATTTTGGAGATATGGTTCACAGGTTATAGATAAATTACATTAAATTAAAGAGCGTGAAATTAACTTTCAAATGACACCAATTCCATTTATTTTTTAGATATGGTTCACAAGTTATCGATGGAACAAGGCAGGGGCATACATGCAATAAGAATACAAAGTTTTATTACAAACGGCAATTGAAAAGGACTAAGTTGCGAATTCAAAAAATGTATGGACTAAAACATAAAAAAAACATAAGGGCAGTGGGACCTATCTGTGAATATAAAATCAAGGTGGGGCAACAGTGCAAACTTTTCACGCTTACACGTGAGAGGCGCATGATCATAAAGGCTCGGGCGCAGCTTCAGACGGTCATGTGGAATGCTGAGGTGCTTTGTTAGTTGGTTCGAGTGCCCGAACCTCAGGTAGAGAAGTGGCGCTTCAGATGGAATACGTGGCACTAGATTGATCGTTAGATCTCGCCCAAGTCAAGTTATCTAATGGTGGCTGCTTCTCCTTCTTTCTCCTTCTCCACCTCACACAGTGGTGGATCAGCGGAGCTTCGGCGAGACCCTTCTCCCTCCTTCATGCAGCTCTGCCTGATTTGAAGGTCCCATGAACTTCCTAGTGAACCCGCAAAGAAGTTGGCACTCAAGCGGTGTGGTGTAGAGTGTTGGAATGTTCACTCAATGGAGGTTCGTCAGAGACTACACCCAGTAATTCAACTCTGACGAGATTCCATCCACTGAACTCCTACAGGGGTTATAAACAAACAAAGCAAAGTGACGAATCTATTGGGATACAAGTAAGGTGGAATGGGGGCTTCCTGGAGGCAGGGGATCAAGCCCTATGGGTTCTTCTGGCTCTTGCAAGCATAGAGAATGATCGTGATGAACACAATGATGGAGAATCAAAGTAAAGACAAGGATGGTCACGCATGGATCTGTGATAAATGGCGAAGGTTCATTGGTTTCCAAATTAGATTTTACTTAGGAACACGAGTAGAACAAAATTTGCAAAATGAACTCAAGACCCAAGTATAGGATCTTACCTGGAGTCGGGTTTGAATGAAGATGGTGGATTTGAAAATGAATCGAGGCCTACTTAGAAGCTTTAAAGCTTCTCTAATTGTCGCATCAGCTTCTGGGACACAGATTTGAGCTCGAGCAACACTGAAATGGATGGAGCAAGGTAGAGCTCACCTTGGAGCTCGTCGGAGTCAAGTCTCCATCACCAGTCTCTCTCTCTCTCTAGTCATTTCTCTATCACAGAAAGGTGAAAGAGGTTAGGAGATGGCTCGTACAATGGCAGATGGTGGTTGAAGGAGGCGAAGAGAGGGTTTTGAGGTGATGGGAGTTGAGTGGTTGACAAACCTAGGTGGTCAACTACTCAGGAGGTTAAGGTTGAGAGGAACTACTTGGATGGCTTGGAAGAGGGAAGTTGGATGAAGAGAATGATGGAGGAAGTTGGAAGGTTGTTTGTCAGAGATAGTTGAGAGAATAGGTTGAAGTCGAGAGCTTAGCGACTCGCGTCGCTTTGCGGAGGTGGTGGCTGGAGGTTGGAGACGACCACTTGAACGTCAGATGAAGATCGAAGCGCCATCATTTGGGCACGATTGGGCAGTGATGGATGTATGATCAAAGTGATCATGCGGTCTAGGAGTTGAGCGGAAGAGAACGACTCTAATGAAATCATCAGAACCAATCCGACGGTTCAAGATGGAAGCGGATCAGAACAAAAGGAGAGGCCACGTGGTATAATCTGAAGGCGCTGATGAAAATCCAACTATTCGGAGGATCCTAATGCCTATTCTTGGAGGGCATGCAGTGCCCGACAAGTCGGGTCCGACAATCGTTGTATTGGCACCTCTCGTAGTACTCAGATCGTGAACAATCGAATCAACAATAATCAAAACCCACATATGTGTATGTAAAGAAATCATGCAGGTGTAAGTGATAAAATTTATTTACCTATACATGAAATGTGTATAAGACAAGCAGGTAGAGTGTCGTCTACAGGAGAAAACATTGATAGATTACAAAAATGAAACCCAACTCAAAGAATCAAGCACAAAATTGTCGGTATGGAGCATATTAGGTTTTTATGTATTTTTATGAGTTTTTTATTTTTTTGTGGTTTTTGTTTGATTTTTTAATTTTTATTTTTTTTTATGTATTTTAATTTTGCAAATATTTTTTAATTAATAATTATATTAAATATAATAATAAATATGGTAATGGAAATAGTTTAGAGATGTATAAAGAAACATAAAAAGGAGTTTTTTTAGTTTTAAAATATAGAAAATAATGTCAAAATCTACACAATAAAATGTTTTTTTGGATTTCTTAGATTTTTCTATATTTATGGTTTTAGGGCATTTTTAGGATTTTTATGGATTTTTAAAAATTAAAATACATATAATAAAATAAATAAAAAATACAACAACTTCAAATGGGCCCAAACTTAATTTTCCTATCAAATAAATAAAAAAATATCTATCAAATCAAAAGGGCCCAAACTTAATTTTCCTATATAGTAAAAAATGAAGATTTAGAACATATCTTCTGATTTTTCTAAGATTTTTTTATGATTTTTTAAGGTTTTTCATATTTTGTAATTTTTAAGCTTTCTTTTTTTGTATTTTTATGAATTTTAATTATGTGAAAATTTAAGTAAAATACACCTACCCTATTTTTTTGGTAATTTTGGAGCTATATTTTAATTTTTACAATTTTTTCTAAGTCAAAACAGTAAAATATAGTTAGTTTTGCAATAGTTTTAAATATGAAAATAATAATAAATATATTAATAAAAATATATATCATACAATTTAATATAAGGTATTTAAAATAATTTTCTAGGTTTTTTAGAGTTAATTAGCTAATTAATTAATTAAAGCAAAAACAAATAATCAATTAAGCAACACATGGACTAATTTGCAAATAAATCAACTTTAAGCATGCATTTGTAACAAAATAGCAAATTTCAAAGACAAAGTCTAGGGCTAGCTTTGCAAATATCCCAATAAAATATAACTGTAATTTAAACTGTAGGGACCAAAATGCAATTCCCAAAAATACTTTCACGATTTCTAAAGAAGATCGACAAAACCACAAGACTAATAGTGCAAATAACCCACAAAAACCCTCACGTGGGACATCACGTGAAGTGACGCGGCTTGGACTGAAATGCAAATACCAAAAACCTCAGGACCCAATATAGAAAATTATCCCATTGTTTTTAAACTACAATACATATTTACAGGACCAAAATGTAAATAGCAAAAATATAAGGGGAATAGTGTAAAATACCCTCAATCTGCACATTGGGGAATGACCAGGATCAACTCACTTCAACATGTGTCGCTCCTTCAACAGTTGATACCCCTTCACAGATGAAGAGGCGAGATTACGTCATATGTCCGATCTGACGGTGAAGACAACCTTCAATCATTCGGTAGCTAATTAATTTGGGAGCATGTTCTTCATCAGACAATGGATGAGACTTCTGGAAGAACTGACGAAGAACCCCTCCTACGCGACTTTGGATTGGACTCCTAAGCAGCTACGGCCTACTCCCGTTGTGTTGATGGGATAGAAATGATTTTGGGATGACGCCAGACCTGCAGATGGTCGGAAGAAAGTTTGGGACCCAAGGAAAGGATCCTGGAGGTCGAAGAAGAATCTGAGACATAGAGAAGCTTCGCTCTAACTTGGGACCCCTTAGATGGGGTCCTTTTGAGCGAGCTTGAGCGAAGTACCTTTTTTGGGTTTTCAAGTGATTTAAAGCAAAATCAAAGCGACTGGAAAGAAACTAAGCTAATGGTATGCTAAAGAATGAAAAGAAAGCAAGAAAAAACAGCTCACCAAGGTGGAAGACTTGGGAGCAGAGCTTCACCAGGAAGATCTCCGACAAAGGTCGATGTGCCTCCTCCTCCTTTGTCCATGCCCAGGAACAAGTGTTCTGCCTTCCTATCACCAAGGCGAATGTCCGACGAGATTCTAGGGGGTTAGAAATGGAAGTAGATTATCAAGGAGCGTAGGACGGAAATGGAGGCTTATTTATACCGACTAAAAAAGTGGAAAGTAGAATTAGGGTATTGGCACGCTCGCTTGACTTTTTAAAAAATCAGATCAAAGTGATCTGCGGGAAGAAGCATGATCTGATCTGCAATTTTCAACAAGAAATTGGGGTGAAAGGGGCAACGGATTTCACGTGATTAATAGACGAAGTCGGCTGCCGGACCAGGTATGACAAATGATAGATGGGGAGAGGGTGTTCACTTGAGGTCAACACTCTAATTCCCGTGATCGGGCCATGTCAATGCCACTCATGCGTAAAACGACAAAACATATAAAAATGAAAAGAAAATTAAAATAAAAATAGAAGATGATTTTTTAAATAAACTTAAAACATGAAAATGTTACATTTTTAATAAGCTATTTGTTAGTGATTTTTATTTATTTTTATCACTTTATTTATTAGTTTGTAATTTTTACATGTATATTATAGGTATAAATACCTATATATACTCTATTTTATTTTTATTTTGTGTTTTATATCTTATTATTTTATATACATAATTTCCATATTTACACTATATTTAAATACATATGTACATATTTTTTATTTTATTTTTCTAAAGTTATTTATGTACTTAAATAAATATATATACAAATATTATATGTATTTTATAGATATATTTATCTATATAATAAAGTATATTCTTTATTTTAGTTTATTTTTAATGATTTTATTTTATTTTAATTATGAGCATTTATTGTAAATAATATTTACAAATTTATATAAAAAATATAAAAAGATGAAAAATATAAAGGTAGAATATATTGAATATTATATCCATGTATATTGCACAATGAGGGCCCACAATCCAACTTTTGCATCTTTCAAATTAAATGAAACCGCCTTCATTAAATAAATATTTTAATTTTAAAAATAATAAAGGTGATTTGGTGAATATTGAGTTTGTCTAGAAAAAATATATAGTCATGAGAAGTTTTCTTTATGCCTTTTTATTCTGTATGTCCCGGGGACACTGTGCATTATTTTCTAATGAATAAATTTTGTATTTTTCTTTATATTTTTATGTATAAAGTCCATGTTCAAAGTTTATTGATTTCATGTATAAAATATAAGCATAAAATGGGTCCAAAATGTATATATTGACAACAATAATTAGGGTTTTAATTCTCATTTTCATGCGGTTTCTCTGCCTTATTTCTCCCTACTTTATTCCTTCTCAACCAAGTCACTGCTTGACTTAGTCTCGGGGGTTAGGGTCAGTCAATATCTATGACACCTCCATTAATTTTCTTTTCTTTTATTTGTTCCTTCATTTTAGGGTTTAAGTACATGTATTTATGCACTCTATATAGATGAATATACAAATGTTAATTCAAGGGTGTTATTGATATTTACATGCATTTATCTAGGGATTAAAGCATAAAATGAATAAATAAATGTGCATGAACGGTAATTCGTCATGCACCATGTTGCCCAATCAAAATAAAGATAAATGAAAAATGATGAGTAAAATAAAAATAAAATATTTAAAAATATAATTAGCAAAAGTTTTCAACATGAAAGTTATAGATCTTGATGAGATATACAACTTTCATATAGAACTCAAAGAGAAAATAAGTCAACTAAATATTGTAAATATTTTTTAAAGTAATTTAAGGAATTAAATTACTTATTTCATTTTCTTTTTTTTTTGGAATTTTATTTATAAATTAAGGTAAATTAATTACATACAATATTAACCGAAATTTTAATGGATTTTAGTAAATAATAAACACATAAAATAATGGACACAATAATAGGTTGTTTAATATACAATAATTAGGACCATTTATTCACAATACATAATTAGTTCATTAATATTCATTGTTATTGAATTTTATTGGTTTTATTAAGTTAGAGAGATAATGAAGAAAATAATGTAGATGAATCTGAAATTCAACATGTTTTTATGATGCAAGTCAGGTTAATTATATGCTACAAAATGGACAATAATGCAATACGAATGAATAAATACCGTATAAGTACACAATTACATATTAAGCTCCTGAATTAATATCTAAAGCATCATTCTCAATTCAATACACAATTTCTCCAAATAGTAGCTCATATTCTAGTTCGTCATTTAATAATCCTAATTAATGAGTCACCCAATTCACTTCTTAATCAATTAGCAATTAAATAGGTTATTAATGGTATGGGATCAAGTAATTGGTGACCTCATTGAATTCTAAATTCATTAAGCAAATCAAGGTTCAAATAGTACATTAAATGAAGCTAATATAATACAATGACAATTAATTCAAGAAGTAGTGAGTAAGGTACTTCTTTGATTTTCAAATGAACATACAAGGGTCAAATCAGGAATTAAGAATACCACTAAAGGTCATGAACAAAGTTTTAAAAGGACACCAATTTCATTGAATTTGGTTTAACAATGGTAAGATATTCAAAGATCCATCCATGGGCTTATTTGTAAAAAAACATATTTATACAATATAAAAATACAATAAATAGGTCCAAAAAGGCGTAAAATGTATATATATAGAGGTGATGGGCTTATCTTATAAATGTCTCAACACGGTTATATTTATGCAATTACTAGAAGCCGATGGGGCTGCTGTGCAAAAATCCCAGACGCAGCACTTGAGGTGTGCGCGCCCCTAGGCTCAGTGCGTGGCTCGGGTGGAATAACGGCTCAGGCCAAATGGGAATCCTCTAGGGCTTCGGGCTAGGCCTGGGTCCTCCATAGCTATGCGGCTCAGAGTAGATGCTTGGCTCGAATGCAGACTATAGGATCAAATAGATCCAATGATGCATGTAGTGCAGGGCTACCTCCTTCGCAAGCGAAAAGCATGCATTCACCTTAACTAATTCGTGTGAATTATTAATGTGTCATTTCATTGCAGGGGGACAAATTGCGGACACAATAAAAGGGACAAGAGAAGGTCCTAGGCGGAATAGGTGATCTCCCTAATCCAGCCATCTGACCATGGTCGACTGACCATTTTTTACCCTCCTTTAAAGAGTCAGGCTTTGATAGCACATATATATGCCTTTCCAAAAAGGTTAAATGTTTAGGAGAACATATGGCTTCCAAGAAATTCGTGACAGCTTTCTCAAGTGAGTAGGAGAGATTTTTGGGGAATAAACATGTGGACCCGTTAGAATGCGGTATATAGGTATGGAAGCTAAATAGGATTTGACCAAGATAGTTCCCCCATCAAGCCCAAGGCCGAATGCCGGGAGGAAGCTTTCTCCTTAGATTAATCTTCAGATCGATTAGCGATTATGTTTTCAAAGGAGCATTTTTTGGAATTTTATGTACAAATAAAATGAAATGTAAATCTAGCAAAGGTATGAGGCTATTTTTGTAAATTTTTGATCAAATCAAGTCCAAAAATTAAAATACTTGGCTAAAATGTAAGCTAATGCAATTCTAAGATACTATGGATTTTGGACATTTTTTCTGATGCAAACTGAATTTTTAATGAATTAAATGATACAAAATTAGTGATATTCAGTAAATAAATTTTAATAGATAGCCAACACAAGTATTTTCCAGAACATATATTATCCTAATTAGCTCTAGTATAGAGGAATCCGGGATATATTCAGATCATAATATAATATGAAATTTGGTTATATGACAAAGAATAATTAAGTCTACACTTATTGGTTTTTAAGAAATTCTTAGAGCCATCTATGATTTACACAAATTTCATATTACTGGAAGGGCAAAATATGATAGATTCTACCACAATAATTATTATAAATCAATAAGTGCTCATAAAAATACCATTAATTATCCAAACTTTAGAGAATTAAGTCTTCTAAAAATCTGCAATTTTTAGAAATAAAAATAAAAGAACGTGATGGTCCAAATTTATGCTCAAAGTCAAGGGTATCAGTGCAAATAAAACAAAAAATGCACTAAAGAAAATAACACAAATGGCATATAAAAACCTCAAAGGGAGTCTCATCCTCGAGTCTCGAGTCAAGGTCATTATGTGTCTTGAATTTCATCTGGCCATAAAAACCTCAAAGGGTTTTGAACCCATAAAAACCTCAAAGGGAAAACAAGCCACATTCTTATAACATGTAATAATTAAAAGGGATTCTTTTAATTATTACCTGAGAAAAGCTGCAGGTATCGTGCCTGCATGACGGCTTCGGTCTCCCATGTCACCTCTTCGACGTCGTGTCGGTGCCACAACACCTTGACCAAAGGAATCTCCTTGCTGCGAAGCTTCTTCACAACATTATCTAGGATCTGTACTGGTCTCTCCTCATAAGTCAAATCTGCTCCACATCTAAATTCTCGTAGCTGATGACATGTCGAGGGTCGTGCACATACTTCCTCAAGTTGGATATATGGAAGACGTCGCGGATAGCTGATAGATGTGGAGGAAGGGCAACCTAATAGGTAGGGTTGTCAGGAAAGCTCAAATTCGATGAGCTCAACTCAGGCTCAGCTCATTAAGGGCTCACGAGACGGACTCGAAACCTTAACGAGTCTGAGTCCGAGTTGGGTTTTATGTCTCGTTAGCTTATCGAGTCGAGTCCGAGTTGGGCGTTGTTCAACTCAGAAACTCGACTCGATAACTTGTTTCCCCTCTTAATAAAAAGTTGAAAACATATATACCGAAACTTCCACATTGAGTTTGATATAAAATAAAGGTTAACATTTTGCTTGCCTAAAAAGTTACAGAAAAGAGTATAAAAAATCAAAGTTAATGTCATTTTCATAATTTAATGTATAAAATGGAACAATGACTCGTTAAGAGGTCCATAAGCCTGCTCATTTTAAGGCTCATGAGCCAGCTCAAAAACTCATGACTCGATAAGAGGCTCGGGAGTTAGCTTAGAAACTCGTGGCTCGATAAGAGGCTCGTGAGTCAGCTCGAACTCGACGAGTTCGAGTTCGAGTTGGTGATCCAAGGCTCGACCTTTATCGAGCCTGAGTTCGAGCCTTAGGTTTCTTATCAAGTTTGAGTCCGAGTTGAGGTCAACTTGGCTCGTTGAACTCGATCGACACCCCTACCAATAGGCCACCTTTCCCATTCTAGCTAGAATCTCGAATGGAGCAATGTATCGTGGCGCCAGCTTGCTACGGACACCAAATCTCTAAATTCCCTTCTTGGGAGATACTCAGAGAAATATCCAATCTCTCACCTGTAATTTACAGGAATATCATTTATACATGAGATCAAGTTGAATATATATAAGTCATAAATAAGTGGATGAAGAGAAAAGAATTAGACTACTTGAAATTCTACGTCTCTTCTCCGACGGTTTGCATAGCTTTTCTAGTGGCTCTGTGCCGTCAGAAGCTTCTGTCTCACAAGATCAATAGCTCTCGCAGTCTCCTCCAGGAGGTATACGGAGTAGAGAGCATGACCACCTACCTCACACCAACTGAGAGGTGTGGGGCATCTCCGCCCGTATAGGGCTTTGAATGGTGCCATGCCGATATTGGTATGATATCTGTTGTTGTACGTGAATTCCACCGATGGCAGATGGTCCTTCCAGGACCCTTTTCACTCCAAAGTGCATGCGCAAAGCAAATCCTCTAGTGTCTGAATGGTGCACTCACTCTATCCATTTGTCTGCGGATGATAAGAATAACTCATCTTCAGCTCTGTCTGTAGTGCTGACATGAACTAATGCCAATAATGCGACGTAGACCTTGAGTCTCTGTCAGACACCACCTCGCGTGATATACCATGAAGTCTGATGATATTCTGCACATAGATCTTGGCCAATCTAGATGGAGTGTAAGTCATACTAACACGTATGAAATGGTCTGACTTGGTCGACCTATGAACAATGACCCAAATGGAATTATGGCCACCTGTTGTCTTCGGCAGACTTGTGACAAAATCCATAGAAATGCTCTCCCATTTTGGAGTCACGTAATGTGCCCTTAAAAGTGAACTCGGGTAAATCTGGAATCATGAAGACGACTATCTTCCTAAAGCAATCAACAAGAGCATGATGAGCGGATAATCAATCCATGCCCAAAATCAAGTCAAAATCATCAAACTGTAGGAGTAGACAATCTGCGATCATCTCGTGACCGCCAATCAGTACTGTCAAGTGCCTAACTATCAAGGAAATGATAAACAACTGGTCACCTAGCCCACGGATGTGATATGGAGAAGATAAAGTCTCTCCAACTCTACCTAAAGAAGCTAGCAATCTCGATGCAAGGAAGGAATGTGTCACTCCAGAATCAAGCAAAATATGGAAAGGTCAGCTCAAGACTAAGACCATACCTTTCACCACAGTAGCAGCTGAACGAGCCTACTCCTCGGTCACTGCGTGTAGCTGACCTTGCTTGGCTGGTGTGGTACTGGAACCTGCCACACTCTGTGTCTGTCTCTGCTTCTGCCTCCTGAAGTTGGAGTTCCTGCCATGGAAACTCCATGTATGTTGTGCTTGTGGCTGTGACGAGTGTGGTTGGGGCGAGGCTCACCCGATCTCTGGGGACACTGATGCCGGTAATGCCCCCACTCATGACATAAGTAGCATCGGACTGGGCGGGTAGATGGAGTGGTCGTGTCTGTGCTCTGAGTCGGTCCTACTAGGGGTCTGTCAACTCTCTGCGATCCAGATGGTCGAGAGGAATCAGAGCCACGTCCGGCAAGTGCTCCTCCTAAAGTAGTCGATGGAGATGAGCAAGCACTACCTTAGAATAACGAACTTGTAGATCAGAATCTCTTGGCTGACCTGTGCTTCAGGAATGGTCGACGTATCGACCCAAATGATCCCTGTGGTCTACGTGCCACTCCAGACGACTTCCCAAATCATCGCTCTTGGATGTCCTCGAATTTCTCTGCTGCCTCAGTAGCCTCGGAGATGGAAGTGGTATGCAATTCGACTAAATTCTCATGCACCTCTTTTCTCATGCCTCTGATGAACTTTTCTAGATTCTCCTTTGGAAATGTGGCAGCTTCTGGCGTGTGTCGAGACATCTCGGTGTATCGAATAAAGTAATTCATGGCTGTCATTCGTCCCTGACGAAGCTCTGCAAATAAACGACGCTGGTACTCCTTCCACTTCGCAGAAAAGAAATGGGACCTGAACCTCGTCTCAAAGTCATCCCATGTGGGCACGCAATCCAACTCAGAAACTACTGCATCCCACCATCTCTTGACGAAATCTGTCAGTGAATACTCCATGGAAGATAGCCACGTATCTCGTGGCACGCAAATCATCCTCAGCACCTTCATTACCCTCTTAAGCCACTGCTCAACAACATCTGACATATCGGTACCCTTAAACATGGGCACATTGGCCCGCTGATAAGAAGTGAAAACTGACTGATGCCTGTGAATGGCAGAGTGCTCATGTGCATCTTCATATGCAAAGTCAATAGGGTCCTTCTCCCTTTCGAAGTCTCCATCCTTAGCTCCATGCTCTAGTATCTCCTCAAGTGGATCATCGAAATGAGGCTGTTGTACCTCTACAGTCTGTCGCTGGTCCTGGCGTGTGCCGTCGTGAGATGGACGGTAGGTGGAATCTGACAACTCCTCAAATCTGAGCTCCATGTCCATCCGTCTGTCAGCAATCTCCGTCTGCTGAGCCAAAATCTGATCCTGTTGATCTCGCATAGCAGCATGCTGCTGCTGAAGATTGGTCAGAGCGATCAATATGCGTGGTAGCTGGTCAGTCGTCTCCTGGCCTGGTCGGGATGCCATGGCTCTGCATGAGAACCATTTTTAGTCATAAAAAATACCATTCGCAGATACTTATAATATATACTTTTTCTCTTCTTGGGATATAATATAAAAATTAATGAATTGGTGACATCTGTGGTGATTGAATTCGAATGTCATATTTCCCTTCTCGGACTCATGACAAGTCGGAAGAAGGTCTCTATCCGAGATCTTAATGCGACCAGCATTGTAATACTACAAATGTGCGTATCGCGGTACCACGACTCTGATACCAAAATGTGATGCCCTAGAATCTAGGCACCCGTTTACACTACATTCACAATATTACATTCACAAGCATATGTTTTAAGAAGGTTATTGCAAATCTACAACCAATTATTGATAGTAAATAAATGAAAATTTCCATCAAATCCATGAAGTCCATTTTTTAAGTCTAATTCTTGACATATAATCTTAAATTACAAACAAAAAGAGGATCAAATATGAGAACTCATGTATGGCAACAAAAGGAAAGGGGGATATTATACCTTTTTCTTCAAATTTGAGGAAAGTTCTTGCATGTAGGAGATTTAACAATTGCTGGACAGCAGCAAGAAGATGAGTAAGATTGCTCCTTAGGCTTGAAATTGACTGAGATTTTGGGAAAAAGAAATGTTAGGAATTTGGGAATGAAAGAAAGGGGGAAAGGCTTCTTACGATTGGAATTGGGGAAAAGGAGAAACTAAAAAGAGAAGAAGGGATGGGGAAGAATATATATATAGGAGAAGGAAGGTTCAAGGAACCTTCCTTTTTTTTACACATAAGCATTGGTGATGTCATGTATAACATCATCATCATTGACATTAATGACATCATTATATAATATAAGATGGAATTTCCTTTTTTATATATATTTTTACACAGACAGTAGTAGACTGCTACTGTTCTGGAATTTAAATTTTCATTATTTTTTTAAAACAATTTCTCCTATTTATTTAGAGTGTTAAAGTTGACCGCATTTGCACCTCGGGTGTCGAATTTCGACGTGTAATATCTTGATTTGATCGTCTCTGCATGATGATCAAAATGAGTATAATTTGATATATTTTTGATCGGGTTTGGATGCTCGAAATTTCTGAGATATGGTTTCGATTTATTGTTAAATTTCACGAGTTTAAGATATCAAACGATCTCCGATTGACGAACAGTCGATTCCGTTGGTCTTATTTTGTTGAATCGGATTTTTAGGTAGTCTTGATTTATTTCACGATTTCCGATTTCGCGTAGCAGCTTTTTCGTGACACGCATTACGATGCGATCGATTTTTGGTTGATTTCACCAAATGACTTTTAATTCACGATCATTTGATCGATTTAAGTTGTTTAGCATTGACCAATAACTTTATTGGGTTATTGGATCCAAATCGGAACGGGTTCAGGTTTATGCAGATCTCGGATGTTACTTGGGAATTCTTTAATTACCCTTATCCGCGGGGGTGTTGTTGCAAACTCTCTATATGGACAGACAAGTGTCAAGCTCTCGACCTCTGAATTTCCTAGAAGTCCATGATTTACCAACTTTAGAACATTGTATTCATAGGGAAATGTCCAAGGCACCCTGACAAATCTCCATTTCATCACATGTATTCTTTATTTCGGCCTTTAAACCCTTGCCAAATGAATGTAAATAACATTATTTTACATGGAACAACACTCATTATTTTTATGTAAATACTATATATAATACTGTATTTCAAGCTAAAATAAAAGAATAAATAAAAGAAAAGAAAAGTAAATGGAATACCAAAGGTTTTGAATGACCCTAAACCCTGAGACCTAGGCATTATGATGACTAGGTCAACAAGGAGTAAAGCAGGAGGGATAAGGTCCAAAAACAACAATAAAAATCCCAGTTTATTTTGCCAAATAATTAAGTTTTGGGACCCATTTTTATTTTTATTATTTACGCCTTAAATAAATAAACTTTGTACATGAAAATGTAGATAAAAATACATAGAAAAATATAAAATTTATTTCACATAAAAATATTACAAATTGTACCTTCTACATTCAAAATAAAAAACCAAAATCCAAACTTCCCAGACCCATATCTTCTCCATATGAACTCAAAATTCATTAAAATCACCTTTATTATATATAACTTTTTATTAGATATTTTAATGAAGGTAGCTTCATTTAATTAGGAGTTAAGATGAAAAGTTAGGTTTTGGATCCTTATTGTACAATATACCTGAATAAAATATTCATTTTATTTATTCTTTATATTTTCCATGATTTCATATTTTTTAAATTTTGTAAATATTATATATATTATATGTACATAATTAGATTAAAATAAAACCATTGAAAATATATTAAAATAAATAGATGTATAAAATACATAGATGAATTACTTATACATATACCTACACAATAATTACTTATATTTATTTAAGCATGCAAATAACTTCAATAAAATTATATTTAAGTGTATTAAATAAGTTATATATGTGTGTGTGTGGGGGTGTATAAAATAATAAATTTAAAATAAAAAATAAAATATACATTACACAGGTAATTATACCTATAAATACATGATGGGCGCGAAATCCACCTCTTTAAAAATAAGGAATTGTAGTATAGGAGGCGAATTTCGGTCGATCAAAACACCACAATCTTTGAATGTTGTGGAGTATTTTTACTTGGTAAGTGTACCAAGGTCGAACACAGGGAACAAAGATTTTTAGTTGTGTGGTCTTAAATTAAATTAAATAATTAATAAATGCACGATTAATTTATGTGTTGCAAAAATATACAATGCAATGATGAAAATGCTATGCAAGAAAAATAAACAGAATTTATGCTCAGGATCTGTGATTTTTCTCGATTTAAATCATCAATTAATAAAGTCAATTAATCCTCAAATATTATCACAGATCGAATAATATTGACACCCAGAAATATCTATTAACTCCAAGTTGCAGGTAAAGAGATTAATCAATGTATATTCCTGTCAAAAATTCAATGGAAATTGCCTTCTCCAAGTTAATAGTCGATCAACCAAATAGAGAGTCAAATATATTGATCTTTGATCTAATCCCTTGCAAATAATAAATTTGTGGGAATTATCAACAATGAGCACAAGAGGTTAATCAATGTAAAGTCCTCAACTGAACTCCTCCAAAAGAAATTACCAATTTTTCCAAGGTAATTGTGGCACAGATATGTCAAACTAAGCCTACATATGCCAACAGATGTACTCAATAATAATGATCAATAAACAACCTCAAATCTGTTCACAAATTATGCTAAGTGATAGAGAATGAAAATAGCTTCAAAATGACATATTATATGCTCAAAATGGAGTTCGTATGACAAAGTTATGTTAAAATGAATTTTCAGGGACTAAACTGTAAATAAAACAATATTTTTCTTTCAAAATGGTCCCTGGAGGGCCTACGAGGCTCAACTCTCTGCTCAGATTACGGGGGCTCGCTCCGTCTATAGAGTGAAGCTCAGGGAGGGGATGAAGATTATCTGTAATATCTGAAAGTCGGAGGGGCCTCTTTTGTAATTTATCCCTAGCAGGGGTAGTTTTGCAAATTCAGGAATGATGGAGGGCCTAATTGCAATTTCCCCTCAACGCACGTGCCTAGCACGTGCGCATGGAGGCTCGTGGGCGGACCGGGAGGCTTGGAGTCCCGAGCCTGTGGTTCGGATGCTTAACCTCAGGCTCGGATGACGAAGCAGGTGGGGGAGGAAGGGAAACAACGGGGGGGGGGAGGGTGGAACGGTCGAAGGTGGAAGAAGATAGGGGTCATGTGCTGGGCACGTGACCCAGGCGGCTGGAGAGAGAGGTAAGGGGTGCCACGTGGCACGCCCAGGGGCTGCCACGTGGCACCCCAAAAAAATTTCAAAATTTAAAGTTAAAGAAAATAGAAAAGAAATAGAAGGAGACCTCGGATCAAAAAAATTTCTTCACAAAAGTTGTTCGTCTTGTCGAGATCTACAACTTTCATGAAGGGCTCGGGAGCAAAAGAGGTCATATGTAAGAAGTGGTATTTTTGGTGGTTCTCCATGTGTATAGAAAACCGGGTTTTTGGGATTTTGTATTTTTTTGGTGGTTTTAAAGGGGATAAAAATTATAGAAAATATACGATAAAATACAAGAAAATTAATTACACATTAATCTATTTTTTTGGATTTTTAATGGATAAGAAATTAGGAAAATAAAATAAAAGTAAGAAACACACGACTTTTGTACAAACCGACAACGGACACTTGAACTTGGTCAGTTTCTTTGATCTCAATTTTGATCTGAATTTGGATTTTGCGTCGCTTAATAAAACTTTCATGAAAGAGCACAAATGAAGAAGAAATAAAATTTAAAGAGTTAATTAAGTACATAAAAACTCAGGTCAAAAATAGCAAAAAGTTAAAATGCGCAAAAGAGGCCCAAAACCCAACTTTCACATATGAGCTCTGAATTTTATGAAATTGGTCGTGTTTTGAAGGTATTTGAAAATGGAGTACTTTAAAAGTGAGTAGACCAAAATCGGACACTGTATGTGGGAGATATGCTCATTTTAGTCTGTCAGATGTGAAATTAGACTTTAGGATTATTTGACACTTATTGGGTTTAGTATTTTTTTATATTTTTTTAATAAGGTTAATAATATCTACACAATGGAGGTAGTTTTGGGTCAATCGGAGTTAGGATGAATTAACTAAAAATAAGAGAAGTTAGCGGCTTTTTGGGCTAATTTACACTTGGGATTTTTAATGCAATTTATGCATGATGAAATGCATATATTATTTACACATGCATGATGGCTAATAATGCTCTATTAATGATTAATTATAAGTGGATGATGGGGGACAGAGCCTAAATGACCAATTTTAGCATGATGAATACGAGATTCATCATACCCCTTAGACCATGCTCGTCCCCGAGCATGAATGAATGACTTAGTTGATTACATCCCTGACTGTGCAAGTGAATTTTCAAGGCTTAATTAAGAGAAGACCCTTAATTTGAGTGATCCTAAAATTCTGGGTTCAACCAAGCTTTAATCAAAAGGAATCCAACTTCTCTAATTTTCAGACTCTCTGTTTGTACATATAATATAAGGATATGATTTTAGTGTACTGCATTCAAAAGAGTTAAGTCTAGACATCACCCAAAGTTCTAATCCAAGAGACTCTCCTTTAGACCTAATCCTCAATACTAGGGAATACGTCTATTCTTGCTTCAGTCAACCGTCTCATTAGTTTGTCAGACTTGAAAGTGTAGATGGACGGCCAGATGATGGAGGGCATAGGATTGTGTCTGATTTTCTCTCCCTCACAATGGAACAAGGTGCCTCTCGAGTGCCTTATTACTCAACACAAGTGTATTTTTATTTTGTTGATCAATGTGTCCGTCAAGAAAATTTGAAGTCGTCTGCACTTGTTTTTCTGGGAGTACACCAGGGTGTGTCTTTTTTGAGTATCTAAGATACCTTCGACGCCCAGACTTGTATCGCTTATGATGCAGAGCCCTTTTTGTGGTGTCAGCCCGACTCCTTGGTCCTAATTAGCACTGGGTCCAAGTGGACACTTTGAAAATGTTTGGGAGTGCTCGCCATTGGTGGAAGCTCATTTGGAATTTGACTTTGGATGATAGAGCTTTTCTTTAACATTTCTTTTTCTTTTCTTTTGTTGGCTAGCTCCACTGATTTTACCAAAAGTTGGCGCACACTGATCAACAATTTTCATTAAGTTTCATCACACCCTGGCACTTAGGTCATTTATCAAAGAGATAGCATATGAATCTTGTTCACATACTGGCTAGGGTTTTGCTGACACTCAGGTTGTCTGCCGTCTTCATTAACTTTATCCCATCCTCGAATATCATTAGATCGGATCTAAACTCAAATCTCTGATCCTAGTTCCTCAAGTGATATCTCAACTCATCTCATCAATCATGCAGTTGTGGAAGTGATTTGTACTGATCGTATTCTTTGAAGGTAGAGATGAAGAGTGCAATATAGCGCTCAAATCTTTCAAACTAGGGAAGTGTGGATTATTAAGTTCAAAACCCTAATGACTAAGGCAGGCTAAATCAGAATCTCAAGATCTCAGAAATCAAGTGTCCTCAAAAATCCTCAAGCCTTGAGTGATGGTGAATGTGTCAGGAATATATCAACCAAGGAATGCATGAAATGCTTGATGAAATGCAAGACCATGAGTGATGATTTTTCTAATGCATTTTTTTTGTGTGCAAAAAGTTTTTGTTTTTGTATTTTTTGTATATTTTTTTGTTTTTTTAAACAAAAAAGGCATTATAAACACTACTTGTACCCATCCCGATGTTAGATAAAAACGATTAAAGTACGAGCTATGGATAAAGTAGATAAAATATATACAAATACACCCCCCTATACTTAGCTTGTGCTATGTCCTCATGGCACAAAGTGAAATGTAGACATAGCTCGTACGAAGTATAGATGGGCCAAAAATAAAAGAAGAGAAGCGATGTATAAACAATGAAATTGGTCCCCTAAGTATCGGGGATTCGAGAGCGGGTAGATGGATATACAGAAGAGTGTATGTTCCAGAGAGGTGTGCTATCTGGGCAAATCAAATTTTTCGTCAAAATCTATGCCCTGAGTGAAGGAGATCTGTTCAACTTGTACTAATTGCTCATTGGATTCGACAAAATGTTTAAGCAGCTGATCGTTGACCATAGATGTTTGCGCACTATCTGCGGTCTCTGAGATCTCAACACTCCCATTATTGTGTACCTCTCTTACAATGAAGGGTCCCGTCCATTTTGATTTCAATTTCCCTTGGAAAATTTTCAATTTTGCATTAAATAGCCAAACTTTCTGCCCTGGGACAAAGATCTTTGTTCGAATGTTCTTGTCATGCCATCTCTTTACTTTGTCCTTGTAGATGGTGCTGTTTTCATAAGCATGATTTCGGATTTCAGACAGTTCATTCAAATTCATCTCTCAGTTGGTGACAGTTCCAATTAATCTTTTTGATTGCCAATTCTGATTTATGCACGAGTTCTGTGGGCAAATAGCATGGCTTTCCATATACCATTCGAAATGGGGAGGTGCCCAATGGGGTCTTATAAGCCGTCCGGTAAGCCCATAGAACTTGGTCCAGGAGTTGGGACCAGTTCTTCTTGTTAGGGCGAACGAGCTTCTGTAAAATTCCTTTAACCTCCCTGTTTGACACCTCGACCATGCCATTGGATTGTGGATGGTAAGGAGTAGCGACACGGTGCTCGATGCCGTATTCCTTAGTTAACTTTCTCACCTCCCGGTTGACAAAGTGGCTTCCCCCATCAGATATTAAAACTTTTGGAATTCCAAACCTCGAAATAATACGATCTTTCAAAAACTTGCTAACAGTTTTGCTATATGCAGCTCGAGTAGGGATAGCCTCCACCCATCTAGATAAATAATCTACCGCGAGAAGAATATATTCAAATCCTTGACTATTAGGGAATGGGCCCATAAAGTCAATGCGCCATGCATCGAATATATCATAGATGATCACTGGTTGCATAGGCATGGCATCTTTGGAACCAATGGTTCCTCCCATTCTCTGACAGACGGGGCACGACTTAACAAAATTGTAAGCATCCTTAAACAAGGTCGGTCAGTAAAATCCACATTGCAATATCTTCTCAGCGGTCCTCTTCCCAGAGTGATGTCCTCCCGCCTCCAAGGTGTGGCATAGATTGAGGATACTTTGGTATTCCTCTTGAGGAATACATCTTCTCTATATGCAATCCGGTCCTTCAAAGAAAAGGAATGGATCTTCCCAATGATAGTGTCTCGCTTCAGATATGAGTTGATCGATTTTGTTTCTGGGCCAACCTTGAGGAACTTCATTGGTGACGAGATAATTCACCGTGTCTGCATACCAAGGGAGTGAGTCAATAGCAGAAATTGACTCGTCTGGGAAGGTTTCACGGATGGATTCAGATTCCGGAATTTTGTTATGCTCAATCCGTGATAAATGATCAGCCACGACATTCTTAATGCCAGGTTTGTCCTTAATCTCCAAATCAAATTCTTGAAGCATTAGAATCCATCTCAGAAGTCGTGCTTTTGCGTCCTTTTTGGCCATTAAATAGCAAATGGCAGAGTGGTCTGTGTAAACTGTCACCTTAGATCCTAGAAGTATTGATCGAAATTTTTCCAAGGCAAAAACCACAACAAGCATTTCTTTTTCGGTCACAGTGTAATTTTTTTGAGCAGGGTCTAAAACTTTGCTTGCGTAGTGAATAGCATACGGGATTCCATCTTTTCGTTGTCCTAATACAACCCCTACAACGAAATCGGATGCGTCTGTCATGATCTCGAAGGGAAGAGACCAGTCGGGAGCTTGTAAGACGGGAGTCTCAATGATCCTTCTCTTGAGTAATTCGAATGCTTCTAGACACATGATTTACCACGAATTCGATGTCTTTCCCAAGAAGGTCAGTTAGCGGTCAGGCAATTTTTGAAAAATCTTTGATAAATCTCATGTAAAATCCGACACGCCCTAGAAAAGACCGTACTTGTTTCACATTTGTGGGTGGTTCTAGTTTCTTGATCACATCAACTTTGGTAGGGTCAACCTCCATTCCCTTCTTGGAGATGGCATGCCCCAATACAATGCCCTCTTTCACCATGAAATGGATTTTCTCCCAAGAAAGCACCAGATTCACTTCCCTACACTTTTGGAGGACTCGATCCAGGTGCGCTAGACAATCATCGAATGAATCACCATGGACCGAGAAGTCATCCATGAAGACCTCCAGGAAATCCCCAACCATGTCGGCAAAAATTGCAATCATGCATCGCTGAAAGGTGCCGGGGGCATTGCAAAGACCAAAAGGCATTCGCTTGAATGCATATGTAATGAAGGGACATGTAAAAGTAGTCTTTTCCTGGTCCTCGGGGGCTATGAATACCTGATTATAGCTCGAGTACCCGTTTAAGAAACAGAAGTAATCTCTCCCTGCCAATCTCTCCAGTATTTGATCAATAAAAGGCAGCGGAAAGTGATCCTTCTTTGTTGTGGCATTCAGGCGTCTGTAATCTACACAGACACGCCACAACGTAGGTACCCGTGTCGTGATCTCCTCTCCCTCCTCATTGGTGATAATCTGAAGTCCCAACTTTTTCAGAACTACATGCAAAGGTGACACCCATTTGGAGTCGGAGATGGGATATATGAACCCAACTTTACACCATTTTTCGATCTCAGTCTTAACCACTTCCCGTAGGTTGGGATTCAATCTATGTTGGCATTCACGGGAGGGTTTAGCATTATCTTCCAAGCAAATATGGTGTGAACATAGGGCTGGGTTTATCCCTGGTAGATCAGACAATCTCCAGCCTATAGCCTTGTGGTTTTTCTCCAAAACATTAAGCAGGCAGATCTCCTGCTCTTCGGTCAGATGTGAGCTGATAATGACCGGATATTGTCCCTTTTCTCCTGTAAGGAAGGCATACTTAAGTGTAGGGGTCAATGGTTGGAGTTCAGGAAGGTCAATGATGTTGCTCGAATCTGGTCCCCTCAGTGATGCTTCTTGTTGTGATGTGGATGCTTGCGGTGTATCCTTATTGGCCTTCACTGTGGTTATTTCTGGGATCAGATCGCTAATGATGGAATGTCGTGTGGCAAGCGCCGCGTCCGATTTGTGTACCTCACTCAAGGATTGTCAATAAGGGGAATGGATTGACAGGTCCAGAGGGACCTCTGAGTCTCCTAGACTATAGGTAGATGCATGAATGAGCTGGCAGACTAAATCATCAACAATTTCCTCTCCAGATGAGGTTGATTCTATCATAGCGGTTGGGTTTTGTCTCTAGGGCCCAACTGTTGCGTCTGTAATTTCAGTCTCAGTTTCTGATTTTTCAGACTCGGTGCTCGACTCAGTGTCAGGTCTTTGGAACCTAGTTTGCTGCATTTTAAGTTCAACTTTTCCAAACTGGATTCTCCCGGATGTGTAATCAAATATAGCTCCTGCGGTCCTAAGGAAGGGTCGCCCTAGTATCATCTGGGAATCTTTCCAATTTCTAGGGACATCCATGTCAAGAATTGTAAAATCCACTGGGTAGTTTTGTCCCTCTATGTTGATGACAACATTTCCAATCTCGCCCCTAGATCGCTTAGTTGATGTGTCTGCGAATTGAAGTACAGCTGCAGATTGCTTAAGAGGACCTAGATTTAGATGCTAATATAGGGTTGTGGGCATGAGATTGATGGACGATCCATTGTCTAACAATGTTCTTGCAAACTTGATTTCTTTGATGTGGCTAGTGATAAAGTGAGCACTCATGTCTCTTTTCTTCCTTGACAGGTCATTTTTTATAAGACAAGATGTGGCAACTGAGAGTATGTGTTTCTTTGTCCGGCTAGGAGTTTGTTTGCTGGCCCTAGTTGGTGTGCATCTCACCTTCAGGTATTTTCGAAAAGCCGAGTCTCTTTCTATCATCTCATCTAGGGACAGAGTGACCTTAATATTTTCCTTACAGATGCGGGCCATCTCTTCATCATTTTTTTGGTTTTTTATGTTTTTCTTCTTTCCTGCCGTAAGAGCACGGGGGAAAGGAATGGATTTTTGTGATCAACATCACCACTTTTATTGAATGGAAAATTTCTTACAAGACTCTGACTCGGACTAAAAACAGGGAAATTTGTGGGCAGATGTGGCTGGTGTCTTGGTGGCATTTCTCTGTCTGACTCAGACTCAGACTCTTCATTATATCCGGGTGGTGTGGGTGGGACTTGTTCTTTCTCCTCTTGTCTTCCTTTGTCAATTCCCCCAGGGTTGTGTGAATTGGTGGACACCGGGGCTATGTCTTTGTGTTCCTTCGCTAGATCAGGCATGGTTACGGTCCTTCCGCTCCTAAGAGAGATATGATAAGAGTTATTATTTGAGGAGGGCTTAAGTTCAGGTACAGAATAGTCAGAGATTAATACCTGATTGTGTCCAAGGCTATTTGGGTTAGCCTGGACTTGGGATGGAATCACGGTCTGGGGTGCAGTCACCTCATCTCTCCAATGAGAGAGTCGATTTATGTCGACTCTCATATCATGAAGCTCATCCAGCACTCGCTGGAGTTCTGGAGAGATAGCAGAAGAGGAGGACCCTTGGCCCTGCCTGGCCTGAGGTCGCTGATATTGGCCTTGTTGGCTTTGGCGTTGGTTCTGCTGTGGCTGAGGTTGCGGGTTCTGATAACCCATGCGATATTGCTACCTCTGTTGCGGTCGAGGCTGGTAGGTGGGTTGTGCTTGCGGTGGACGAGGGTTCGAAGTAGAGTTTTGGTTTGAGCGATTGACCGATTCTAGGTTATACCAGACTCCATTTATCTCCATGACTTGTGGAGGTTCCTCAAAATCAGTCTGAGCGGAGGTTTCATCAGTTTGAGGGGACAAGACTTGGTCTCCACCCCAATGGCTATGTTGCCCTACACCTTGACCTTGCATATAGTGAATTTGGCATATGGACGTGGGGGGTGCAGTCAGGGTTGGTATCTTTGATACCCTATCAGCCAGTTCCTCCATTTGTTTAGGCAATTTAGGTAATTTCTTCATATCAGATGATTTATGGATCTCATCCACCTTTTTATAAATCTACTCAACCATAGTTAGCTTATCAGCTATTATTCCCATATCAGCATTGTGGTCGGTTGTCAAATTATTCACCATCTTTTTGGAGCCGGTTATGTAAGCCCGGCCAGTGGTTTGTGCACGGCTAGATTCAACAAGTCTTTCGAACACCTTGTAGACAGTGTCCTCGTGGCGTCCCATGTAGCTTCCTCCGCAGGATGCACTAACCAACCCTTGAGTCTTAGGGTTCAGCCCGCTCCCAAGACTTTGGACCAGCATTATTTTACTTATCCCGTGTCCTGGGCATTTCTGTACTAAGTCTGTGAATCTTTCCCAGGTTTCATGAAATGGTTCATTCGGGTGTTGGGTGAAACTTGTGAGCTTGATCCTCATTTGATTAATTCTACTAACTGGGTAGAATTTCTTTAAGAACAGAGTCTTGAATGTAGCCTATGTTGTGACTATTTCCCATAAATTTTTCAGCCAGTAAGCTGCCTTATCAGTCAAGGCGAAGGGGACAGCTCTCGACCTTATGTAGTCCTGGCTAACCCTAGGATGCCAGAGGTTAGCACAGACTAACTCGAAGTTGCGGAGGAAGATATATGGTTCTTCATGATTATTTCCTCCGAACTTTGGCAAATAGTGCAAAAGGAAATGCGGTTTGTGTTCAAACGCATCCTCAGGGGGGACAGGTCTCAACCAATTATAGTCTTCACATAATTCCGGGAGATATGTGTCTTCCATAGCAGCCTCACCTTGTTGCATTATTGCCAACTGTGTCCTAAGTAGTTCATTGGTTTGTTCGGCGGCTATTATCCTGGTCAAGAGTGTCCGGATATGATCATTGTCATTCTCATCATCCCCAGGGTTCTTCTTTGGAGGCATTATGATTCACCTTCAGAAAGGAAGAGTTCAGAGTTTAGTGTTGGAATTAAATGAGGTTTTTGCTAAGGATAAGAGATTCCTTAGCGGAGGAGTGAAAAGATCAAGACAAGTAAGATGGAGAGAGTCTTCACGAGGAAGCAGACACAAAGCAAACACAAGTCAAATTTTCAAGTTCACCACTCAACACAGATGAAGTCACGTCAGGGTTCGGCCGCTTATCTTTTCAGTTTATTTTAATGACAAAACAATCTTGAAAATTAAGCGGAGCTGTTAGGTGTCGAAATATTTCACAAAGACTGTCCCGAGTTCATACAACTAGTTGCACCTACTCTCAGCCAGTATAGGTGTAAGTACGAACCGTTTCAAATGGCTACCCGTCTTACTTGAGGACGGAACCTTCCGCGGTGTCCTCTAAACCACCTACTCTGCTAAGGGAAGTCGAACCGTAAACGGCTACCCGAGACCCTCACTGAAAAGTAGCTAATTGTTTTTAAAATCAGTAGTCTGAATGAAGTATTTCGGTTTTTGGCTCTACCCTAAGGTGTGTGATCTTGTCCTTACAAACAATGAGTGGGTTTCTCTCCACCAAACACAGGTTAATTTTAGGTCAATTTTATTTACAGTCACCTTGATTAGCAGTCTCGATTTTAAGTTAAGGTTATCACTGTAGTTTATGTGAGCACAAAAATTCATGCCTAACGAACAGTCCCAATTCCTTTAAATCCTAAGTTGTAAAACTTTGAGAAAGGAGGATCGGAAAAGACGATGCAAATGTAAATCAATGATGCATGCTTAAGAGAAGGACTTACAGTGAATCCTCACGTTCTTCATGCGAGATGCAAGATAAGGAATTTAAAATTTACACTAAATGATATGCACAGATGAAAAATGCCTTAAACAGATAGTTCTATTAGCGGGAAGAATTGATTTCGGAATTTAGCTAATATTGAACGATCTATACTGCGTATAATTAGTGAAAAGTATGGCCTAAAGATTACGAGCACAATCAATGATAGAAAAATAAGCGTATATGTGCCTAAATCCTACGCCACTCAAGTCGGGTCCCAACCACACAGAAGGGGTTGAAACATACCCGACACACCATAGAAATATTCAGTCTGAATTATTACAAGGGTTCAAAGAGAGGGACCCTGAGAATAATGTAAAAAATTAAATCTATACTAACTCCCTCTCAGAAAATTAAAATTCAGTCTTCATCGCATATCCTTGATTTAATATCACAATCTAGCTCCCAGAAGTATGCGAAGAGAGAATTTATGGTTAGTAGCAGAAGTAAGAGAGAAATGCAAAATAAAATACAGAAAAAAATTACACAAAAATTAATCTCACAATAATTAATCACAAAAAATGATTTAAAACCCTAAAATTCACCGTTCCCCGCGCAACGACGCCATTTGATGGGCGCGAGATCCACCTCTTTAAAAATAAGGAATTGTAGTATAGGAGGTGAATTTCGGTCGATCAAAACACCACAATCTTTGAATGTTGTGGAGTATTTTTACTTGGTAAGTGTACCAAGGTCGAACACAGGGAACATAGATTTTTAGTTGCGTGGTCTTAAATTAAATTAAATAATTAATAAATGTGCGATTAATTTATATGTTGCAAAAATATACAATGCAATGATGAAAATGCTATGCAAGAAAAATAAACCGAATTTATGCTCAGGATATGTGATTTTTCTCGATTTAAATCATCAATTAATAAAGTCAATTAATCCTCAAATATTATCATAGATCAAATAATATTAACACCTAGAAAGATCTATTAACTCCAAGTTGCAGGTAAAGAGATTAATCAATGTATATTCCTGTCAAAAATTCAATGGAAATTGCCTTCTCCAAGTTAATAGTCGATCAACCAAATAGAGAGTCAAATATATTGATATTTGATCTATCCCCTTGCAAATAATAAATTTGTGGGAATTACAATGAGCACAAGAGGTTAATCAATGTAAAGTCCTCAACTGAACTCCTGCAAAAGAAATCACCAATTTTTCCAAGGTAATTGTGGCACAGATATGTCAAACTAAGCCTGCATATGCCAACAGATGTACTCAATAATAATGATCAATAAACGGCCTCAAATCTGTTCACAAATTATGCTAAGTGATAGAGAATGAAAATAGCTTCAAAATGACATGTTATATGCTCAAAACAGAGTTCGTATGATAAAGTTATGTTAAAAAGAATTTTCAGGGACTAAACTGTAAATAAAACAATATTTTTCTTTCAAAATGGTCCCTGGAGGGCTTATCTGTAATATCTGAAAGTCGGAGGGGCCTCTTTTGTAATTTACCCCTGGCGGGGGTAGTTTTGCAAATTCAGGAATGATGGAGGGCCTAATTGCAATTTCCCCTCAATGCACGTGCCTAGCATGTGCGCCTGGAGGCTCGTGGGCAGATCGGGAGGCTTGGAGTCCCGAGCCTGTGGTTCGGATGCTTAACCTCAGGCTTGGATGACGAAGTAGAGGTTCAGGGGCTGAGGCTGAGGCTTGGTGACGGATGGAGACTCGGATAACCCGAACCTCAGGGGTGGAGGGGCGGCTTGGGGGGCCCTCCACGTGGTAGCACAGCAGCCGTTGGATCAAGGGCTTCGCCTGATCCAATGGCAACTGTAAATCGCAATGGGGGGAGGAGCCCGCCGGCGTTGGCCTTGCATGAAGGGGCGGCGCCTCCGCGCGCGGAGGCTATGGGTTGTCGGAGAGAGGCGGTGCGGTGGTCGTGCAGCCCGCGACCGCTGTGCGCGAAGGGCGATGGCCGTCGGCATGGGCGAACGCAGGCAGAGGGAGCGTGTGAGCTCGGCCGACACATGGCCGAGCGGTGGCGACTATAGGGCTAGCCACCGTGTCGGGCGGAGTCGGTCGGCGAAGGCTCGACGAGCAGAGGAGCGCGGTGGAGGGACTGGCGGAGGCACTCCTCCGATAGCGATGGCTGCTCCTGTAGGGGTTAGCGCAGAAAACAAAAAAAAGAGAAGGGCAACGAGTCTTCGTTCGGAGGTGCGGGTGAGGAGAGATTCGGGGTACGGCCTGGGCAAGGCCGGCGGTTGGCGGTTGACGATGGGGAAGAGGTGAAGGTGTTACCTGAGAGAGGTAGGCGAGGCTCGACGACGAGTGAATGCGGTCAGAGCTGAAGTGGGCTTCGACGGGGAAGCTGCAACGAGGATACTACTCCTAGGATCACGCCGTAGAAGATGGCCGGGCTGTCACCACCGGAGGAGTCTTGCTAATAAAATGGCGGATGGTTTTGGAGCCGGCGAGGGGCTGCTTTATAGGGAGAGCGACTGCAGCCGAGTGATGTAATGTCCGCGCATGGCGGCCGTTACATGTCGGTCATTGATGGGCCGCGCATGGCGGTCGCGCGGAGGAGGCGATGGCCGGCTGTTATGGAAGGGGGAGGAAGGGAAACGGTGGGGGGGGGAGGGTGGAACGGTCGAAGGTGGAAGAAGGTGGGGGTCACGTGCTGGGCACATGACCCGGGCGGCTGGAGAGAGAGGTGAGGGGTGCCACGTGGCACCCCAAAAAAATTTCAAAATTTAAAGTTAAAGAAAAATAGAAAAGAAATAGAAGGAGACCTCGGATCAAAAAAATTTCTTCACGAAAGTTGTTCGTCTCATCGAGATCTACAACTTTCATGAAGGGCCCGAGAGCAAAAGAGGTCATCTGTGAGAAGTGGTATTTTTGGTGGTTCTCCATGTGTATAGGAAACCGGGTTTTTGGGATTTTGTATTTTTTTGATAGTTTTAAAAGGGATAAAAAATTATAGAAAAAATACTATAAAATACAAGAAAATTAATTACACATTAATCTATTTTTTTTGGATTTTTAATGGATAAGAAATTAGGAAAATAAAATAAAAGTAAGAAACACAGGACTTTTGTACAGACCGACAACTGATACTTGAACTTGGTCAGTTTCTTTGATCTCAATTTTTGATCTGAATTTGGATTTTTGCGTCGCTTAATAAAACTTTCATGAAAGAGCACAAATGAAGAAGAAATAAAATTAAAAGAGTTAATTAAGTACATAAAAACTCAGGTCAAAAATAGCAAAACGTTAAAATGCGCAAAAGAGGCCCAAAACCCAACTTTCACATATGAGCTCTGAATTTTACGAAATTGGTCTTGTTTTGAAGGTATTTGAAAATGGAGTACTTAAAAATGAGTAGACCAAAATCGGACACTGTATGTGGGAGATATGCTCATTTTAGTCTGTCAGATGTGAAATTAGACTTTGGGATTATTTGACACTTATTGAGGTTAATAATTTTTTTTGTATTTTTTACTTAATAAGGTTAGTAATATCTACACAATGGAGGTGGTTCTGGGTAAATCGGAGTTAGGATGAATTAACTAAAAATAAGAGAAGTTAGCGGCTTTTTGGGCTAATTTACACTTGGGATTTTTAATGCAATTTATGCATGATGAAATGCAGATATTATTTACACATGCATGATGGCTAATAATGCTCTATTAATGATTAATTACAAGTGGATGATGGGGGACAGAACCTAAATGACCAATTTTAGCATGATGAATACGGGATTCATCAATACACTAGTAAAAATGAAACCATAATAAATTAACTCTTAAAAATAAATAAAAATCATAATAAAATACTATATAAAATAATAAACAATTTTTATGTTTTGAGTTTTTATTATTTAATTCATTTACTATTTCATTTCGAATTATCTTTTATTTCCCCTTTTTATTTTGTCTTTTAGTGGCTAAGGTGGCCCAATCAGATTCAAGCAAGGGTTGACTTGGGTCAACTCCTCGTTTTCTTGGGTCTTGCTGCTGTCAGATGTTGCGGCCCTATCTTCCTTGATTATTTACCCTTGACCCTTGCATTTTTGAGGCCGATTCCTTCACAACTTTTGTGCCTCAATCATTGTTCTTTCATGCATGATTAATTTATCGATCTGAGATGCAAAGATTCGAGCACAATCTTGGGTCAAAGATCACCAAGTACATAGTATCGCCACACCCCATTTTCAATCTTTTATCCCTCTTCCACCAAGTAAACCCTAACCCTAGCTCCGATTGAACCTCTTGGTGATAACAGGAAGGTCCTCCACACTTCTGGGGGTGGTTTTGGTGTCGATCCGAGGTCGATCCGGGTGTCGCCGGAGATCCTTCCCCGCGAGCCTTCCGACCAGCCCCTCCATGCCAGTAACTTCTCTTTTCTTTGCATTTTTCAATTCCTAGTGTACCCATTCTTTTGATTTAGTGTTAAAAATCTAAAATTCCCAAAAACATTCTGATTGGCAGAGCTTCTACTTTTCCCTCTATTTCTGCCCATTCCGACCATCCTCCAATGCCTCTATCACATCCATCATCTTCCCCTACGTTTCTTCTATGCACGAGATACCACAATCACCCATATCCTTCATGGATATGGAGATCAATGTCTCCACTCCTCCTACTCGCTGGAGACATTCGCCTGACACCATCCTCCAACCATTTCCGATACCTGAAGCCATCAGAGGCTTCTCTTTTGCTCCTCTTGCTAACCTTGCAGGAAACGAAGAAAGAAGGCAGCCCTCTAGGGTATTCAGACCAGGGAGATACCCTCAGGTTTTCGTTGGAACCATCGACCTCCGGGGCTCGATCCGTGAACCCTGGACCTTACTGAAGCTCATGGAAGGTGCGGGGAGACTAGAGGAACTGAAAGACACCTTCGGTGGTGCTCTAGGTGGCTGGATACACACACAACAATGGATCAACTCACCACATGCAAGTTCTTCACCTATTCATACACCATCCTTGGGAGCCGTCCGATGAAGAACTAGCCTCCAAACGCATCAATAGACGTCCGATTGCAACCCTCCACCGTCAGATCTCATTCGAGATCTATTCTTAAGTGTCCAACGTGAAGTGGTATCAACCATCATATCGTCGCCACATGGATAAGTGATGAGGCATCCTCCGTTCGATCGTGCTCGTAGGGGCGATTTTGCCCGATACCCTCGTAGTTTTGTACTTTCATTTTAGTATTTAAATTTTGTCTGTAATATAAAAAGTTTTGGATATTTTTTGCATTTAACCCTCTATACTTTATATATTTGCACTTAGATCCTATCCACATCACCTCACATGCCCGTGCGCATGAGGGGACCGGGTATTTTGTACATAGGCCCTTGGGTTCTCTATATTTCATTTCAGTCTATATTTTTGGGTTATATGTGTATTTTTTTCTAGAAAGTTTGAATCTAACCCCAAACTTTGTATTAATTGTATAAATACCCCTTCGGGTATATATTGTTGAAAATATCTGGGAAATTTGTATTTTTGGTCCCATTCTTCTATGGGGTATTCGGGATTAGTCCATAAACTTCAAATATTTACATAAATGCCCTGCTAGACTATATTATCTTTTTGTATATTTTATTTTATTTTTTGAAAAATGGTTCATATGCCCTAAAAATTCATAGAAAATTAGGATAAATATCTTATATATTATTCTTCAACATATAATTTTATTAAGAAATTTTATCTTATATTTCTATTAATTAAAAATAAAATACTGAACTATGTTGTCCTGTCTAGCTTAAAAAATACAAAAAAATATAAAAATGTTTTGAAAAATTCCAAAAAAAACATATTTTGTTTATTATTTTATTTTGCAACTACAGACCAAAAATTCCTAAAAATGGAAAAGTAAAATAGATGTAAATGTACTAACCCTTGTCCCACTATAAGTAGGGTCGACTACATGGATTCTTGCTCAAATCCATGTTGAAAGATTCGACTATGTTTACACTAACCGTCGACTATCGACTACCTAATGCACCCCCTACAAGAGTGGGATTTGAACCCTGGTCTTTTGCGTAGTAGACACACTATACTACCACTAGACCAATAAATGGGTACTAAAAATAGAAAAATGAAATCGCTAAAAATTAAAAAGCTCCAAAATCCTTATAAAAAATATAAAATAATTCTGTAAAAATTCAAAAATATTTATTTCCGTGCCAAAATTTTGTCTGTTATATTTATTACATATTGAAAATAGTTTTGCAAAAATTTTATTATGTATTTATTTTTAACTCCCAAAACAGTCCGACCTATTTATCTAGTCACTAATTTTTTGACTACTTTTGAATTTAAAAATTCCTAAAATTAGAAAAAATCCCTGACAATCACAAAAACATTAGAAACATATTTACAACATAAAAATGATTTATTTAAGAAAGTTTGATTATTATATACTTAGTTATAAATATATCATCTTATATGTATTATATACCTACTTTATATAAAAAATAGAAATTAAAAATAAAAAAATTATAAAAAGAAAATAAAATTATAAAGTTAAAAATCTAAAAAAATAATAAAAACAAACATTCCAAAAAAAAAATTAAAAACCCATAAAAATTTTAAAACCCCCAAAAACCCAAAACATTTGTTGTCTATCTCATGTTCTCCCTGTGTTCGACACCCTACCATACTTGTCCACTATGCACATTCTAATTTATGGTTATAATAAAGTTTGATTCACACTTGCTCGCATTGTCTTTTCCATACATTGTGTGGGTTGATTATTGAATTATTACGAGTCTCGTGAGTGGTCGCCTCAACGATAATTTATTCTCGCACTATGTGAGGATAATTTTAGACCCTCGTAAAATTCTAGTTTTCACACCCTTATCTAAAAAAGGTGAAATGTGCGAGGGTATACTTGACCTAATACACACCGATATATGTGGTCCCTTTCGTACTACTTGAAATGGACATCAATATTATGTGACCTTTATTGATAATCATTCATGGTATGGTTTTATCTTTTTGTTACGTCACCAACACAGAACCTTTGAAATGTTCAAAGAATTCATGGCTTTGGTTGAGAACCAAATCAAAAAGAAGATAACATAAAATTGATCTGATTGAGGTGGAGAATACCTCTCAGATGAATTGAAAGAAAACCAAAAGGAGACTGGAATTAT
Source organism: Ottelia alismoides (assembly GCA_037367405.1). NCBI lineage: Eukaryota > Viridiplantae > Streptophyta > Magnoliopsida > Alismatales > Hydrocharitaceae > Ottelia > Ottelia alismoides. The sequence continues at coordinate 765,406 of JAZKJV010003972.1, read as the reverse complement.
CAATCTCACTCCTCTAGGCACTCCTCAACTCAACAGAATTGCGGAGAGATGCAACAAAACCATGTTAGGCATGGTGAGATCAATGATGAGTAAAGCGAACCTACCTGTTAGTTTTTGGGGACATGCAGAGACTGCAGCTTAGGTCCTAAACAAGATTCTATCTTCATCTATACCTAAAACCCCTCATAAGCTTTGGTATCGTATCATGCCGAGTGTATGACACTTTAGGAATTGGGTCTCTTTGGTACATGTTAAAAGCATGGATTCTACAAGTTAAAATATCACACTAGAGAGTGCTACTTCATTGGATAAAGAATGGTATTGGATACCAACTTTATGATCCTGAGATTCAAAAGTTATTTATTTCTAGAGACATAAAATTATTGGAAGATGAATCCTTAAAAGTCAAGAAAGTAATGAAGTTAATGAATAAATCAAGTCTAGGAAGATCGATGAAGTTCCCACACTAGAAATAAAAGAGATAATTGAAAATGACATGATCGTACCTTTTAGAAAGCGTTCTAGGATAGTAAACAACCTAGAAGGTACGGAGTCTATGTATCATAAGATTATGATGATGATCCAACTTCATATGATGAAGCATTGGGTGATCATGAAATGGATAGTTGGATGCTAACGATGAATTTTGAGATAGACTCCATGCATAAAAATGGTGCATGGACTCTAGAAGATCCACCTTAAGGGGTCAAACCCATTGGGTGAAAATGGATCTTCAAGAGAAATAACAAACTCGATGGGAAGATAGAAACATTTAAAGCGTGGCTCGTATCCAAGGGATAAATACAAAGAGAAGTCACTGATTATGATGGTACATTATCTAATGTGGGCATGCTTAAATCCATTAGGGTATTGATAGCTATAGCTGCACATCTTGACTATGACATCTGGTATATGGATATCGAGACAACATTCCTCAATGGATACCTCGAATAGGATATCTATATGGAGATGTCCCAAGGATTCCTATCCGAGGAAGGGAAAGTGTACAAGCTGAAGAAGTCCTTTTATGGGCTCAAACAAGCTTGTATAAGTTAGAACGTCCGATTCGATGAAACCATAAAGAGTTATGATTTCGTTCAGAACTTGGATGAATTGTAATGTATAAGAAGCTTAGTGGGAGTGCCATCGTGTTCATTGTGCTTTATGTAGATGGCATCGTTATCATTGGGAATGATATTGGGGTGATGATCATTTTAAGATCTAGTTGTCCCATACTTTTGAGATGTAAGATCTCAGAGAAGCCTCTTATATCTTGGGTCTGAAGTTGTTAAGAAACAAAGAAAAAAGGGTATTGGGACTACTATAACAAGGATATATCAAAAATTTGTTGGAAAGATTCAATATGGATAATTCCAAGAAAGGCTTCCCTCCTTTAAGACATGGTATTCACATTTCTAAAGGGATGACTCCTAAAATTGTTGAGTAAAAGAAAGCCATGGCAAAAATGCCCTTATGCATCAGCTATAGGAAGCTTGATGTATGCCATGATGTGTACCAGACCAAACATCTACGATGCAATGGGAGTGGTAAGCTGTTACCAAGCATGCTATGGAGAGAAACATTGGACCGCGGTAAAAACCATCTTCAAATACATAAGAAGAACTCAAAACTATGTCTTGATTTATGGAGATGATGATCTCCAAGTTTTAGAGTACACGAATTTTGAGTTCTAAACAGATGAGGATGATAGGAATTCAACCTATGGGGTCTTAATATTGTTGGACGGTAATGCTATGTGAGCTATGCGTAGCAAGAAGCAAGACACTAAGGATGTTTCGATAAAGTAAAGCATTGGCTGCATAAGATGTGGAAACTACATTAGATGCAGTTAATGTTCACTTGGGGCATGAAAATTTGTAATAGAAGTTGGCATAGTCGCCAATGACACAGTGACTGATCGACTTACCTGGCTATTTGACAAAATAGTCAATGAATAGCACAATGAGTATGGGTTTAAGGGTTGTACATGAATGGTTGTGAGGGCTAGTGGGAGACTAGCCCTTAGTGACCCATTAATGCAATAAAAGTTGTTATCTTTTCATGTTCATCTTAAATGAATGATTGTAAATGCACTTAATTTTAAGGTCCCTTTGTACTATTAGGTTTATGTATCATGACCATATTGAATACCATGCAGTTGGGAGGAAATGACTAACTTTTAGATGTGATATTCAATAATGCCAATCCGAGAAAGAGATAGCAATTTTTCTCTAAAGACTGATTTTTGACAAACTTCTTGATGCATGTCCTTTGTATATAAATAGAGATTATGAAGTGTCAGAATAGTCGATTCTAAGAGTTGACTTGATGAGATCGAGATAAACTAAGACCTTAGTTGTAACTTTCATGATAAGGCACACATCCATTGACCAGAGACAAACAAATATCTATATGCCTATGTGTGCACATCTAACAAACCAATAAGTTAGTGACCTGTCCAAGGTCCATATACCAGCGAGTTGGTGTGCATATGCAAGCATATGAGAAGTATGATCTCTCAAAGGAATCATGCAGGTTCACATGTGATGAAGCGGGAAATAAATCTCATTCATGAGATATTTTGTGAATGAATTCCATGCACGGTCATCTTGTTTATAAAAGAAGACACAGATTCAAGATATTAATGTATGCTTGTGGAACATATATGATTTATATTGTCACCCAATTATTGAATGAGATATCTATGGACATGTTCTGAAGAAGACAATCAAACTAAGGTTTGAACTTCGGTTCTATCAAAGTTTTCCACTACGAAGGATGAATGAGTATTATGAATACTTAGGGATAAATATATTTTAATAGATCATCTACCATAATATCCATTCCAAGGGAATGATGAAACCAGATGGATTTTAATGACTTCACTTCTTAGCATAATGATTTGAGAATTAGTTAGATTAACTCTCATTTCATTTGATTCTAATATACAATTCCAGTTTCAACATCCAAATGTTGTAAAGTGAAATGGTAATAAAAATGGGAATGAACAAATTATTTGAGCTAATTTATGAGCTCCAAATGATTTGGACTATGTTAGAAATAGTCAAGGAAGATGGGTTCAGCTTACCGATACATTCTTCGGCTCAAATAGAGTGTGATGCATTTCGCTGAGCTCACTTAGATTGTAAATCATTTCAGCTCGAGCTCAAATATAGGAGTGTATTGCATTTCTCTAAAAGTGTTATAAACCCTAAAATTGGATACTATCCAAATTTCAGGTCACTATATGCGATCTCCCTGATATTATCTTCAAGTATCCAAGTCATCTGCTCATGAGTCCTAATTGGATCTCATACTTAATGATATCAATAATATGATAAAAATTGTTATTGCCACGGATATGTGTATATCCATGATTTTTTTGATATCATACACATTACATAATTAATATGAATATTTGATTCATAATAATCAACACACACACACACATATGAATATGATTCATATGTTTATATGTTATTTCAAGGCATAGATGTGAATTAAATTTTCATTGGAGATTACATATAAATTGAATTTACATTTTATCGTGAAGTAACTCTCATAAATTTCCCAATTATGTAATTACATTATCACGAAGATAATGCAACAACCAATTAGGACATCAATTAGGATAAGGTGAACATCCACCATGAATCCTAATCCTTTAGGTCTCTTATAATTTTTGTTTTAATTTTGTTGTTTATTCTTGATGATAATTGAGAGGCAACTTGTCTCTTAATCCTAATAAGACTAGGATACGATCCTAACATTTGAATCATTATCAAAATGCCCTCATTATAGGTGTGCCCTCTTATAGTACGACTCTAAGGGGACGCCCACCATGTGTATAAAAGAGAGGACATGCCTCTCTCTCTTAACACATGAAAGTCTTTGCATTATAAGAGCATGAATTGCGTTGAATATTGAGATAAAAGTCTTGAATGTAGAAAACTCTCAAATTACATGTTTGCCCCTTTCTCTACAACCCTACATGTCCACCATCAAGCCTTCATCTTCTCTTCATAGACGTGGCACTGCGAGAGAGAAGTTCATATTCTTCATCAAGCTTTTTGTACGTGCAAGAGGATTTGATTACGCGAGATGAAATCCAGAGTTTGAGATCATATTGATCTCATCCTTGCATGGACAACTTCAAGAAGAAAAAGATCTCAAAGTTTGTGGGAAGCAACAGACTCGTCATCACACCTGCGAGAGGAGAGTCCTCGAATCGGACTTTATTAGGGATGTCTCTTACTGAGAGACTCGTGCTTTAAGAGGTAACATTGATATATTACTAATATTCATTAGAATAAAGAAATCATGTTAGAATTGTTTCCTTAAATTTATGGTTTCATTTTGCATAAAAAATTTGTTATGTTAAAACTCTTGTTCATGCAATGAAGACATTGAGTTTGCAAACTGTTTGCTTTTCTTTTTTGCATTTCCGTGATGCGAAGTATATCAATTCCTTTAATATGACATTCATTCACTATTTCTCATGGTAATTGTTTTGAAGTTTTCCAAAAGAAATGCAACATTCTTTTCAAGGACATCATTGGCACCATAATTTGCCACATAAATGGGTGTTAGATATATCCCTCTTTGTAGGGTTGTAGTGGAAACTTCTAAAAATTTCACAAAGGAGAGGTTTGAGGAGTTCCCAAAAGTTATGCAAGAAATTTATAGAGAAACCATTAGGTTTGGTGCAAACAACCTTTTTTATTTCAAGAATTGAGAATTCTCCATTAAAGAGTTATTGGTCAAAGCAATAGTCAATGTTGACGAAGCGAAACATGCATATTTCGTGACTTCTAGTTTTGTACAAATTGAAATGTTAATAACCATAAAATTGTGATCAGTGGTAAGATGATAACCAATGTAGAGAGCTGAAAATTTGTTAGAGGTCTTTCTTTTCAAACCCCGGAGATGTAGAAATTTCATCACCCCCCATTTCTTCCAAATTTCTTGATATGGAGACTTGTGAGATCATTCAACTGAACTTCAGATTCCTGTCATTCACTGAAGAGATCCCTACAAGCCAGATGGTTATGTGGTTGTGCTCAACCTTGCATTAAAGAGGAATAGCCATTTTCCCAACTAGTTGAGTCTTTTATTGAGGTCAAGCACATGAACTTGTCTCAACACTTTAATTTTTGACTTAGTCATTTCAATTTGGTCACAAGAGAACCACTGATCGAGCCCAATAAGATGTATGGCAACACTAAAGCCATCATACTTCCTCCATATGTTATCATATTTAAAGGAGGTGTGGGGCATTCAACTATTCAAAGAGAAGATTGGGTTGTGATCAGATAAAGTTCTAGAGAGTCTAATCAAGGAGTTACCATTTGCATTTGACGCATTGATCAGGGTTCACAACGATTTTGAGTAAAAACATCTATCTAGTCTTGCTAAGGAGAGTGGATCTCTGCAGTCCGTCCAGGTGTAGATTACGTCGAATGGTTCCATTTCCATCAGGTCATAGAAGGCAATCCATTGATCAAGCGGATACAAAAATCTTGCATTGAATGTCTGATAACCACAAAATTGAGAGGTTGTACTAATCCGAACAAAGTTGGATTAATAGTCACTGTAGTGACCACTCAAATATGCAATTAATCAACAATTAACCCGTGATGTATAGATAAATCAATAAATGCTATGTGAGTTAAATCTTACAAAATATGTGTATAGGGCAAGTAATGCAGAGTGTCGAACTCTAGGGAGCAAATTGGTAGGTAGCTAATTACTAGTAACAATTGCTAATTAATAATTATTATTTTTAATTTTTTTCTACTTTTTCCTTGTTTTAAAGTAGGTTTTAATTATATTTAATTTTAAGATTTTTAAATTGTTTGTATTTTTTATTTTTAAAATTTTTATTTTTATATTTTCTTTTTAATTTTGTAAATTTTAAATTCTTTATGATTTTTAAAATAAGAAACATAATTAGATATCATATATAGGTATGATATATATTATAGGTAATATAATATGTACGTAATATAGATATATGGATTTCTGTTTAAGTCAAAATTCAGTAAATATTTGTGTGATTTTTATATTTTTCTCTATTTTTGTTAATTTCAATAGATTTTTTTACCAAATTTTAGGTATTTTAAAGTAATAAAATATATAACATAGTGTATATAAATATATGAGATTATTTTTAGTTTAATATATATAAATATGTCTAAAATTTACTCAATACCATTTTAAATATATACAATATATAATAAGGAAAAAAACAGAAATAGAAAGAGGTATTTTTGTATTTTTAAATAATGTCTGCTAACTTTTATAAGATTTTTAGGGTTTTATGATTTTTAGTCTTATTTTTTTTGTGATTTCTGGATATGTTGTAGATAATACTATAATATATATATATAATATAATTTTGTTGGAATTTTTGGAGAGTTTTTATAAATTTTGAGGGTTTTATATTTAAATAGGGAATAAATACATCTTTTTGGATTTTTAATAAATAGGAAAACAAGCTAAATGCCTAATTAAAAATTATGCGAGGTTCGACATGATAGCTTATTAATTTTCCTTTAATTTTTAGAGTAAAAAATATTTAATATGACAAGTATACACAATTTAAAAATACCATAGTTACAAAGACCTATTTGCAATTTTAGTAAATATAGACTTCATTTAATAACCATTCAAAATAACATAAGGGCATACATGCAATATACACAACACTTATGTAGCACAACACATGGGGTGGATGCAACTTTTCTAAGATATTTTACACTCATGTGATATCTACACTACTAAACCGAAATACAAAATGTGGTGGGGGTTGGATGCAATGTACCCCACATGTGTGCTATCCAATGACATTGGGCACTTCACTTAACCTGATCGGACGACTCTTCACGTGCATCATTTTGCCTGATATGGACATCCCAGATTAGATCTGGGTCGTGTTCTTGATCTGATGGCATTGAGGGGACTTGGATGAGCTAGGAAGAACCTTACCTTAGTCGAGCTTCGATTGGATCTATCTTCTTGCTCCTGCCATTGTTGAGCTCGTAGGTGTACCTAAAGTTTACTGGAAGGCCTCCACGTTGACGGGTTCTCTTAGCTAGGTCCATACCTCATTGAAAGAGGCCTGGAGGCTTGGTGGTTCTCGAGGCACGTGGGAGATGATGACCTCCCTTGATTCAAGCTCCAGGGTGGTTCTCTGGGCCTAACTTCTGCACGAAAAAGATCCACAACTCGAGGGCGAGGCTCCTTGGCTTGGAAATGAAGCTGAATGCAAAGGAAATGAGACAGGCAACATGCCTTCGATGTCTGAAAGAATGGAGACTTGACAACCGATCCTAGTTGGCTGGGGTTGATCTGGATGAAGGGGGAGATGTAGAAGATGAAGGGGCAACTGAATGAGGTGGTTGGCAATCGGAACAGGTGAAGAATGGTGATGAACAAAGGCCACAGCTTGAAGTCTGGTGTACTTATTTATGGGGGGTTTTATCCAATCAAGACGGAATTAAACTAAACTAAACTAAAGATTATGCTAAGACCTGAAAAGCAAAGCTAACCAGCTAGATAAGAAAGCAGCTCATCTACCAAAATGGCCAGGAGCTGAGGGTCGTCGGAGGTGTCTCCGATGAGGGATGAATTGACCCAGATATCCTTCTCCACACCTTGAATCGATGCCTCTCACCTTCTATCACAAAGGGAATGCTCCAGGTTCGATCTTATGGGTTACAGTGGATCTAATGGGGATTAAACTCAAAAAAAGAGGAGAAAGAATTTGTTTATAGACAAGGTGCTCGGTTGGATTTGAAAGAAGGTTGTGTGTGATCGGTTGCGGGTTGGTTAAAGCTAGAGGGATGGCGTGAGAGAGGGTTGAGGGGAGTGTAGGGCGGTAGAAGGCTCGAAGAAGATGGAGTGGTGGATGAATCATGAGAAAATGGAGAAGAAGGAGCATCTCGTGATCTGATATAATTCAGAGGCTTGAAGGGTACAGTTGACCTGAGGTCAACAAACCCTGGCTCCTGATTGGTCTACATGGACCAAGTCGGGACAAAATTTGAGTTGAAATCCTTATCAATATAATAATAAACAACATATGATTTTTTAATTAAGACTTAAAACACAAAAAATGTTTCTTATTTTTCAAACTATTTTTGTGATTTTTATTTATTTTACATCATTATTTGTTTGGTGTTAATTTTTACATGGTATATGTATATATACCTATATTTCATGTATTTTATTTTTATTTTGAAATTTTAAAAATTATTATAATATTTACATATTTTATTTATTTATAATATTACTAAATACATATCTAAATATTTTTATTTTATATTTATTTTTATTTATGTATATGAATAAATACATGTATGTACATTATATGTATAATATACTTATAAATTTTAATGTATTATTAATTTAAAGAGTATTTTAATGGTTTTATTTTGTGTCTATATTTTAAATGTGGTTTATACAATATATACAATTATTTAAAAGAATAAGAAGAGTAAAATTGTTATTAATAAAGAATATTAATATTATATACAAATATACAATACAATAATACCCTAGAAAGCTGTTTTTGAATCTTATCTTCATTTTTAATGAAACCACCTTCATTTGATAGATAATTCAATTTCGAATGCAATGGAGGTGGGTTTGGTTCAATTTGAATTCATACGGAATATATATTGATATATGAAGTTTGATTAACGACTTTTTCGTCTGTGTGTACAAGTTGCATTGTGCATGATTTTTATTAATAATCATTTTTGTAATTTTCTATATATTAATATGTACAAGTTCCATGTTGAACATTTTATTATTTGAGGTGTGTATAAGTGTAAATAAAAAGTGTAAAAATGGTCATTTTTAGAGTAAACATCAGGGTTTTTGTACATTGTATTGGCCTTTATCTCCCTCTGCTTTATTCCTTGTCGACCAAGTCAATATTGACCTGGTCTTGGGGTTTAGGTGATGAATAGCCGTTCATCTACTTTATTCTTCCATTTTATCTTTAAATCTCTAGCAAAACACATGTAAATACAGATAACTTGTACAAATTAACATTCTTTATTCATTTCTAAATGATACTTAATTATAAGTATTTAAATGAAAAAAAAGAATAAAGAAAAGAATAGGAAAATAAATGAAGCATCAAAGATACTGAATGACCCTAAACCCTGAGATCGGGTCAATATCGACTAAGTTGACAAGGAATTAAGTAGGGAGAGATAAGGGTCGGATACTGTATATAAAACCCTAATTCTATACATAAAAAATACCCATTTTTATTCTATTTTATTATTCATTTTATACACCTCAGATAATAAAGTGATCTGCATAAAACTTGTACATAAAAATATATGAAAAATTACAAAAAAATAATTTCCAATAAAAATAATGCATTGCACAACAGGGACACATAGATGAAAAAGCCGCAAATTGAACTTCATGGACCAATATCTTCTCCATACAAACTCAAAATTCACCGAACTCACTCCATTGTATTCCAAATTAAATTATCTATTTAATGAAGGTGAGTTTTTATTAAAAATGGAGTTAAGATGCAAAAGATGGCTTTCTGGGGACTTATTGTACTATGTATCTTTATATTTTATTTACATATTTTATTTCTTTATATTTTTACTCTTCTTATATTTTATAATAACTGTATACATTTTTTGAAATATATTAAAAGCACAAATACAAAATAAAACTTAAAATACGTTTGAAATAAATAATACATTAAAATATATAGGTATACTATACATATAATGTTCATACATATAATTATTTATATACGCAAATAAAATCATAAAAATAAAATGAAAATATATAAATATGTATTCAATTAAGTTATAAATATATAAAATATGTTCATATGTTAATAAAAATTAAAAATACAAAATAAAAATAAAGTACCTGAAACATAGATAAACTTTTCTATAGTTATACTTGTAAAAATTAAAACCTAACAAACATTGTCGTAAAAATAAATTAAAATATCTATAAAATAGTACATAAAATAAGAAACATTTTTCATACCATGAGTTTTTGTAAATAAAATCATTTTCTATTTCTCTTTGAATTAACTTTTATTTTTAATTTCTGTTTGTCATGTAGCATCTTAGGTGAACAATCAAGAGAGCCCAAATGTTGACTCTAGGTCAATTGTCCGGCCTCCATTCTGATCTCAGTCAGAACTCGAGACTCCCATTCTTTCTCCATTTTGTCCACTTTCCTCCATGCTTCCTTTCTCCCTCGAGCTCCTTCCTCATGAAGACACCATCACCCTTTTCCATGCCCTGTAGATTTCCCTCACCAACCGCCCGATCACACGCAATCACCTTCCACCTTTTTGCCCTCCACCATGTTTATAAATAAGAATATTGAGCTTAATTTGATTTTTTGATCCCCTTACACCCTCTATAACCCCAATCTTGATATAACTCGAGCTCCCTGGTGACAACATGAAGCCATCTGAGGTGTCGGTGAGGAGAAAGAGAAGTTGAGGTGCAATCCATGATGAATCTCGATTTCATCACCTCTATCCTTCTATTTTAGCCTTAATTCTTTAGCTAAATACATGTAAATGCCACTAATTTGTGAAAAATAATGTTCAATGATTAATTCATTTATATTGTATAAAATACTATTATTAATCACAAAATAAAAGAATAAAGGAAGAAAAGAAAAAGAAATGAAACACCAAAGGTACTGAATGACCCTAAACCCTGAGACTAAGTAAAGAATTGACGTAGTCGATAAAGAAAAAAGTAGGGGTAGATAAGGGCCAATAAACACAATAAAACCCTAATTTTTAATTCATCAATAATTCATTTTTGGGACATATTTTATTCTTTATTATATATACCCCAAATCAATAAGCTTTGTACATAAAAGTAAAGATAAAAATACATAGAAAAGTAAAAAATTTATTTCATATAAAAATAATGCACCATGTGCTTTATACACTCAGAATAATAATCCTAAATCCTAACTTCACAAACCTGTATCTACTCCATACTGTATCAAAATGGACCAAAATCACCTTTATAATTTTAGTAAGCTATTTAACGAAGTGGGTTCATCTAATTTGGAGTTAAGATGCAAAAGTTAAGTTTTGGACCCCTATTGTATAGTATACCTGAATAAAATAATCATTTTATTTAATCTTCATATTTTTATATATTTTTACTTTGTAAATAATATATGAAATCCATGTACATCACAAAAATAGAACAAAACAACTAAAATAAATTAAGATAAATAAGCCTATTATTATACATAGATGAAATACAAATGTATATACTCTATATTATAAATGTACATATTTAATTAAGTGTGTATATATACTTAGAAAAATATTATAAAAATATCTAGATGTGTATATAAATAAATTTAAAAATATATAACATATACATAAATAATAGTAAAAAATATAAAATAGAAATAAAAATAAAATATATGTAAATATACATATGATTCTACACGTAAATATTAACCTATAATAAATGACCTTGAAGAAATAAATAAAAATAGGAATTAAATACTATATAAAATTAGAAAGTTTTGTTATTTTATAATCAAAATTTAACTAAGTCATTTATTAATCATTATTCATTTTCCAAGGCATTTTTGCCTAGGAATTTCCTGGTTGGTCCACGTGGACCACTCAGGAGCTTTCTTATGTTGACTTGAGTCAATTGTCCTGCCCCTCTTCTGACTTTTGTCAGAAGTCACGGGCACCCTGATTTCTCGTCATTTTCGTGCCACCACTACTCCTCCATTTTCCTCGAACCCTTCATCCATGTACACCCCGATCTTCCATGATCTCCATCGGCCCTTCCCCCCCACCATCTCTTCCCCCTTCGCATGCCACATCACCTCAAAATATGCTCTATTCCATCCTATAACTTCTGCCCTCTTCGCCATTTTGCAGTTGATTCACCTTTTACCCACTCTTAGCCCCTCAGAGCACCTCCATGGTGATGTAGCTTGTGATAGGAATCGATTGTCGTACTTCACAACGAGGAGGAGCAGTGTAGGAGGCTGTCCCAGCCATTTCACTGGAGCACCGTCATCGAGGTATTTGCTCCCTGCCCCCAAGTACGAGTTGCCCTCTTTTCCGTGCTTTTTAGATAGATTTTAATCTTAGTTTTCATTCTGTATTTTTATTTTACGCTCCAATCACTAGCTCTGGCATAAATTTAGGATTTAACCTCGTTGGATCTCTCAAGCTCCGACCTCAGTCTCACCGTGTTCCTCTTTGTTTCGAGCACCCGAATCCACTCCACTACCTTCTCACTCACTTTCTCCATCTTCTACACCATTCCATCCACCTGGATCCCCTTGGATCTAGTCCACCGAGGTCCTTTTCCACCCCACTCGTCGTAGCTCCTCGATCCACCACCATTTCCCCTCCGATCTTCACCAATAATATCCTGGATCTCCCCACATCACATCGTTGTTCTTTTTAGCTTATTTGCAGGTCTTGAAGGGGCCATCTGAGGCCCGGATATTTTGAACTTTGACTCCTAGGACCCCCAACTTCCGAAGAAGCTCAAAGGCCTGATCAACGGGCTTTAGACCAATCTGATGCTCCTGGGAGGTGTGGGACGATGGCATGAGCTGATCAGCAAGGCCCAAGTGCCCAGAGACTCGCGTCTCATCAGATCTAAACTCACCACGAGCGAGTTCTTCCCCAGTTCTTTCTGACCCATCCCATGCCGTCCGATCAAGAATAGAACTCCAGAAGGAGCACAAGACTTCCAATTAAGGTGAAGGTTAACCCTCGAATGTATTATTATTATATATTTTATATTATATATCACTTATCTTATACATATTACATATATATAGTTATATATATATATCTATATTATGTATTAAAAAGAAAAGAATTAAAAATAAGAAAATTATTAAAAGAAAAAATATAAAATTTAAAAGTATAAATAAAAAATTTATTAAAAAGCCCACAAAATCATTAATTAATTAATTGATCAAGTGAATATTCTACAAATACCTATATTAAATATTAATAATTTTTAATTAGTATACTTGCTACACCGACTAGTCTCTCTGTGTACGACACCCAGACTACTTGTCCACTATACACATTTATTTCTAGGTTATAATAAATTTTGATCAACACATATTCACTTTTATTGATTCATAATTATATTGTGGGTTGATTGTTGATTTAGCCAAGATTCTTAAGATTGGTCACTTCATCGACCGTGGTCTGCCTTGTGAGATCATACATCTCTTTCCTTTGGGTTTTAGGCTATTTCAAATGGCGTTGTTGTTGGGGAGCAACATAGTGTAGCATTTTTGTACATCATTCTTCTTTTTTTTGTAATTTATTTTTGATATCTATTTGACTATTCTGATCATTTACCTCTTTGTTGATCTTTCTTGCGAGGTGTTCGTCGTCAACGATGACTTCTTAAGAGGATGACGTACCTGACCCTACCGGCATGTAATTTTTCTAAGATATTTTACACTCATGTGATATTTACACTACTAAACTGAAATACAAAATGTAGTGGGGGTTGGATGCAATGTACCCCACATGTGTGCGATCCAACGACATTGGGCACTTCACTTAACCTGATCGGACGACTCTTAATGTGCATCATTTTGCCTGATATGGACGTCCCAGATTAGATCTGGGTCGTGTTCTTGATCTGATGGCATTGAGGGAACTTGGATGAACTAGGAAGAACCTTGCCTTAGTCGAGCTTCAATTGGAGATATCTCCTTGCTCCAGCCATCGTTGAGCTTGCAGGTGTACCTAACATTTACTAGAAGGCCTCCACGTTGACAGGTTCTCTTAGCTAGGCCCATACCTCATTGAAAGAGGCCTAGAGGCTTGGTGGTTCTCGAGGCACGTGGGAGATGATGACCACCCTTGATTCAAGCTCTAGGGTGGTTCTTCGGGCCTAACTTCTGCACAAAAAAGATCCACAACTCGAGGGTGAGGCTCCTTGGCTCGGAAATGAAGCTGAACGTAGAGGAAATGAGGCAGGCAACATGCCTTTGATGATGTGAAAGAATGGAGACTTGACACCAGAACCTTGCAGGTTGGGGTTGATCTGGATGAAGGGGGAGACGTAGAAGATGAAGGGGCAACTGAATGAGGTTGTTGGCAGTCGGAACAGGTGAAGAACGGTGACGAACAAAGGCCGAAGCTTGAAGCTCTGGCGTACTTAATTTTTGGGGGGTTTTATCCAATCAAGACGGAATTAAACTAAACTAAACTAAACTAAAGATTATGCTAAGACATGAAAAGCAAAGCTAACCAGCTAGATAAGAAAGCAGCTCATCTACCAAAATGGCCAGGAGCAGAGGGTCGTTAGAGGTATCTCCGACGAGGGATGAATCGACCCAGATATCCTTCCCCACACCTTGAATCGATGCTTCTCACCTTCTATCACATAGGGAATGCTCCAGGTTCGATCGTATGGGTTACAGTGGATCTAATGGGGATTAAACTCAAAAAAGAGGAGGAGGAATTTTTTTATAGACAAGGTGCTCGGTTGGATTTGAAAGAAGGTTGTGTGTGATCGGTTGGGGGTTGGTGAAAGCTAGAGGGATGGCATGAGAGAGGGTTGAGGGGAGTGCAGGGAGGTAGAAGGCTCGAAGAAGATGGAGTGGTGGATGAAGCATGAGAAAATGGAGAAGGAGCGACTCGTGATCTGACATAATTCAGAGGCTTGAAGGGTACAATTAACCTGAGGTCAACAAACCCTGGCTCCTGATTGGTCCACATGGACCAAGTCGGGACAAAATATGAGTTGAAATCCTTATTAATATAACAATAAACAACACATGATTTTCTTAGTTAGGACTTAAAACACAAAAAATGTTTCTTATCTTTCAAACTATTTTTTGTGATTTTTATTTATTTTACATCATTATTTGTTTGGTGTTAATTTTTACATGTTATATGTATATGTACCTATATTTCTTGTATTTTATTTTTATTTTGAATTTTTAAAAATTATTAGAATATTTGCATATTTTATATATTTATAATATTAATTAAATATACTTATTTTTTAATTTATGTATATAATTAAATACATTTATGTACATTATATGTATAATATACTTATAAATTTTGATGTTTTATTTATTTTAAGAGTATTTTAATGGTTTTATTTTGTGTCTATATTTTAAATGTGTTTTATATGATATATACAATTATTTAAAAGAATAATAAGAGTAAAAATGTGAAGAATAAAGAATATTGATATTATATACAAATATACAGTACAATAGTACCCCAAAGAGCTGGTTTTTGAATCTCATCTTCATTTTTAATGAAACCACCTTCATTTGATAGATAATTCAATTTCGAATGCAATGGAGGTGGGTTTCAATTTGAGTTCATATGGAGTATATATTGATATATTAATTTCGATTTACAACTTTTTCGTCTGTGTGTACTAGTTGCATTGTGCATGATTTTTATGAATAATCATTTTTGTAATTTTCTATATATTAATATGTACAAGTTTCATGTTGAACATTTTATTATTTGAGGTGTGTATAAGTGTAAATAAAAAGTGTGAAAATGGTTATTTTTAGAGTAAAAATTAGGGTTTTTGTACATTGTATTGGCCCTTATCTCCCTCTGCTTTTCCATTTTATCTTTATATCTCTAGTAAAACACATGTACATACAGATAACTTGTGCAAATTAACATTCTTTATTCATTTGTAAATGATACTTAATTATAAGTATTTAAATGAAAAATAAAAGAATAAAGAAAAGGACATGAAAATAAATGAAGCCCAAAGATACTGAATGACCCTAAACCCCGAGATCGGGTCAATATCGACTAAGTAGACAAGGAATTAGGTAGGGAGAGATGAGTGTCCGATATTGTATATAAAACCCTAATTCTATACATAAAAATACCCATTTTAACTCTATTTTATTATTCATTTTATACACCTCAGATAATAAAATGATCTATATAAAACTTGTACATAAAAATACATGGAAAATTACAAAAAATAATTTCCAGTAAAAATAATGCATTGCACAACAGGGACACATAGATGAAAAAGCCGCAAATTGAACTTCACGGACCAATATCTTCTCCATACAAACTCAAAATTCACCAAACTCGCTCCATTGTATTCCAAATTAAATAATCTATTTAATGAAGGCGAGTTTCATTAAAATAGAGTTAAGATGCAAAAGATGGCTTTCTGGGGACTTATTATACTATGTTTCTTTATATTTTATTTAAATATTTTATCTTTATATTTTTACTCTTTATATTTTATAATAACTGTATACATTCTTTGAAATATATTAAAAGCACAAATACAAAATAAAACAATTAAAATACATTTGAAATAAATAATACATTAAAATATATAGGTATACTATACATATAATGTTCATACATATAATTATTTATATATGTAAATAAAATCATAAAAATAAAATAAAAATATATAAATATGTATTTAATTAAGTTATAAATATATAAAATGTGTTCATATGATAATAAAAATTTAAAATACAAAATAAAAATAAAGTACCCGAAACATAGATAAACTTACCTATATTTATACTTGTAAAAATTAAAACCTAGAAAACACTGTCGTAAAAATAAATTAAAATATCTATAAAATAGTACATAAAATAAGAAACATTTTTTTATGCCTTGAGTTTTTGTAAATAAAATCATCTTCTATTTCTCTTTGAATTAACTTTTATTTTTAATTTCTGTTTGTCATGTAGCGTCCTAGGTGAACCAATCAAGAGAGCCCAAATGTTGACTCTAGGTCAATTGTCCAGCCTCCATTCTGATCTCAGACAGAACTCGAAACTTCCATTCTTTCTCCATTTTCTCCACTTTCCTCCATGCTTCCTTTCTTCCTCGAGCTCCTCCCTCATGAAGACACCATCACCCTCTTCCATGCCCCGTAGATTTCCCTCACCAACCACCATCCGATCACATGCAATCACCTTCCACCTTTTTGCCCTCCACCATGTTTAAAATAAGAATATTGAGCTTAATTTGAGTTTTTGATCCCCTTACGCCCTTTATAACCCTAATCATGATAGAACTTGAGCTCCCTGGTGACAGAATGAAGCCATCCGAGGTGTCGGTTAGGAGAAAGAGAAGTTGAGGCGCAGTCCATGATGAATCTCGATTTCATCACCTTTATTCTTCTATTTTGACCTTAATTCTTTAGCTAAATACATGTAAATATCACTAATTTGTGAAAAATAACGTTCAATTATTAATTCACTTATATTGTATAAAATACTATTATTAATTACAAAATAAAAGAATAAAGGAAGAAGAGAAAAAGAAATGAAACACTAAGGGTATTGAATGGCCCTAAACCCCGGGACTAAGTAAAGAATTGACTTAGCCGATAAAGAAAGAAAGTAGGGGTAGATAAGGGCCATTAAACACAATAAAACCCTAATTTTTAATTCATCAATAACTTATTTTTGGGACATATTTTATTCTTTATTATCTATACCACAAATCAATAAGCTTTGTACGTAAAAGTATAGATAAAAATACATAGAAAAGTGAAAAATTTATTTCATGTAAAAATAATGCACCATGTGCTTTATACACTCAGAATAAAAATCCAAAATCCTAACTTCGAAAACCTGTATCTACTCCATACTGTATCAAAATGGACCAAAATCACCTTTATAACTTTTAATAAGCTATTTAACGAAGTGGTTTCATCTAATTTGGAGTTAAGATGCAGAAGATAGGTTTTGGACCCCTATTGTATAATATACCTTAATAAAATAACCATTTTATTTAATCTTCATCTTTTTCATATTTTTATATATTTATACTTTGTAAATAATATGAAATCAATGTACATCACAAAAATAAAATAAAACAACTAAAATAAATTAAGATAAATAAGCCTATTATTATACATAGATGAAATATACATGTATATACTCTATATTATAAATGTACATATTTAATTAAGTGTGTATATATACTTAAAAAAATATTATAAAAATATCTAGATGTGTAAATAAATAAATTTAAAAATATATAAAATATATGTAATAATAGTAAAATATAAAATAGAAATAGAAATAAAATATATGTAAATATACCTATGATTCTACACGTAAATATTAACCTATAATAAATGACCTTGTAGAAATAAATAAAAATAGGAATTAAATACTATATAAAATTAGAAAGTTTGTTATTTTATAATCAAAATTTAACTAATTCATTTATTAATCATTATTCATTTTCCAAGGCATTTTTGCCTTGGAATTTCCTGGTTGGTCCACGTGGACCACTCACGAGCTTTCTTATGTTGACTTTAGTCATTTGTCCTGCCCACTTCTGACTTTTGTTAGAAGTCACAGGCACCCTGATTTCTCGCCATTTTCATGCCACCACTACTCCTCCATTTTCCTTGAACCCTTCATCCATGTAGACCCCGATCTTCCACGATCTCCGTCGACCCTTCCCCCTTACCATCTCTTCCTCCTTCGCTCAAAATATGCTCTATTCCATCCTATAACTTTTGCCCTCTTTGTCATTTTGTGGTTGATTCACCTTTTACCCATTCTTAGCCCCTCAGAGCACCTCCATGGTGATGTAGCTTGTGATAGGAATCGATTGTCATACTTCACAACGAGGAGGAACGATGTAGGAGGTTGTCCCAGCCATCTCACTGGAGCACCGTGAACTAGGTATCTGCTCCCTGCCCCCAAGTACGAGCTGCCCTCTTTTCCATGCTTTTTAGATAGATTTTAATCTTAGTTTTTATTCCGTATTTTTTTATGCTCTTAAATTTAGGATTTAACCTCGTTGGAGCTCTCAAGCTCTGACCTCTGTCTCACCGTGTTCCTCTTTGCTTCGAGCACCCGAATCCACTCCACTACCTTCTCCCTCACTTTCTCCATCTTCTACACCATTCCATCCACCTGTATCCCCTTGGATCTAGTCCACCGAGGTCCTTTTCCACCCCACTCATCCGAGCTCCTTGATAATCGCCCCCGCACCCTATGTTAATTCAGTCAAGTTAATGTCCAAATTAATTATCAGTTTTCGTTGCAGTCGATACGAGAGGGAATATCAAAAACCACTTTAATTAGATTTGAGTTAATTTCAAGCGGCAAATTTTTTTACTTGGTGAAGTCCAAGGTCGAACTCAGGGAGGCATCTGTCTCCTTAGGTATATTACTAGCAAATTTCCAAGCATTAGATTTTCGAGAGATATTTTTCTTTGTTCTTTTTTTATTTTCTGTGCAGACACATGCAATATCAAGCCAATTTAAAGTTAAATCAGTTTAAGATATCAAATGTACAAAAAATATGAAAATTGGCCAGGTGATGAATTATGATGAAATTAAGCTAGCCTAATTTTTTTGGATTTTTTCGACACTACATGAATTTACTGTGAATTAAAAATGCAGGCAGGGCAATTTTCATTAATTTATTTTTAATAAATATCAAATCAAATCTTTTTCAGGAAATAAAATTATCCTAGATAGATCTAATGATGAGGAATCTAGGAAAATTGGCAAACCTAAATTTTAATGTGAAATGGACCTATTAAAATTAAACTAAGGAAATCACTAAAGAATTTATTTAGGCCTCGATATGTGTGCAAATGACATGAAATTTTTATGCAAAGTTGAGTTAAGTATCCTAGAGCTACTATGATTTTTTTAGAATTTTTGGAGCTATAGAGAATTAATTATCAATTAAAAGGTCCAGATGGGCAAAATATCACAAAAATTAACGATATAATTCATTAAAAATTCTACTGATTCCATAAAAATATGACAAGTATCACTACAGCTACAGGACAAGTTACTCAACAACATGCATTTTTTAGAATTCAAAAATGATGCAAAATGACACCTAGGGATGCGTGCAAAGACAGGGGTGTATTTGCAATATAGAAAATAAAATTACATAAAAGAAAACATGCTGATAGGGACTTAAATGCAATTACCTATAATGCTGGGGGGTGGAATGCAATTTCTCCAATGTGCACGTGCTTCTCACGTGGGGGCGCTTCACAGGGACCTTTCTGTAATTTTGAAAAGCTCCCAGGGCCTCTGTGCAAATTACCTAGGACACACGTGGTCCTCACGTGGGGGCCTAGGCTCGGCGGCTTCGGAGGCTCGGGGCTTGGCTCGGGAGCTCCTGGAGGTCTGGAGTGAGGCTCGGCTAGCCTCGGGTGGTCCGAGCCTAGGGTCGGGGATGAGGCTCAGTCTTCGTCGACGTGGCGTGCTGAAGACCGTTGGATCAAGAGTGATCCAACGGTTGCTTGAAGGAGACGCGTGGCGCCACCAGAGACCGTCAGATCTAAGTTGATCCAACAGACACTGGATCACGATGGAAGGGGCGACGTGGCTGAATGCTGACCTCTGGATCACAACAGATCCTACGGTTCCTGGCTGCTCCAGATGTTGGACACGTGGCGCGCTAAGGTCCGTGGGATCACAGATGATCCTACGGCTGTCTGCAGCTCCGGTGGACTGGTGACGTGGCTGACTAGGAACCGTCCGATCGAGATGATCGAACGATCACTGGGGCTTCTTCTTCGACGGGCCTCCGCCACCTGTGGAGGAGTTGGCGGGGTTCCGGCGACGAGGCCTTGGCTCTGCTAGTCCCTCCAGGTGTCGGTGAAGCTCTCCGAGGACTCGGAGGTATCCCAGAAGAAGCGCGGCGGTGCAGAGAGGGTCCAGGTGGCTTCAGGAGCTGGAGAGGGGCGTCGGAGCTCCGTGGCGGCAAAGCTAAAAAGGAGCTCCGGTGAACTCCCGATCAGTGAACGAGAAGGTACCTGCAAGTGTTAGTGGTATAGCCGAAGCTCATGCGTGCTGGTGGAGAGGTGAGGGTGGAGTGGCGAGGCCTAGTCGGAGTGAAAGGGTGATCGGCGATGGTGCTCCGGCCATGTGGCGGAGCTAGAGCTGACGGAGGGCGAAGTACGTCGTCGGAGGGTGCAAAGTGTATCGCGAGGATGAGAGCTCCATCGCGGAGCTCGACGAAGTGAGAACAAGTCGAGAAGATGATGGTGGAGGTGTAATTAAATGCGAGAAAAGTGAAGAAAAATCAAAACGAAGATCAAACGGAGATGGATGAGTTTACCTGTGGTTTGGAGTTCGAAGTCGAGGTCCAGTTCGTCGCTCGAAGGGGCGGTAAGTCCCTGAGCTCAAGCAACGACTCGGAGGAGTGGCTGCGACACGACGGTAGCACCGAGGATCTCGCCGGAGAAGAAGACCGTCTTCGCTCAAGGATTCGTTCAATCTCTGTCACCAATCAGACGCTCCGAGCTTGGGGGATCTCTCAGGGGTGGCGGATAGGGCTGAAGTTGGCCGGAGAGACCGTATTTAAAGGGTGAAGGTCTCGGCAGGGCTAGCGATGGGGCGAAATTCAAGGAGGTCGTGGAGCGTCTATGGTGGAAGTGGTGGTTAGTGAGGGAGTTGGCGAGGATCAGGGAAGAGTGGGGATCATTGTGGAGGAGTTGGTGGCCGGTGAGAGTGGCTGGCGTGCGGCCGAAAATAGAAAGGGCAAATGTCCCGCGTACGGTCGAGATCGTGAGAGAGAGGGGCGCTGGAGGTGGAAGACGAAGTCCCAGCCGTTGGATCCCTTGATCCAACGGCCGAAATCGAGGCGGGAGGGAGTGGTAGGATGAGATCTGGGGCTAAGCGATCTGAGGGCTGTGGAGCAACCACGTGGTGCGATGGGAGCGAAGCGCGTGCGAGCGGTGTGGATTGCATTTGGGGTGGCTTGATCAGAAGGTTGTGATGTCGCCACGTGGCGCGATGGGGTGAAGCGTGCGCGGGCGGCTGTGATGATATCAGGTCTTAGATCGGAGGGTTGGGATGCAAGGCGGGATGAGCGGTTGCGATGGAGGGTGGCGTGCATCATCCAAGGGCGTAGCGTGCGATGCGTGGCGCACTGTGGACGAGGCGCTAATGAGCGGGTCAGATGAAGTCTTGGGGATGATCAGATGGTGTAGAATTGAGGCGTACGTGGTAATCAAGTGGCCGTTGGATTAAGAGTGTCATCCAACGGCTGAGATCAGAGGCGGCTTGGGCAAGGGGAGCGGGCCGCGTGGCGCAACCAGAGGGCGCCACGTGGCCGGCTGTGATTGACTGAAATAAGAAATGAAGTTAGGGAGAGAAGGATGCCGAATTTGGAAAAACTCAAAACATGAAAGTTGTAGATCTTGATGAGATCTACAAGTTTCATGTTGACCAAAGATGGAGATGAGGTCAAATATGATACAAAAATACAAAGATACAAATATACATATATGTATTATACAAAGAGGCCCAAAAACCAAACTTTTTCATACGAGCTCCAAATTGGATGAAATCAGTCTCATTTTAAAGGTCTTTTAATGTGTATTAATCTGAAAGTGAGTAGACCTATTTTGGAGTTGGTATGAGGGATCTATGGGCATTTTATGGTCCAAGGGCTTTAGGGCTTTATTGGTGCTTTTACAAAGGGGATTCCTGGCTTTCTTCCTTATATTATTATCTAAGGTGTACATAGTATAAGGG
The DNA here is from genome assembly GCA_037367405.1 of Ottelia alismoides. Taxonomy (NCBI): domain Eukaryota; kingdom Viridiplantae; phylum Streptophyta; class Magnoliopsida; order Alismatales; family Hydrocharitaceae; genus Ottelia; species Ottelia alismoides. The sequence goes on along the minus strand of JAZKJV010003972.1, from coordinate 742,858 downwards.
AGAGCTTATTTTTATGAGTGGACATTTTACAAATGATTTTGGCTTCTTATTAAAATGTAAATGGAATGCTGAAATGCATGTTTTATGTATGCATGTCTGAATGCTATTTATGCATTATAAAGGGAAATATGCCTCTATTTACTTGGGAACAAGGCTCTATTTTTAACTTTTGGAGTGATGAATCACATATTCATCACTCCTCGATCCACCACCATTTCCCCTCTGATCTTCACCAATAATATCCTGGACCTTCCCACATTACATCGTCGTTCTTTTTAGCTTGTTTGCAAGTTTTGAAGGGGCCATTTGAGGCCCGGATACTTTGAACTTTGACTCCCAGGACCCCCGACATCTAAAGAAGCTCAAGGGCCTGATCAACGGGCTTTAGACCAATCTGATGCTCCTGGGAGGTGTGGGACGACGGCATGAGCTGATCAGTAAGGCCCAAGTGCCCAGAGACTCGTGCCTCATCAGATCTAAACTCACCACGAGCGAGTTCTTCCCCAGTTCTTTCTGACCCATCCCATGCCGTCCGATCAAGAACAGAGCTCCAAAAGGAGCACGAGACTTCCAATTAAGGCAAAGGTTAACCCTCGAATCTATTATTATATATTTTATATTATATATCACTTAAACATATTACATATATATAGTTATATATATATATCTATATTATGTATTAAAAAGAAAAAGTATTAAAAATAAGAAAAATATTAAAAGAAAATAAAAATTATAAAATTTAAAAGTATAAATAAAAAATTAATTAAAAAACCCATAAAAACATTAATTAATTGATTAGGTGAATATTCTACAAATACCTATATTAATTATTACTAATTTTTAATTAGTATACTTGCTACACCGACTAGTCTCTCCGTGTTCGACACCCAGACTACTCCATTATACACGTTTATTTCTAGGTTAAAATAAATTTTGATCCATACATATCCACTTTTATTGATTCCTAATTATATTGTGGGTTGATTGTTGATTTAGACGATATTCTTAAGAGAGGTCACTTCATCGACTGTGGTCTGCCTTGTGAGACCATACAACTCTTTCCTTTGGGTTTTAGGCTATTTCAAATGGCGTTGTAGCTGGGGAGAAACATAGTGTAGCATTTTTGTACATCATTCTTCCTTTTTTCTGTTATTTATTTTTCTTATCTATTTGAGTATTCTTATCACTTATCTCTTTGTTGATCTTTCTTGCGAGGTGTTGGTTGTCAACGATGATTCTTAAGAGGATGATGTACCCGAGCTCATCAGGAGATATCAGGAGGAGGCAAAGAGAGAAGGCGAAAGAGCAGTCACTCTCTAGCATTTTTTGTTTTATTTATTGAGAGAGTGTTTTCTTTTTATTTTTATTAAATAAATTGTAATAATTTTGGACTTGGAAATGCGCACTTCACGAGGTCCAATGCCCGGGTGCTTGTTTACCCAGGGGCCTCCACGTGTTTCTCGCATTTTTCTCATTCTTCATTTTCTTTGTTTCATGGGTTTTGAGTTTTTCGACTTTCTTTTTATTTGATTTATGTAATTGAGCCCTAGTTTAGGATTTGCTTGATTGATAGGATATATCCAAAGACCTAATTGAATTGCATATTGTTAGCCATGAGAGCCCGAGGCGAACCATTCTTACAATAAATGTTATTGTAATAAATATGTTTTATCAATAAAAGGTATTGTTTCACTCCCTTTCTAAAATTAAATGAATGAATGCACTATAAGGTCCCTCTGTACAATTAGGGTAATGTACCATGGCCGTCTTGATAATCATATAGCTGTTGATTCATTAAATGAATCATAGAGGCTGGTGTTTGGATGAATATCTAATGAGTTAGATAGAGGACTCATCAAACACCATCAAATGATTATTAAGAGATGATCTCCAACCTGAGTAGGAGATGACAATCCTTTCTCACAAAGGCTGATATGACCGACTTCTTGATGCGGGTCCTCTGCATGGGAATAGTGATTCAGAGGTGTCAGATTAGTTATGTCAAAGGGTTGACTTAGCGAGATCGAGATAACTTGAGTCCTATGTTGAATGCTGTCACAGCATAGGCACACATCCTTTGACCGGAGACAGATGTGTTGCTATATGTCTGAGTGTGTACATTTGGCAGACCAATAGGTTGATGGCCTAACCAAGGTCTATACACCGGTGAGCTGGTGTGCATGTAAGGGCATATGAGTAATATGATCTCTCAAAGGGATCATACAGGTTCACCTATGAACCGGAAGACATGAGCTCACTCATGAGGTATTGAGACCGATCAAATTCCATGCATGGTCGTCGTGCTTTGGAAGCATGACAAGAGTTTGAAGGTATGCTATATGCTTTGGGAAAGCATATGATCGATACTGATTCCCAATAACCAAGATTGATAAACTTGGTGATCGAACCCTGAAGAAGACAGAGTAAAATTGATCTTTATCTTCAGGTTGATCATAGGTCTTCCAGTATGCAGGATGTGCAGGTATTGGGAATACTTGAGGGTGATGTGATCATAAACGATTGTAAATCCATGATGCTTCCATTCCGAGGGAGTGATGAAACAGGTCTGGATTTTAGTGACTCCTCTCAGTAGAGAAGTAACTTGATCTTAGTCCAAGTGTTGGACATTGATCAGAATGAGATTCTGATGCAATGAGAAGATTAAGTATACGGATTTGATTTAATCAAGCATCTATGGGAGGTCCGTGAGATCTAGATTTGAGATGAGATCTCAACATCCAAGTCATATACGTGGAACAATACAATCGCCCTGTCCTTATCTCCAAGTATCTGCAGAGAAAGCACACTATTCTTGAAGGAGTTCAAGAATAATTGCTATGATGAATTTTTTATCCAAGCAAAAAGGTGTTGACGATTAAATGAGATTTAATAATCCAGTATAATATGAATAATATTCATATTGTGAGAATGATCATCCAAGACAATTAAATGAGATTTAATTATCAAGGAATTGCAGATCGTGGATAGTGCTATCCATAATATCTGTGAGTATATTATAAATATGATTTATAATATATTAGAGAGAGAGAGCAACTTTGTAAATAGCATTTGTTAATTGTTAATGTGAATTAGATTCACATTAAGCAATTAATTGGAAATGTAATTTACAATTTAGTTTGGGTAGTGAATATGATTCGCATATTTTTCAATGGCATGATCGAAATATTCACAAATTAATTTGGAATTAATTTGGTGGATATTTTTGCAATAATTGTTATTTCAAATTATTAAGATATAATAGGATAAAATTAAAAAGGAGATAATACACCACCAAAGATGAGGTGGCGTCACCAATGACTTAGACATAGGTGACGCCCCTTATTTTGGGGGGTGTTTTATTATCCTCCTTTTTGTTATCTTATTATCTTATGATAATTGATTTATGTTGAATTAAATTATGTTGATGATAATGCACCATATATTTGATTTGATATAAATTAATATTGTTGTTTTGAACAACAATCATCATGGCCGTTGATTAATACATAGATCAATCTAATCGTTGATTTTGTATGCCATGGATTGTGATCCATAGGCTCCCAAACTAGTATATAAAGAGGGCAACCCTAGCCCTTTGGAGAATACACATCAATAACACGTCTCTCTCTCATTCTTGCCATCTCTCTCTCTCTAAGGTGGTCGTCCACCTTGTGTGTTGAGAGATCGCTTCTACGCCATCGCATTGTCGCTTCGACTGCACGAGGATCTCCATCTTCTTTAGGGCTTCTTGCTCTAAAAGGAGGCGATGGATTTCGTTGGACGAAATCAGGATATTCGAGGCTTGGATCTTCATCAAGGATTGCGGGAGGCCCACGTCTCATCATCGCGCATGCAAGTGCCATCTTCGTAGATCGGACTTGAGCCAGGAGGATCTCTTGTTTTAGAGATCTAGTGATCACAACCACACTTCGAGAGGTATTTCTAATACTTTTTGGTTAGATGAAACGATCCAAGAAATGTTCTTGTGATCATGTGGTTTCATCATATGATTTAAAATTTTTAAATTCCGCTGCACCTAGCGACTAGTGCGACTAGTCGCCCTGATCGTATGAGATGCGATCAGCACACTTTCGTGATGCGCTTGAGGATTCCTCGTATCCTTCAAGTGGTATCAGAGCCTTAGGTCGGAAAAGGTTTTGGATACGATCCGTAAACCTAGGACGACTTGGGTTTGAAAGAGTTGCGAAAGTTTTATCGCATTTTAATTTTCGTACCTCTGTTTATTTGGATTTTTCGGCACTGTTTAAATTATTTAAACACGAAATATTCAGTTGGAATTTGTTTCCCATTAAATAAGGAAATCATAGGATCTGAGTTTATGAAATTTGGATTTCATTTGCTCAAGATATGGCCTTTTGAATATACATGTATTCACTGTTGCGGGAACTGCAAATCTGAACGTGATCAATGAGTTAATTACTGTTTTGATGCACCTAGAAATGCGTGAAACATCACTTGAGTTCTGTCGTAAATCAAATTAGCAATCTTAGGAAACTAATTTTGCGAAATTTGGATTTAAATTGATCAAGAGAAGTTTATTTTAGTGAGTAGAGGTCACTGCTGGAAATGGACAAACTTGATCATGAACCTTGTGATAGTCATTCAACTAAATTGATGAAAATTAATTGTTAATTTTCTGAAATGATTATCGATAAGTATTTGTGAAATATTTAAAGATGATAATCGTTTCATTGAATGACATTGATATGAAATCATCAACAAACATTGTTTGCATACAAAACCCTACTTTATCCTACAATAGTTGCAGGACAACTTTTACATGCAAAACCTTCTTTCTTGAATAGGATTGGGGATTTGTTTGGCAAATTTCCTTATAATATTATCAAAATGGTTTTGATGAATATTATATGGTATAATTTCGATTGAAAAACCGATGAGCATCTCAAAGTATACAATGATCTATGTGGCATTATCCTTTCCTGAGGTGGATATGGTGTCTAGTCGTAGAGCATTGGGGTAGCGGGCTGCAACGTATGTGGTCCATCCCACTCTCGTCGGTACTGGCCATGACAACGGGTAGGGACTTGATAATACCGGAGAAATCAAAATATATTTTTTCTAATTATTAAAATTTGAATAATACGTACTTTGAGATTATACGTACTATTCAAGTAATAATCAAGTTTGTTGATTGAAAATTGGATTGATAATTAATTTAATGTGATTAAATTAATTATATCCTATTAAAAGCACTCTATTATGAATAGATGTGTATTTTCCTTAAAAAAATTAATTATGTGAATATGATTCACGATAATTAATTACAATTTGAATATGAGGTGGAGGATCACATAAGTGACATCCATGGTCTCCCGTCAAGGCAAAGGATTTCGTCGCCAGATGTTGTATATAGGAGACACCTGTCCAAAGTGACAGATCCTATATACAATTTATTTGGATCGGGTTCTTTGCTTCTCGAAAGAGTAAGGCCGTATACGTAGTGACCCCAATATCGAGTCCTCATATTATTGGGGCAATATTGGATTGTGTATAGCGAGTATTAAGCCTGTTGACGGTTGGTTCAATTAGCGACGGGTCAACATCATCTTAGGGGTGGTAGGCCCGAGTGTTAAAGACCGAATTGGAAATTGCAAGTTGGACTTGCAAGATGGAATGTGTTCCCGCTTCTCTTTATTCGAGTCACAAGTTCTCATGTTATTGGGATGTGATAAAGATATAGAGGAGATCCCAGATCTTGCTTGAGATATAGCGGTAAGTATATCTCTTACTTTGAGAGACAATAAGGGAATAATCTTTTAAAGTTGACATAGCAAGACAAATTTGATTTAAAATGCCTTAATCAAATGTTTTAAATATGAATATATAATTATTTATATATATTCTAATATAGTGCATTCTTAATTTCAGAAAATGAAATCCATGAACCCACTGAGCAAGCTCTAGGAGGTCAATCAGTTGACCAGACCAAATTATTCAGATTGGATCCGAAATTTGGATCTTGTCCTATCTGCAGAGCGCATCTCATATATGCTAACCAAGGAAAAGATTGCAGACCCTCAGACTCCAGAAGATAAAACTTTTAATGAGAAATATGATGAAGATCATAACTTGGCAAGGTGTTATATCCTTGGCTCATTTTCCAATGTGCTTCAGAAGCAGCATGTGGAAATGAACTACTGCCAAGAAATCATGCTGAATCTAAAGGAAATGTTCGGTGACATAAACCACACAGGCGTTATAATGTGATGAAAGAGCTTATTTGCTATAAGATGTAGGAAGGGACCTCTGTCAGAGAACACATACTCAAAGTGTTTGGGTACCTCTCTGAATTGGAAACCCTGGGAGCCTTCATGGATTCTGATATGCAGGTTGATTTCATTCTCCTGTCACTCCCTAAGTCTTTCAACAACTTTGTCGTGTCATATCACATGAGCAAAGGTGATTTCACTAACGCTAGGCTGTTAGCTGCATTAAAGTCTGCAGAAGACGTAATGAAGAAGGACGACCCCTCTGCCAGTGCAATGGTTTCACAAGCAAAAGGAAAGCACGGTCGGAAGCAAGGTTCTTGGAAGGCCCCCCCCCTAGAAGAGAAAGAAGAAGAATCAAGGAGTTGGTTCATCTTCTAGTGCTTCCACGTTAATGACATCAAAGAAGACCGATGTCTGTCACCACTACAAGAAGATGGGGCACTGGCGACGTAACTGCCCAGAATACCTGAAGTCAGTTGACAAAGGTAAAGCCCCAGCAGGTATGAAATCTACTTTCATCATTAAACCAGATTTCCCATTAGATGAGAAGGAAGTTGGGTGGTATAATCTGGTGCTTCTGTTCATGTATGCAATTCGTTGCATTTGTTTCATGAAACTAGGAATCTGGAGCAAGGGGAGATAGTCATCCAGATGGGATCTGATGCAAGCGTTGCAGCAGTCGCCATTGGGACCTGCCGACTACCATTATCTAGTGGTAGAGTCTTAGTACTTAAAGAGTGTCTTTATGTACCTGAAGTTAGGAGGAACTTGATATCTGTATCTAAACTTGTTAGAAATGGATATTCCTTCCTATTCTGTAATAAGTTAGTCATTAATCAATATGATAAATTAATTGCGGATGGTGTTTTGATTTCTGGTGGACTCTATGAATTGTGCATTGATGAACATGTCATGAATGTTACCACCACTAATTAAAACCCTAAAAGATCCATGGAGAATGGAAATCATTCGAATATGATTTGGCATCAAAGGCTTGGTCATTTATCTGTTGATAGGATCAATAGATTGATAAAGGATGGACCTTTAGATTTTCTACAGGTCTAATCTTTACCTACCTGTGAACATTGCATTTGAGGTAAAATGACCAGGATGCCTTTCCATAACAAGGTTACAAGATGCGAAGGTGTTCTTAACCTAATACATACTGATGTATCTGGTCCCTTCAGTACCACGAGTCGAAATGGATATCGATATTATTTGACGTTTATTGGTGACCATTCGTGATACGGGTTTATCTTCCTACTACGTCATAAATCTGAAACCTTTGAAAAGTTCAAAGAGTTTAAGGCTTTGGTTGAGAACCAGACTGATAGGAAGATTAAACAAATTCAATCTGACCGAGTTGGCGAGTACCTCTCAGATGAATTCAAGGAATATCTTAAAGAGAATGAAATTGTCTCCAATCTCACTCCCCCTGGAACCACCCAACTTAATGATGTTGCTGAAAGATGAAACAGGACCATCATGGACATGGTCTGTTCAATGATGAGAAAAGCACGTTTACCTCTTAGTTTCTGGGGATATGCAGTAGAGACTGCAATATATATCCTGAATAAGATTCCTAGCAAATCTGTACCCAAGACTCCTCACGAGCTCTGGTATGGAAACAAACCTAGTGTTAAACACTTGAGGGTTTGGGGTTGCTTGGTCCATGCGAAGAATATGGACGCAAGTAAGCTAGAATCTCGCACTTGTGTGTGTTACTTCATTGGGTATGTTAAAGATGGTATTGGATATCAACTTTATGACCCTGAGATCCAAAAGGTTTTTGTCTCTAGAGATGTGAAATTTATGGAGGATGATTTCCTTAAAGGTCAAGATAGAAATGAAGTAGAGGAACTCATCGAATCCCCTGAGGATTCTGAGATTCCTGAACCAGAAACTGAAGAGATAAATGAAGATGAAACACCCATACCTCTTCGAAGGAGTTTGAGGGTGATTGCACCACCTGAAAGATATGGATTCCATGTGTCAAGTGAGACTGACAATGACCCTACTTCATTTGATGAAGCACTCACGGATCATGACATGGATAGATGGATGTTAGCAATGAAGTCAAAGATTGACTCCGTGCATAAAAATGGTGTATGTACCCTAGAGGATCCACCTAAAGGGGTGAAACCCATTGGGTGTAAATGGATCTTCAAGAGAAGAAGGGGACCTGATGGGAAAGTAGAGACTTTTAAGGTATGGCTCGTAGCCAAGAGCTACACACAGAGAGAAGGCATCGACTATGATGAGATGTTCTCTCCTGTGGCTATGCTTAAGTCCATCAGGACACTGCTAGCTATAGCTGCATATCTTGACTACGACATCTGGCAGATGGACGTCAAGACAGCTTTCCTCAATGGATACCTCGAGGAGGATATCTATATGGAGCAGCCCTAGGGCTTCATAGTTGAGGATGGAAAAGTATGCAAGCTAAAGAAATCCATATGTGGGCTTAAACAAGCTTCTCGTAGCTGGAACATCAGGTTTGACGAAACCATAAAGAGTTATGATTTTGTGCAGAATCCTGATGAACCTTGTGTGTACAAGAAGCTTAGTGGGAGCTCCATTATGTTCATCATGCTTTACGTAGATGATATCCTTATCATTGGGAATGATATAGGAATGATGACCAATGTGAAGATTTGGCTATCTCATACCTTTGAGATGAAAGATCTTGGAGAATCCTCTTACATCTTAGGCCTGAAGTTGTTCAAAAACCGAAAAAAAATGATATTGGGATTATCACAACATGGATACATTAAGAAGATTCTTGAACGATTCCGGATGGATAGTTCCAAGAAAGGATTCCTTCCCTTAAGACATGGTATCTATCTGTCTAAAGGGATGGCTCCTCAAAGTGTTGAGGAAAAGAAGGCCATGGCTGGATGCCCCTATGCATCAATTGTAGGAACCTTAATGTATGCCATGATGTGTACTAGGCCAGACATCTGCCATGCAGTGGGAGTGGTAAGTCGTTACCAATCCTGCTATGGAGAACAACACTGGAATGCAGTAAACAACATATTCAAATATCTAAGACGGACGCAAGATTACATCTTGGTCTATGGAGATGGTGATCTCCAAGTCCTGAGTTATATAGATTCAGACTTCTAGTCGGATATTGATGATCGAAAGTCGACATCAGGGTTTGTATTCCTGTTGAACGGTGGTACTGTGAGCTGGAGAAGCAAGAAGCAGGACACTACGACGGATTCAACAATAGAAGCCGAATACATTGCCGCATCGGATGCTGCAAGGGAAGCAGTGTGGTTGCGCAAGTTTATCTTGGAGCTTGGCGTAGTTTCCTCTGATACTCCCATCCTGTTACTCTGCGATAACATGGGAGCCATTGCCCATGCAAAGGAACCCAGATGGCATCAAAAGAGCAAGTACGTGGAAAGGAAATACCACATCATTCGAGAGATTCAAAAGCGTGGTGATATCATCATCACCAAGGTGGCCTCTGTCGACAACGTTGCTGATCCTCTTACCAAATCTCTGATGCAGAAGGTTTTCAACCAACATGTAATGAGTATGGGTTTAAGGACTGTTCTTGAATGGTTCTGAGGTCTAGTGGGAGATTGTTAGCCATGTGAGCCCGAGGCGAACCATTCTTACAATAAATGTTATTGTAATAAATATGTTTTATCAATAAAAGTTATTGATTGTTTCACTCCCTTTCTGAAATTAAATGAATGAATGCACTATAAGGTCCCTCCTTACAATTAGGGTTATGTACCATGGTCGTCTTGATAATCATATAGTTGTTGATTCATTAAATGAATCATAGAGGCTGGTGTTTGGATGAATATCTAATGAGTTAGATAGAGGACTCATCAAGCACCGTCAAATGATTATTAAGAGATGATCTCCAGCCTGAGTAGGAGATGGCAATCCTTTCTCACAAAGGCTGATATCTGATCGACCTCTTGATGCGGGTCCTCAACATGGGAATAATGATTTGGAGGTCTCAGATTAGTTATGTCAAAGGGTTGACTTAGCGAGATCGAGATAACCTAAGTCCTATGTTGAATGCTGTCACAACATAGGCACACATCCTCTGACCGGAGATAGATGTGTTGCTATATGTCTGAGTGTGTACATTTGGTAGACCAATAGGTTGATGACCTAACCAAGGTCTATACACCGGTGAGCTGGTGTGCATGTAAGGGCATATGAGTAATATGATCTCTCAAAGGGATCATACATGTTCACTTATGAACCGGAAGACATGAGCTTACTCATGAGGTATTGAGACCGATCAAATTCCATGCATGGTCGTCGTGCTTTGGAAGCATGAAAAGAGTTTGAAGGTATGATATATGCTTTGGGAAAGCATATGATCGATACCGATTCCCAATGACCAAGATTGAGAAACTTGGTGATTGAACCCTGAAGAAGACAATGTAAAATTGATCTTCATCTTCAGGTTGATCATAGGTCTTCCAGTATGCAGGATCTGCAGGTATTGGGAATACCTGAGGGTGATGTGATCATAAACGATTGTATAACCATGACGCTTTCATTCCGAGGGAGTGATGAAACAGGTCTGGATTTTAGTGACTCCTCTCAGTAGAGAAGTAACTTGATCTTAGTCCAAGTGTTGGACATTGATCTGAATGAGATTCAGATGCAATGAGAAGATTAAGTATATGGATTTGTTTAATCAAACATCTATGGGAGGTCCGTGAGATCTGGATTTGAGATGAGATCTCAACATCCAAGTCACTATACATGGAACAATACAATCGCCCTATCCTTATCTCCAAGTATCTGCGGAGAAAGCACATTATTCTTGAAGGAGTTCAAGAATAATTACTATGATGAGTTTTGTATCCAAGCAACAAGGGGTTGATGATTAAATGAGATTTAATTATAAAGTATAATATGAATAAGATTCATATTGTGAGAATGATCATCCAAGATAATTAAATGAGATTTAATTATCAAGGAATTGCAGATCGTGGATAGTGCTATCTATAATATCTGTGAGTATATTATAAATATGATTTATAATATATTAGAGAGAGAGAGAGCAGCTTTGTAAATAGCATTTGTTAATTGTTAATGTGAATTAGATTCACACTAAGCAATTAATTGGAAATGTAATTTACAATTTAGTTTGGGTTGTGAATATGATTCACATATTTTTCAATGGCATGATCGAAATATTCACAAATTAATTTGGTCGATATTTTTACAATAATTGTTATTGCAAATTATTAAGATATAATAGGATAAAATTAAAAAGGAGATAATACACCACCAAAGATGAGGTGGCGTCACCAATGACTTAGTCATAGGTGACACCCCTTATTTTGGGGGGTGTTTGTATTATCCTCCTTTTTGTTATCTTATTATTTTATGATAATTGATTTATGTTGAATTAAATTATGTTGATGATAATGCAACATATATTTGATTTGATATAAATTAATATTGTTGTTTTGAAAACAATCATCATGGCCGTTGATTAATACATAGATCAATCTAACCGTTGATTTTGTATGCCATGGATTGTGATCCATAGGCTCCCAGACTAGTTTATAAGAGGGCAATCCTAGACCTTTGGAGAATACACATCAAGAGCATGTCTCTCTCTCTCTCATTCTCGCCATCTCTCTCTAAGATGGCCGTCCACCTTGTGTGTTGAGAGATCGCTTCTACGCCATCGCGCTGTCGCTTCGACTGAACGAGGATCTCCATCTTCTTTAGGGCTTCTTGCTCTAGAAGGAGACGACGGATTTCGTTGGACGAAATCAGGGGATTCGAGGCTTAGATCTTCATCAAGGATTGCGGGAGGCTTGCGTCTCATCATCGCGCCCGCAAGTGCCATCTTCGTAGATCGGACTTGAGCCAGGAGGATCTCTTGTTTTAGAGATCTAGTGATCGCAACCACGCTTCGAGAGGTATTTCTAATACTTTGTGGTTAGATGAAATGATCCAAGAAATGTTCTTGTGATCATGTGGTTTCATCATATGATTTAAAATTTTTAAATTCCGCTGCACCTAGCGACTAGTGCGACTAGTCGCCCTGATCGCATGAGATGCGATCATCACGCTTCCGTGATGCGCTTGAGGATTCCTCATATCCTTCACATGTACCTATAGTTTCTTGCTTGGATCTAGTCAAATTAAATTATTGGTTATTTAGATTCGAAACCACTTGCTGCGAGAGACCACATACAACGTTTGCAGGATTCATTGTGGAGGGCACCAAGGAGTCTCGAAGACCATACTCTAGGTTTCTTTTCTAGATAGTCAGCTCTTGTTCTTCACGTTAATAACAACTCCTGTTTCTAGGATGCTTTCATCGTCTTGCATTGCATATAGAGTTGGTTTCAATTCTGTATAGCATCCTGCATGAAGCGAGCTGGAGACAAGGTGAGCATCTCTATTTGAGAACTCATCATTGATTTACGCTTGCATTGCTTTTTCGACTCTCTCCCTTTGATTTTGATCACATATGATAATAAAGGAATTGATACCGCAATAGGATTCGTGCATATTATAAAAAATATCAAAAACAAGTGATAACCAATAAAATTGGGACAGTTAACATTACTCGACCTTAAAATCAAAAGGGCCAAATCTTGTTTTGGGGAGAGTAACCCCCTCCTTATACACAGGTTGCATTCAGACTGTGAGGCACATACACCTATGGAATAGAGCCCCCATCCCTGGACTTGTGCCTTAAGCGCTTGGGCCGGCTCTTAGGCCCTGTTATTGCTAGAAGCACTTACCTCAGACGTTAGACGAAGTGGTCCCAGTGTTCTAGTAGGTGTGCACCGCCGATTAGAACACAACCACTCTAGGTGATTGCAACTGTGAGCTTGTAAATATTTTATTTTCTCTTCTAACTTTAAAATTAGACAAGATAAAAATATCGAACTCTCATGGTCATCACTGTGTTGAGTTGGTGAATTGAGGGGTTTGTTTGTTTATATTTGTGCTTGTTTGTGTGCATACTCGATCTTCTATGTGCATTTGCACCTTTTTCTTGCATTTCTTGACTTGACCATCATGATCTCCCGATCTTTGTTTCGGAGATGGATGATTGGAGTTATTTTTATCTGGACTTCATGGATCCTTCTTACTCTCCAGTTGACACACCTCCATTTTATCAGGAGAACTTTGCTTCTGATTTTCCTTTTTGTACATACCCGCCTCATCCACAGAATCAGGCATCAGGTTTTGATTTTTACCCACCACCACTAGCATATTTCCCACCATCTCACCCACTCGAGACTGAGCTGTTGGAGTCACCTCTTATGGATACCACTCTTCAGTACATGACCCGGGTAATAGAGCAAATGAAGTAGAGGATAGATGACCTCACTAGTATAAATAAGAGCCGCACTAACGCTTCACATGCATATGCCATGGATTCACTAGAGGATACCCATGAGAGCTTGCAATTGCCCAAAATAAAAAAATGAGAAAAATCTAAAAAGATAATAAAGGGAGACACCTGACCGAGCTGAGTTGTGAGGAGAGGGCACCCGTGCCATATCCTTTGCCCACAGACACTTCCACCATAGTTCCCACTGATGAATCTCGGATTCATCACTCTAAATCTCATTTTTAAGCTCAAATCCCTCAAAATCAACAGCATTTCGGCATCTATTCTGCATAATTAGCATTCATGCATGTTTTCATAAGAATTGCATTTTAGCACTAATTTCTGCACAAAATAAGAAGCCAAAAATCCAAGCTAAAATTGACCTATAAATATCCAAACTTCTCCGATTTTTAACTCATTCAAGCTAACTCCAAATGACCCAAAACCACTTCCATTATATACATATCACTAACAAGAATAAATGAAAAATACAAAAAAATAACTAACCCAAATAAGTGGACCAAAAACCCAAACCTTAGTTTTAGGATTTTCGGACTAAAAATCTCATATCTTCCTCATCCAATGTCCATTTTAATCCTACTCACTTTTGAACTAATGTACATTCAATTACCTTCAAAACAAGACCAAGTTCAAGTGAATTGGAGCTCATATGTGAAAATTGGGTTTTGGGCCTCTTTTGTACATTTTGTATTTTAGCTGATTTTGACCTATTATTTTATGTACATAATTAACCTATTTTAATTCATTTATTTTTCATTTATCTTCTTTGATAAAAGTTTTATAAAATGCATAAAAAATCCAAATCTAAATTAAGCTTGAAATCAAAGAAACAAATTGAGTCCATGTCTTCACTAACCAACTGTACAAATTGAGTCTTCTTCATATTTTATTTTATTTCTACTTTTTCTTAATTAATAAAAATAAAAAAATAGATTAATGTGTAATTATTTATTATTTATTTTACCATATTTTTTGGATTTTTATCTAGTTTCAAAATGACAAAAAATAGAAAACCCAAAAATCAAGGTATTCTGTGTACATGGGATACCCCAAAAATATCACTTTGTGCATTTGATCGATTTTGGTTTTGATGTCTTCATGAAAGTTGTAGATCTTATCGATACGAGCAATTTTCGTGAAGAAACCTTTTCGATCTGAGGTCATTTGCTATTTATTTTTGATTTTTTTAAAAGATTTATTCTTCGAATTTTCTGGTGCTGACACGTGGCAGCCTCTGAGGCCATCACATGTCAGCCATTTTTGGCTTATTTATTAATTTGTTTTTATAAAAAAATAGCCACCGCACGTGCGTCGCACGTGCCTCCCAGGAATGTGCTCCGCACGTGCCCCGCCGTTTACACCTCTTGTCGCCACGTGGCGCTACAGGAACCGTTCGATCGCGCTCGATCGAACGGCTCCTGTCCTTCGTCCTCATCAAGCCCACCTTCCTCGTTTGGAACCTCCGGACCGCCCCAAGTTCGCCGCGTATCTCGCGGCCGCCATCACCTACGATCCTCGATCTCATCAATGTCGCCGTATCCCGCGATCCCCCACGATCTCGCGCTGCCTTCCAAGACCTGATCTCATCGAATCCCAATCTTCTTCATCAAATCTCGATGAATCCAATCGAATCGCCCGCTCGGACCTTTCATCTCCGATAGCCGCTTCTCTACGCTATAAAAACTTCACCGGCCGCTCCACTCGCCTTCATCCGCCGATGGACATCAGAGAAAGGGAGGGCCTCTGTCGGAGGTGACAGCTCCAGGCAACGCCCCCCGACCTGCGGTGACATCTGAAGCCTTCGGGATTCGTTGCAGCGCACCCCCTGCTAACTGCTTTTGCTCTGACATCCGTCGTCGAGCCAACCGCTAACGACCTCCATCACCACCTTCATCTACTCCGCCAACACTCGCCTCTGACTTCTTCTCCGACTGGCCTCCGTCGTCATCAACACCATCTGCAACGCCATTAATGATGACCATCGACGACCTTCTTCTTCACCGACAACCTGGAGGAAGACCGTTCCACTACCACCTGCTTCGACCTTCAGCGGAGCCACCACTACGCCAAGGCTGCAGGTGCCCGCCATCGTGCCTTGCTCTCCATCGCTGCACCTTGCCATCAGCCTCCAAGCATCGGTGAAGCTTCACTGTCATCGACGTCAACGCCGACCCATCTTCGACCAGCGCCATCGGGCCACCGACCCGAGACCCCCGCCACATGACAAGCACATGGGTCGGGGGAACAACCGGAGAAGGAACCTCCCCGCACGTGAACTCACGTGCCTGGTTGGTAAATTTTAGAAAGAGCCCCAGGACATCCAGGAATTACGAACGGATCCAGAGGTCATGTGCATAGCACATGACCTACTGGGTTAATTGCCAAAGAGCCCCCGGAGGTCAGCATATTCGCCATCCAGTCCAAGGACCAGAGGGCACGTGCTGTGCACGTGCCCCTCTGGGAATTTTTGCAGAAGAACTCCCCCTCTATAGTGGTAATTAAATCTAGGTCCCCTCCTGCATTTTTTATTTATTATATATAATTGCAGAAATACCCCTGTGTTCTCTTATTCTTCTAGACTCGTACATTGCACATTTTATTTATCCAAAAATAGCATTGTGTTCCTCATTTAATTCTCTACATTCTAACACATCGTGGATATTTTTGTGATTGATGGTTATTAATAATTAATTATTTTGTGAAAATTTACATATTTTTCCAGTTTGTGCTCTTAAATTTGCCATTGATTAACCATTGCTCTAAAAAATTCCCAAAAAATCACATATTGTAGAATTAATTGTGTTTGACATTCTGCCAAAAAAGAATCGCATTTGCATGCATAACTTGTCCTTTAAAAATCATTTTTCATATTTTAGTGTTTGATTTTTTAATAGGTATTGAAACTAGTATTTTCGAGGTTTAGGATTTTTCTGAGTTCCATTACCTAGTGACAGATCTTAGATAATTTTATTCCTTGAAAATAATTAGGTTTAATATTTATTATAATTAATATATTAAAATTCATTCTGTTTGCATTTAAAAATTCATAAAAAAGTCATATTGCATCCAAAACTTCCAAAAAAATTATATTGCATCATTTTGTCATAATTTGCATCTTGGCCAAGTTTTCATATTTTTCGGACATCGTTTGAACGTAATTTACATTTTAGTCCCTAAAATAGGTTGAAATTGCATTTTGCATCCTTTATTGCATTAAAAATTCCAAAAAAAGACCGCCTCGAAAACCGCACACGAATTTTGATACAAATAATTCTAGGTTGTTCCTTTGTCTCCTTGTGTTCGACCTTCGGACTTGCCCAAGTAAAATAAACATAAAACCACACGATTAAAAATTGAATAAAACATTTGTGGTTATTTTCTTGACCGATTCCGATTGCCGCCTACAAAATGACAAATCATATTTTTACGCACCACGATAAATACACATCTTTAACACAACGATTTGGACTTGTCAAACGGCGCCATTGCCAGGGAGGCAAACGACTTTGTTTTGTGTTTTGAAAATTTTCGTTCGGTTTTCCGCATTTGGGTAGTTTTACCCCCGAATTGTTTATTGTAAATTCCATTTTTTCCTGCAATTTATTTTATTTTCAGCTTTTATTTTTCTCATTTATTTTTGATTTATTTTTTAGTCACTCTTACATTTCTCTCTTATTTTTCTTGCAAGGTACCCGACATATGTGGAGCGGTTTTTCAAGAAATCGAAGCATCTTCACCGACTTCCGAAAAGCTGCAATTAATTTAAGATCGAAGTCGTGAGAGAGCGTAGAGTTTAGGATTTTTATTTCTGCAATTTTAAGTTGTGTAAATAATTTCTCATTTATAGCGGTGTCCGTTTAGACTCTCGCGCGTTTAAAAAGACTTTGACTCTTTTGTGGTGTGTCATGGCCTGTTTCACTCTCCGGTGAGGGTGGGGCCCGACTTGAGTGGCAACTAGGATAGACCTGCACATACGGCTCTCAGAGCATTTTAATTTCTTGATTGTGCTCGTAGGAATTAAGCCACACTTCACTCTTAATTGAGACGCACATAGATCATTCAACTTAGCCAAATTCAACTCAGTTCTTCCCTGCTAATAGAACTTTCTGCTAGGTGCGGTTTTTCATCGGCTTGCATTTCATATAGAATAATTTTTCAATACTTGTATTGCATCCCACATGGAGATTGCGAGGATTCAATGTAAGTCTTCAAACTGAGCATACATCATTGTTTTCGCGTGCATCAGCTTTTCCCGAACTCCTCCCTCTTGTTTTATCACATAAATTTAAAAGGAAATTGGGACTGGACCGTAGACTTCTATTTACGCTCATTTAATTTTTCAGTGATCACCTAATTAAAATTGGGACTGCTAGATATAGTTGATTTCAAAATAACCCATAAAATCAAGAATTTCTGCGGGAGAGCAACCCCGACCTTGGATGTTTTTAATTTTTCTGAGTGAGCGAGAGACGACACTTAAGGCTAGAGCCCAAACCCAGATTTTCATATTGACTACTGATTCTACCAAAAACGATTAGCTACTTCTCAGTGAGGATCTACGGGTAGCCGGTAAACAGTCCGGATTTCCTTAGCAGAGTTGGTGGTTTAGACGACACTGCGTAAGGCTCCGTCCTTAAGTAACGGGTAGCCGTTCTATGATCCGTACTTACTCCCATACTGGCTGAAAGTAGGTGCAACTAGTCGTAAGAATTCGGGACAACCATTACAAAAATTTCGGCACCTAACAGCTCGCTAAATTTTTTCCAGGATTGATTTACTACCAATTAAAATTGAAAAGATAATAGCCGAACTCTTACAAGCTTCATTGTGTGAGTTGGTGAACCCGGGGTTTGATTTGTGTTTGCATTGGTGTACGTGAACCGATTTCGAAGCTCAATAGCTGCACATTTTATAAAATTTCTTTTGACTATCCTGTGCAATCATCTCTTTCCTATCTTGATTAAAACCTCATCATGGAACTCTTGTCCAAAAACTCTTGCAAACCCAAAACATCATTTCTTCCAGCTCTTTCAAAAATGATCGAACATTTATCTGAAAATCCATCAAAGCTATACTATGAAAATGAATTTGTCTCGGTTAGGCCCAAATCAACTAAATTCTCTTCTTTCAATAATCCTCCAACATTTGCGGGAGACTTTCACCTGCAGATGAATTCGACCTCCTCATTGAATTTCTACTCAAATCATCCGACTACACATGACCATCTACCATTTTGGACTGAACCATCTTATTCTCGGATTCTCGCTGATGAGCCATTTCAAGATCAAAATACCTTTGAGTCTCATGACTGGCCGAGAAACCAAACCCAGATGGAAAGACCCGCACTTAATGATTATCAGCGTTGGACCATGACAAACCCCTCTTCAGACATGATACTCATACAGAGGACTGGACTGACCACATAGAAACACAAAAACCCTGTATGCTGACTCCATATTATCAAGGTCTGACCAATCATGATCAAAGGATTGAACTCTACTCAGACCAACTACACATGCCTGGACCATATGAGCAGCCTCCTTCCGTAATTTTTGAGGAGAAATTTTCAGAAAATAATGATCATATAATGGATATTCCAAGAAACTCTCCTCTTACCACATACAGGAAAATGGAAGATGAAATTATTGAACACACACCGACTGCTCCCATGATTGATCATGAACAGAATTTTGAGGATAATATTTCGAGGATAAATAAGAAAGTTGAATTAATGGAGGAAAAATTTAGAAATTTTACTGACCGACTCAGTTTATTTTATGGGAGCTCGGACATAAAAATGATTGAGGAAAGGATTGGATCTCATGCTGAAAATTTTGAGGATATTCAAAGACCTAGGGATGATTCTAACATCAACACTTTTGCATATTATTCCCCTAGAAATGACTATGCCTCTCACTCGTACTCTGAACATCAAAGCCCCTTCTCATATGAGGAACACACCACATCACCACACCACATAGAAAATGCCAAAAAATGGGAATATTCAAGAATACCAAAAAAATCGAAAATCCAGAAAATTTCATAAAAAATGAGACTGAAGAAGATCTGAGGAATTTGGATCCTGTTTTAAGAGAAGCACTGGAGAAAATATTGATTTTTAAACTTCCCTTTATAAAGGCAATTGAACACTTCCTCGACCTTAAAAGATTTATAATGGACAAATTAATGATAAAAAAGTCGGGCAGGATACAGACAAAGACTGAAAGACATATCTTGTCAATGGCCTCCTCCTTGGTGTTGAGGAGAAAAACCAAAAGCCGCATAGTGAAGCGGTTGCCTAGATTTGACTGTGAAATCAAAGACACAATTTTCACCCATGCTCGGATTGATGACAATTCACCGATTAATATCCTCCCTACCTCTGTATTTCACAAACTCAAACTCGAACCGAACATGAGAGATTGTTCAATTGGCTGATCGATCAATAAAGCGACCGAGAGGAATCATTTCTGTCATCATGAAATTTCAAGGTGCTCCGCTCAAAGTAGAATTCACGGTCATTGATATTGAGCATCAAGGATAATTCACCCAGTCTCCAATTATTCTTCAAAAGCCATTCTTACTATTGGCTAAGGCAATTATTGACTGTGAGACTCGGGAAATCAATTTCACAACATTGGAAGCACTTCGATCTGACCCAGTCTTTGAGGAACCACGATTTTCTGAGGCAACCCACGAAGTCCCCGACAACCATAACCATGAAACGGTAGAAGAGCCCTACCCCGCTACTACACTTGAGATAGCGGTTGTTGATGAGACCATCGGTTTAGAGAATCTCCCACCTGCTCCATTCCCCACTGCTCTCACCATGTAGAATCAAGTACATGAATCATATGATCCGGAGACATGCATGGGCACACCCTGGGTCAACCTATTCTGACTACATGGATCACATCAACTTGACGCAAGAATGCTCCAATGTCAAATCAATTGAGAATGAACATGCAGAGACTCTTCCCAGTATTTCGATTCCCACGGATCTCAAAATAGACAAATCCTTCTTTTACGATCCCGAGACATATGCATGGTCGCATCCAGGGACAACCCTCTCTGAATATCTTGACCAAATCATCCCAAATCAAGAGTGCACCAACATTCATGAGACTAAGAACAAACACACAGGACGAACACCGACCAAGGAGAAAAATTCCAATGGCTATTCATCTGGATACTCAAGTGAACCGACACCTTCACGAAACAAGAAAAAGAAAGTCACCTTTGACCTTTCGGAAGAGGAATCAACCGATGATCCCTCATCAGGTCTGGAAAAGGTAGTCTACATGAGTGAAGTCTGTTCGGCAGCTCTAAAGCCATATCTTCACAAGGATCCAAAATTCGACTCTCGTTGGACAAATCCCGTTCCTAATTATTATCCATCCAAAGCTGATGCTCCTGCCCTCTTCAAATACACTGTAATTATTTCTTATGAGCTATATGAGACTGGTGCTTCTGAGTATTCATCTGAGGACAAATTGCTTGATCCTAAAAAGGAACGAATTTTGAGGAAACAATTGAAGAAACAAAAAGACATGAATGTCTGAAGTATGCCCACTTTCGAATACTACTCCTCTGAGGATAATTCTGATGATGGATACCTTTCATCTGACTCAAATGTTTCATCTACTATCCATCATGATTTTTCTGAGGATGACACTGATTATAGTTGGGAATCATATGCTACATCTCCGTCTCGTTATACCGATATCCCATCACAGGTTCACAAAGAGATCAGTCGAAAACCGCCTTAATCAGCGGCTACCCACCCTCCCTCCCAACCACATCGGTCTCCTTGTACAACTTCTTCCTCTACTTAGGCCAAGGCCTAAGTATGGGGGGGACCGATGCCATCTGTATATACCATTTCCCTGCATCACACTCCTTCTCGATCACTCAGTTTCCACCCTTCTCCTATACTTAGGCTGACCATAGCCTAAGTATAAGGGGAGCCAACACCCACCTGTATATACTCTTCTCATTCACATATCCCAACCGCTTCATTTTTCCGCCCTTCTTCTATACTCAGACTATCCACAGTCTAAGTATAGGGGGGCGGACATGTATATCTTGTTCTTTTTCTTTTCCTTTTTACTCTCTTACGCTTAGTCCGAGCTATGTCTTCTTTACGCTTGTTCTCTGAGGACACAACACTCGCTAAGTATAGGGGGGTCTGTATATATACTGTGTATATATTTTAGCCATACCTTGTACTTTCGCGTAAGTCTATATGTATTTACAGGGTGGGTAATTAATAAAAAAACAACAAAAGAAAAGAAAAAGAGAAAGAGTTTTGCTACTAACACTGTCTGTGCCCAAAAGTTTTGAAAAAAATGGCCTCTTATTCATTTTTGCATTGAAAAAAACCAAAAACCCCTTGCAAAAAAAATAAAAAAATAAAAAAGCGTTTGCATTTCACACACCTGCACTTCATCCAACAGTTCATTCGCATGAAAAGTCATTGGGTTCTGAACCGAGTTATGAGCAGAAACCGAGAGTGGTCTGGACTTGACCTTAATCCACCTAATTTTCAGAGGAACTTCACTGAGAAATAGGAATTTAGAAGCTTCAAGTCTTTGACTTACTTCTTTGAGTTCCACATGACAATGTGCAGCATTTGACTCTTAGTGTCTAACCTGGTCTCTTCATTCTGGGTACAACTCTGGAATAGGGAATTAATTTGTACTCTCGCACTATGCACTTAGCTCAACTCAGATGGGATGTTGGAAGACTGTGTGAGTTTCTTTTCTGGTAGCGTGGAAATCTAAAGACCGGAGTACGGGTTGAAATAAAGCTTCGGAAAAGGGACGGACGACTGGGCACAATTTTTGCTAAGACCCCAAAAAAATGCACGGAAATAAAAAGATTCTATATTCGTAGGGTCACAACAAGATCCAAGCAGAACCACCAAAAAATCCAAATACAAAGAAGCATTATACCAAATAAATATCTGACCAAAAAGGTCCAAGCTTCAAGAAACCTGCAGATCTTGATGGAGACTCGGCTACACTGGCCATCTTCACAAGGAGAGGTGACTACACTGGCCACCCTCCAGTTCTTTTCCCCTTCTTCTATCTTCTCTGCCAATTCGATTGTAAACACAACGCGACAGACCTTAGAAGGAAATACCTGACTCCTCGAGGACGAGTTACTGGAGAGGAGAGGAGCATGGTAGTCCGGCATTCCGGGTGGGAAGAGCTAAAACCTTTCACACACATGAGTCGATTGTTCAATATTCATAGGGTATACTTTGGGAAGAGGATTGATCTAAGATGACTTCTGAGCCGAAACCGTGACAATGATGTGTAGAACTTGAAGGCTGTTGATTTTAAAATTCTAAGTCTCAAAGAAGTTCCGACACACAAATAATCCAAAGGTCGAGTTTAGTTTCACTTTCACCTTCAGCTCACGGTCTTGGTATGGAACCCAATCTCATTTCACTTCGTGGCATTTCTTGTTGATGCTCAGGGACGAGCATGGTTTAAGTATAGGGGGATGATGAATCTCGGATTCATCACTCTAAATCTCATTTATTAAGCTCAAATCCCTCAAAATCAACAGCATTTCGACATCTATTCTGCATAATTAGCATTCATGCATGTTTTCATAAGAATTGCATTTTAGCACTAATTTCTACATAAAATAAGAAGCCAAAAATCCAAGCTAAAATTGACCTGTAAATAGCCAAACTTCCCCGATTTTTAACTCATTCATGCTAACTCGAATGACCCAAAACCACTTCCACTGTGTACATATCACTAACAAGAATAAATGAAAAATAAAAAAATAACTAACCCAAATAAGCAGACCAAAAACCCAAACCATAGTTTTAGGATTTTCGGACTTAAAACCTCATATCTTCCTCATCAAATGTGTGTTTTAATCCTACTCACTTTTGAACTAATGTACATTCAATTACCTTCAAAACAAGACCAAGTTCAAGTGAATCGGAGCTCATATGTGAAAATTGGGTTTTGGGCCTCTTGTACATTTTATATTTTAGATGATTTTGACCTATTATTTTAT
The DNA here is from genome assembly GCA_037367405.1 of Ottelia alismoides. Lineage (NCBI taxonomy): Eukaryota > Viridiplantae > Streptophyta > Magnoliopsida > Alismatales > Hydrocharitaceae > Ottelia > Ottelia alismoides. Next base: position 719,191 of record JAZKJV010003972.1, on the reverse strand, counting down.
GTACATAATTAACCTATTTTAATTCATTTCTTTTTCATTTGTCTTCTTTGATAAAAGTTTTATTAAAATGCGCAAAAATCTAAATTTTAATTGAGCTTGAAATCAAAGAAACAAATTGAGTCTAGGTCTTCACTAACCAAATGTACAAATTGAGTCTTCTTCATATTTTATTTTATTTCTCCTTTTTCTTAATTAATAAACATCCAAAAAAATTAGATTAATGTGTAATTATTTATTTTTTTATTTTACCATATTTTTTCTGAATTTTTATCTGGTTTAAAAATGACAAAAAAATAGAAAACCCAAAAATCAAGGTATTCTATGTACATGGGATACCCCAAAAATATCACTTTGTGCATTTGATCGATTTTGGTTTTAATGTCTTCATGAAAGTTGTAGATCTCATCGAGACGAGAAATTTTCGTGAAGAACTTTTTCGATCTGAGGCCATTACCTATTTTTCTAAATTTTATAAAAGATTTATTCTTCAAATATTCTGGTGCTGACACGTGGCAGCCTCTGGGGCCGCCACGTAACAACCATTTTTGGCTTATTTATTAATTCGTTTCTATAAAAAATATAAAATAGCCACCGCACGTGCATCACGCGTGCCTCCCAGGCACGTACTCCGTACGTGCACCGTCGTTTACACCTCCTGTTGCCACGTGACGCTAAAGGAACCGTTCGATCACGCTCGATCGAACGACTCCTGTCCTTCGTCCTCATCAAGCCCACCTTCCCCGTTTGGAACCTCTGCGCCGCCCCAAGTTCGCCGCGTATCTCACGACCGCCATCACCTCTGATCCTCGATCTTGTCAACGCTGCCGTATCCCGCGATCCCCCACAATCTCATGCCTCCATCCAAGACCCGATCTCATCGAATCCCAATCTTCTTCGTTAAATCTCGACGAATCCAATCGAATCGCCTGCTCGGACCTTCCATCTCCGATAGCCGCTTCCCTACCCTATAAAAGCTTCACCGACCGCTCCACTCGCCTTCATCCGCCGATTTACATCAGAGAAAGGGAGGGCCTCTGTCGGAGGTGACAGATCCAAGCAACGCCCCCCCTACCTGTGGCGAGATCCGAAGCCTTCGGGCTTCGTTGCAGTGTACCCCCTGCCGACTGCTTTTGCTCTGACATCCGTCATTGAGACAACCGCCAACGACCTCCATCACCATCTTCATCTACTCCGCTAACAACTCTCCTCCGACTTCTTCTCCCACCAGCCTCCGTTGTCATCAACATCATCTGCAACACCATTAACCACGACCATCGACGACCTGCTTCTTCACTGACAAACCTCCTGGAGGAACACCGTTCCACAGCCACGTGTTCGCCACCTGCTTTGACCTTCAACGGAGCCACCACTATGCCAAGGCTGCAGGCACCCGCCGTCGTGCCTCGCTCTCCATCGCTGCACCTTGCCCTCAGCCTCCAGGCATCGGCGGAGCTTCACCGTCATCGACATCAATGCCGGCCCATCTTCGACCAGCGCCACCGGGCCACCGACCCGAGATCCCCGCCACGTAACAAGCACGTGGGTCAGGGGAACAACCGAAGAAGGAACCTCCCCGCACGTGAACTCACGTGCCTGGGTGGTAAATTTCAGAAAGAGCCCCATGACATCTAGGAATTACAAACGGATCCAGAGGTCACGTGCATAGCACGTGACCTACTGGGTTAATTGGCAAAGAGCCCCCAGAGGTTCGCATATTCGCCATCCAGTCCAAGGACCAGAGGGCACGTACTGCGCACGTGCCCCTCTGGGAATTTTTGCAGAAGAACTCCCCCTCTATAGTGGTAATAAAATCTAGGTCCCCTCCTGCATTTTTTTTATTATATTTAATTACAGAAATACCCCTATGTTCTCTTATTCTTGTAGACTCGTACATTGCACATTTTATTTATCCAAAAATAGTATTGTATTCCTCATTTAATTCTCTACATTCTGACACATCGTGGATATTTTTGTGATTGATGGTAATTAATAATTAATTATTTTGTGAAAATTTACATATTTTCCCAGTTTGTGCTCTTAAATCTGCCATTGATTAACCGTTGCTCTAAAAAATTCCCAAAAAAATCACATATTGTAGAATTAATTGTGTTTGACATTGTGCCCAAAAAGAATCGCGTTTGCATGCATAATTTGTCCTGTAAAAATCATTTGCATATTTCAGTGTTTGATTTTCAATAGGTATTGAAACTAGTATTTTCGAGGTTTAGGATTTTTCTGAGGTCCACTACCAAGTGATAAATCTCAGATAATTTTATTCCTTGAAAATAATTAGGTTTAATATTTATTATAATTAATATATTGAAATTCATTCTGTTTGCATTTAAAAATTCAAAAAAACTATATTGCATCCAAAAATTCCAAAAAAATTACATTGCATTCATTTTGTCATAATTTGCGTCTTGGCCAAGTTTTCATATTTTTCAGACATCGTTTGAATGTAATTTACATTTTAGTCTCTAAAATAGTTCGAAATTGCATTTTACATTCTTTATTGCATTAAAAATTCCAATAAAAGACTGCCTCGAAAACTGCGCACGAATTTTGATAGACATAATTCTAGGTTGTTCCTTTGTCTCCTTGTGTTCGACCTTGGGACTTGCCCAAGTAAAATAAACATAAAACCACACGATTAAAAATTGAATAAACATTTGTGGTTATTTTCTTGACCGATTCTGATTGCCGCCTACAACGAACGACAAATCATATTTTTACGCACGACGATAAATACACATCTTTAACACAACGATTTCGTACAGACTGCTCTTAGTCATCCTTGTGTAGATGATGATTCTGATCTCTTCTCAGTATGGAAGAGATAACAATTCTTATAAAATGTTGACCCATCCTGAAGTGGCGGCATCTATTCATGATATTATTGAGGCCCCACTTCAAGGCCATGGACCAATTATGTGCATCCCTACCTAGTAAAATAAAGTGACGATGGAGATCTGAGCGACACCTTATCACCATAGCCACTGCCTACGCCATCACCCACCGTCCACTCTATAGGAAAGGGGACACTAGTACACCCCTCATGAGATGTGCCATTTCTGACCACATCTGTAATCATACTCTCTTTGATGGCAGTGCATCGATTAATATAATACCATTATTTCCAGTACAATCTCTCCATCTTGGGCCTCTCAAGAAAACCAGGATGATTTGTCAATTTGCTGATGAATCCATAAAGAGTCCGAGAGGTATTCTTAAGAACGTCATCATTCAGATCCATGGTATGAGATACATTGTTGATTTCATTGTATTGCCCATGGAGACCTCGACCCCCATGGAGCACTATCCCACCATCCTGGGATGACCATTTCTCACGTCTGCGAGAGCCATTATTGATTACAAATCTGGAGAGGTTCGCTTTCATTCTGCCAAGGAGAGCGTCTTGATCACTGAACCCACCACTGGCCAAAGACCTACATTTATTGAGAGTGTGCTCGTGTCAGCCAACCCCGAGGACTATGACATATCTACTTATATCAGAGAGGTTTGTTTTATCATGGATGGGACTGAGATACGAGAATTCCTCTTCAGGGAGGAAGACTGATATATCATAGACATTAGAGCTCCCTCTTCATGTGTGTGGGAATGTGTTGATGACATCCGCGGTATTTACACCATAGACACCTTAGTGCGGAAGGCAGACTTAGGAGAGACTTCACAGGCTAGAATTGACCTGACTTTCTAGGCCAAATCTGACCATTCCAATGACCAGTTTTTGCCTTTTCTCTTTGAGATTGCTGAGGATCTATACCATATCGATCCTGATCGGTTTGAGTCAAATGATGACCTTGATATCGACTTGTAGCTTGTTAGATCCATTCCTCAGCGGTCACACAAGAAGGTATGCTTCCTACCTTTTTAATCTCTGTATAGCCTTCACTTTGTATATCCGCTTTCGTTTATTTCCTTCCATCTGCCGTTCCACACATCCACCTTATTCTGTGTGTTTGACTTGCTTAGGACGTGCTTTGTCCTAAGTATTGGAGGGGTGGACGAGTTGAATGTTATTTCTTTGTTCCGTTTCATCACTCTTGTTGTTGCCTATACTTAGGGCTCTTTTACCTTAAGTATAGGGGGGTGATGCATACATTCACCCGATGTATTTTTTTCTCTTATCAGTTTTTATTGGTCCCCTCACATGTATCCTCTCTTATTGATATTTCTATATATACTTAGGAATATCTTACCCTAAGTATAGGGGGAGACAGACGGAGTTGTGATCGGTTTATTCCCACCCTCGACCCTCCCTACATGTAGAATAAAGTCTTCTATACTTAGTATTAGTTGATCCTAAGTATAGGAGGGACAATTGACTTCTCATTCTTTATTCTTTCATTATTCTTCAGTCATTGTAGTATAGCTTCTTATATACTCAATACGAGTTACATCGTCTCTTTTTATCTCTGATTTATGAGGACATAGCTCAAGTTAAGTTTAGGAGGGTCGTATATACTTTGTATGAACTTTATCCATAGCACATACTTTCATATTTTCAAATAATATGGCTAATTAATAAAAATTAATACACACTTCTAATTCTTTGTATACACTTATTAGTAAATCGATTCAAAATGTTATGCGTCTGAAAAATGGTTAGAAAACCTCTTTTGAAAAATCTTTTGAAAACTGTTTGGAAAATATTTATAAAATATTTTCAACCTTTATACAAATGTTTTATTTATAAAAATGTCTTTCTTTTTTTGGAATAAAATGTTTGAAAATATATTTGCAAATGTTCTGAAAAATGGTTGTAAAAATATCTGAAAAACCTATGCATACTGTTTGGAAAAGCTTTGCAAAATGATTTTCAAAATTTTGTAAATGTTTGCAAAATATTCTTTGTCAAATTATTTTTCAAAATAAAGTTTTTAAAATATTTGTAAAAATCTTTTCAAATTATTTTGAGAACCATATACATGATTCAAGCAAATAAGATTATTTATTAACTAGTGTAAATCCCTGAACCTTAAGTCTTGTATATAACAAGATGCACTCCTGTGTAAATATCTGCACGCAATTATTTACCAAAATTTCTTTTGTTTTTGAAAAATCACTAAAAAAGTGCGAAATAAAACCTGTAAAAATTGGGAAAATGTTTTCAAAAATTACATACAAATTTGGAAAACTTTCTCAAAAATTCATAAAAAGTTCAAAATTAGAAAATTGCATCACAAAAATATTTTTTGCATTGTACATAGCATTTGTATTTTTTGGATTGATAATAACAATTAAATACGTCTAAATAAAATCCGAAGATTGGAGCTTGGTTGGACCTTAATCCTATTAATCACAAGAACCTTTAGGGAACTAGAATCGAGGCATTTCAGGTCTGCCAGACTGAATTCATTGAGATCACGAGACTTGGTTCAGTATCGTCTTGGCTGCCTAAGTAGAATATTTTGGAACACACACATGGCTATTGTTGATAGTGACCTAGCTTGCACACCTGCACCTTACACTTTGCTTACCTCAGTTGAAGTGGTAGAAGAGTGGATTTGCCGGCATGAGACACAAGCCAATGGAAACATCAGAAGTCACACATTTGTGGTCATTGTACCCCAAGCTGATCCAGTAGCCATGAGGTCCAATGAAGGAGTGCCGTGGGTTGCAATGATGCTTCAAAATAGGGATAGTCTACTGGCTCAAGAGGAAAAAGTCCCTATGTGAATGCTGTTGTACATAGTTTTCAAAAACAAAATACAAAATAAAAAACTCCAAAAAATTAGATAGGTAAAAATAAAAAAAATCAATTCCTGTCTGAGCATGTATATATTCAATAAGCAAGCTTGAGCTATAAAGTCAAACATGTATGTGAGGCTGCAGCCGGATGACTTGTCTACACTGGTCAAGCATCCCAAGATAGGTATCTACACTTAGGGATGGGCATTGGGCTGTGCCGGCCTGGCCCGGCCCAGCCTGACCCAAGCCCAAACAGATAATGGGTCGGGCTTGGGCCAAAGTATTGGGCTCGATTTTTTTTGGGTCGGGCTCGGGTTTGGCTTGGCCCAGTCCGATTCTGCCCGAGGGCCCGACCCGAAAGTAGCCCGCTGCCCGGCCTAATACGTTTGTGCAAGAGCAACTTGCATATCATATCCTAATGATCAAGTATGATTTTTTGAGCAGCCAGGAAAGTTGTGAAAGTAGGCACAGTAGGAATAATTGTTTCTAACCATTGTGCTCGACAACTAGATTATTTACCATCTTGGATTTCCATTATCGAAGAGGTAAGAAAGTGAAAAGTAGTCAAATGAAGTTTATTTTATTGTACTTTTATGTGTGAAGATGTGCACTGTTATTTTTTTAAAGCATGTTCTATGGTTAGAGTTATTTTTGTCAAAGTTGTAAACCTGCATGAAATGCAGATAAATTACAATATATGATAGTACTATTGCCTGCTTACATCATACTATTAATCTGTGCTTTTTCTGGAATCGACATTATGAGGGACTGTAGGTAGTTAAAGCAGTTGCGAGAGCAGTACCCGTATTGTTAGATGGTGGGCTGTGGCGCGGAACAGATGTTTTCAAGACATTAGCACTAGGATCCCAAGCAGTTTTGGTATTGATAATTGCTGATTAAATATGATAGGAAACACTAATCCTCTTGACATTAGACATTAACTTGTAACTCAATATTTTTTAAAAAGTTTGTTTACTTGCATTCTCTTACAGATTGGAAGGCTTGTAGTTTTCGACCTTACAGCTAGGGGAGAGCATGGAGTTAGAAGTGTGCTCAAAATGCTGAAGGAGGAGCTAGAGTTGACAATGGCACTTGCTGGTTGCCCCAGCTTGAAACACATCACTAGAGCCCACATCTGGACAGAGAGAGACATGTTGAGATCCCTGATGTAACACCATATCGACATATATGATTGATGAAGTGATTCATAGATTGTATCAACAAAAATCTTCCATGGACCTGGCATCAGTAGATGGGCCAGCCTGGGCTTGGGCCAAATAGAAAAAAAATTTGCGGGCCCGGGCCTGGCCCAAGGCCCAAATTTTTTAAATGGGCTTGGGCCTGGGCCCTTCTGGGCCTGGCCCGGCCCGACCCATGCTCATCCCTAGCTACACTGGCTGCCATCCTTTCCCTTCTCCACCTCCTCTTCTTGAGCTGGCTATACTTGAACTTAGAAGGAAATGCCCTGCTTCTCGATGAAAGAATTATTAGATTGGAGAATTAGGGTCACCATGTTGGAGAGGACTGACTTTTACCACTTCAGCCGAGAGGAGCTACATATCACACACAATGTACAAGATAGACTCATAGTCATAAGGGACTATGCATGTCATCGATCTGTATGACCTGACTTTTGAGGAGACTTGGGTAGAGATTCATGGTTCTTGGAGGGTGTTGTTTTTCTACTTCGGTTCTTAAACAAGATTTCGACCAAACTTATAATCCAAAGGTCCGACTGAGCTCCAAACTTTGATTTTGTAAAGACAAGTTCAAAATTTAAAATCAATCCACTTTATTTCCTTTCCTTTTCTTTATTTTCTTTTCTGTACTTATAGGCATAAGTGTTTGCCAGGGACTAGTGGAGGCAAGTACAAATGAGTGATGAATATCCATTTCATCATCTTTATTATTCTATTTTGGCCTTAATTTCCTAGCTAAATACTTGTAAGTAACACTAATTTGCAAAAAATAACAATCAATTATTAATTCATTTATACTTTATAAAATACCATTATCAATGCTAAAATAAAAAAATAAATGAAGAAAAGAAAAAGAAATGAAATACCAAAAGTATTGAATGACCCTAAACCAGAGACTAAGTCAAGAATTTACTTGGTCGACAAAGAAGAAAGTAGGGGGAGAGAAGGACCAATAAACACAATAAAAACCCTAATTTTTAATTCTTCAATAATTCATTTTTGGGACATGTTTTATTTTTTATTATCTATACCCGAATCAACAAATTGTAAATAAAAGTTGTAGATGGAAATACATAAAAAAATATAAAATTTATTTCATGTAAAAATAATGCACCAGTGCTTTATATACTCAGAATAAAAATTCAAAATCCCAACTTCATAGACTTGTATCTACTCCATACACTATCAAAATGGACTAAAATAACATTTAATTATAGATAACTTTTATTAAGCTATTTAATGAAGGTAGTTTCATCTAATTTGGAGTTAAGATGCAAAAGTAAGGTTTTGGATCCCTATTGTATAATATACCTGAATAAAATAATGGGATTTTTACACCCATAACCCTGAGTAATTTTGTAATTACAATCATAATCCTGCATAATTGCGAATTACACAAGAAACCCTGAGTAATGCTTAACCTTTACATGACATAACCCTATGTTATGTTCCGTTTCAAATCTTCGTTAAGTCAGACAGAAAAAGTTAGCTGTAGACAATTTTATCCTTCAAACCATTTTATATTTACAAATTATGTCCCTCCTTCCCCTGTCCCTTGGAAGCCTCCCCCCCGCCGCCGTCATGGCTGTTGTCGTGCCAATCGAGTGCCCCCGCGCGGCACTGCTCCAGCTGCGCCACGAGTGTCGCGAAGATAAGCTCGACCACCTCCACTGTGGAAGTCCTCCTCCGCCTCCTGCAAGGTCCCGGTCCCCTATGCAGGCGTCGACCATCCCGCCTCCTGCAAGGTCCATGTCCCCCGCCTGCAAGCTACCCATCCCCACCCACCCTCCACATGCGTGGACCTCTGCAACTCCCCTTCGAGCTTCCCCCCCACCCTGCATGGCACGTGCGTCGACCCTGCCGCCTACAGTCCCCTTCCCTCTATGTCCCCCTGCATGCGCATCGACAAGCTCCCCATCCCCAACCCCCCTCCCCGCACGCCGATCCCCCCTTGCCTGCGTGCGCGTCGACAAGATCCCAATCCCCACCACCCCTCCCCACACGTCGATCCCACCTTCAAGACCCTCCTCCCCCTGCGCGTGCTCTAACCCTGCCACCTGCAGCTCCCCTCCACCACCGTACGCGCATTGACCCCACCCCTTATGCCGCCAACCATCGCGCGCCGACCCCATCCCCTGCAAGGTCAACCCCCGCCCCTCACACGTCGATCACGCCTTCTGCAAGGTCCCTGCTCACCTTGCGTGCACCTCGACCACGCCGCCTGCAGGCTCTCCGCCTCGAGTCAGCAGGCCCCCATCGACCCCCCACCGCTCTCCCACCTACCTGCAAGCCCCCATCGCCCCCACCCCTGTCGCCTACATGCTCCCCGCCTGCAAGCCCCTTTCGACCTCCCTACCCCCGCCACCTCCCTCCACCATCAAAGCCCCCACCCCTATGACCCACTACCATCGTCAAAGTTCCTGTCGATCCCCCACCTTCTGTCGTCGTCCAAGCAGCAATACCCCCCCTAAAAAATGTAGAACCACACCCAAAGGTGCTAGATTTTTTACCTTTTCCTTTTTTAATTAATCCCAACCATTGGATCACAGATTCATTAAATTAAATCAACATATGGTTAAGTTAATATGAACGAAACTAACAGAAGGTTATGAGTGTATAACAGAGCATTTATTCAGGGTTTCTCGTGTAATTCACGATTATGCAGGGTTAATATGAAATTACTCAGGGTTATGGGTGTAAAAATCCCTAAAATAATCACATATTTAATATTCATATTTTTACATTTATAATTTTGTAAATAATATATGAAATCCATGTACATATAGAATAAAATATCTTAAAATAAATTAAGATAAATAAGTCTATTATTATACATAGATGAAATATATATGTATATACCTATATTATTAAGGGATTTTTACCCGGAAACCCTATAACCTTTGCCAATTACCTCCACGACCTTTTAAACAACCTAATTCCCCCATCGACCCCGTAAACTTGCCAATGCTTACTCCATGAACTCTTCGGGTAATCTGTTTGAATCCCGTGAGGGTTCTTGGGGTAATTTACAGGGTTGATGGGGTAATTACATTGTGCAAAAGGTCTTAGAGGTAATTTAAAAAGTTTATAGGGTCTGCCGGGTAAAAATCCCTATTATAAATTTACATATGTAATTAAGTGTATATATACACTCATAAAAATATAATAAAAATACCTAAATGTGTAATTAAATAAATTAAAAATATATAAACTATCTGTAAATAATAATAAAATATAAAAGTCGAAATAAAAATAAAATATACAATATACATGTAAATATACCTATGATTCTATATGTAAATATTAACCTATAATAAATGACCTTTTAAAAATAAATAAAAACAAGAACTAAGGACTACATAAAATTAGTTTTTTTGTTTTATAAAAAAAATATTTTTTAATTATTATTCATTTAGCATTTTGGCCTTGGAATTTCCTGGTTGGTCCATGTGGACCAACCAAGAGCTTTCTTTTGTTGACTTGAATCAATAGTCTTGCCCCTCTTCTGACTTTTGTCAGAAGTCACATGCACCCTGATTTCTCGCCATTATCACGCCACCACCACTCCATCTTCCTCGAGCCCTTCATCCATGTACAACTCAATCTTCCCTGATCTCTGCCATCCCTTCTTCCTCCATCACCATCTCTTTCTCCTCCGCACGCCACTCCACCTCGAAATATGCTCCATTTCAGCCTATAACTTCTGCCCCTCTTTGTCATTTTGCGATTGGTTCACCTTTTACCCGTTCTTAGCCCCTTAGAGCACCTCCACGGTGACGCGGCTTGAAACATAGTCGATTTCCCCGTGTTTTGCAAAGAGGAGGAACGGCGTAGGAGATTGTCCCAGCCATCTCACCGGAGCATCGACATTGAGGTATCTGCTCCTTACCCCAAGTACGAGCTGCCCTCTTTTCCATGATTTTTGGTTGATTTTAATCTTATTTTTCATTCTGTGTTTTTTACTCTCTAATCATTAGCTCTAGCATAAATTTAGGATTTAACCTCGCATGTGCTCTTGAGCTTTGGCCTCTATCTCACCGTGTTCCTCCTTGTTTTGACCACCCGAATCCACTCCACTACCTTCCCCTCACTTTCTCCATGTATACACCATCCCATCCACCCGGATCCCTTCGGATCTGGACCACCAAGGAACTCTTCCATCCCACTCGTCGAACATTCTCGATCTACTACCATTTCCCCTATGATCTTCGCCAATAAGAGAAAAGAACTCCCCCATCACATCTTCGTTGTTTTAGCTTATTTGCAGGTCCTGAAGTGGCCACGTGAGGCCCAGATACTTCAAACTTCGACTCCCAGGACCCCCGACTTCTAAAGAAGCTCTAGGGCCTGACCAACGGGCTCCAGACCAATCTAAAGCTCTTGGAAGGTGCAGGACGACGAGTTCTTCCTCACCATACATCAACAAGGCCCTAGGAGCCTGAAGACCCATGCCTCATCATATATAAACTCGCCACTTACGAGTTCTTCCTGATCTATACCCTGTCGTCTGAACAATAACAGAGCTCTAGGAGGAGTAGGAGACGTCGGATCAAGATAAAGCTTAACCGTAGATCTCATCTGGAGATCTAATCCCATACATCAAAGACGAAGCATCATCGCACGATGAGAAGGTGCCACGTGTCCAAATGAGGAATCAGAACCGTCCGATCGCGCACCGATTTTTGGGGTAATTACATCAGTTCCCTTTAGTTTATTATATTTCCTATTTAGTCATGTAATATTTTATACAAGTGTAACATTTTGTGGAATATTTGCAAGTGAACCCTTGTACGTCCTGTATACTAATATTAAGTCCTTGTCAGCTTTGCTCACGTGGCACCCCACATGAGCTGGGCATTTTTCTTATAGACCCTTGTGATTTTTATAATTGCATATTAATATCAAAAATTCGAATATCAGTTCAAAAACTTTAGGAAGTTTGCATGCTAGACCATGCCTTATATTGTAATTACAAATATTCCCCTACCAATTTGAATTAATTTTATTTTTGCATTTCTTTTTATTTAAAAAAGCTCTCGTGATCCAAAAATCACAGAGAAATAGTATTCTGTGCTTGATTCATTGCTCTTCTGCGTATCAATTTTATTTTGCATTTTACACACTTTTTATTATTTATTAAAATAAAAAAGTGCACGTTTGTTCCCTATTTGCTTTAGAAAATATAAAAAATATAAAACCTATTCTAAAAATTCCAAAAAATAGTAGTTATCTATTATTGTATTTTGTACCTCTAGACCAAAAATCCCTAGATATAGAAAAAGGAAATCACTAAAAATGAAAAGTTCCAGAGTCCTTACAAAATTAGAAAAAAATCTTCAAAAATGCCAAAAATACTAGTTTCTATTATATGTTATTATATATTCTTATTATTACATATTAAAATTAGTTTTGACATTTTTTGAATCCATTTTCTATTTTTAAATCTCAAAACAATTGGTCCCATTGAAGAAGTCCTTGAGTTTTTATATTTTGGACGCTAAAAATATCTAAAAATTAGCAAAATTCCTTGAAAAATCACATAAACATAAGAAAAATATTAGAAATGCAAAAGTAATTTATTTCATAAATGTTTGGCTACTTATAGCTATATTAATAATTTTAATACTCTATTTTGTATTATATACATATATATAGTTATATATAAGTATTATTACTAATTATTATAAATACTTCATAAATATTTTAAACCCTTAAAAAATAAAAAAGAGTATTCTTATTTATATGTTCTGATTTTTGTATCATTATTATATATTTTATATTATATATCACTTATCTTATACATATATATACTAAAAAGAAAAAGAATTAAAAATAAAAAAATTTAAAAATGAAATAAAAATTATAAAATTGAAGAAATATAAATAAAAAATTAATTGTAGATCAATATTCCACAAAAACATTAATTAATTGATTAAGTGAATATTGTACAAATACCTATATTAATTATTCATTATTTATTTTTAATTAATATACGCTACACCGACTTGTCTCCTTGTGTTCGACACCTAGACTACTTATCCACAATACACATTTATTTCTGGGTTATAATAAATTTTGATCCACACACATTCACTTTTGTTGTTTCATAATTATATTGTGGGTTGATTGTTGAATTTAGTCTAGGAGAGGTCACTTCAGTGACTGTGGTCCACCTTGTGAGACCACTCGACTCTCTCCTATGGGTTTTAGGCTATTTCAGTCCACTGTCGTCGAGCTTCAGCTCCGACGAAAGTCTCTACTTCCTGTCTCCGGGCAGGTATGAGCTGATAGATATATGTTGTTGGACATGCGAGCCCACGACGAACCATTATTCAATAAATGTTATTGCAAACAACATTCTCTGATATGAAATGAAAAATAGTTAATTTGCATAGTAGGTCCCTTTGTACAACTAGGGTTTTGTACCATGGTCGTCTTAATAATCATACAACTATTGATTCAATTGTTGAATCATAGAGGCTGGTGCTTGGATTAATATCTAAAGAGTTAGATTGAAGACTCATCAAGCACTGTCAAATGATTATTAAGAGAGGATCTCCAACCTAAGAAGGAGATGGCAATCCTTTCTCTAAGGGCAGATATCTAACCGACCTCTTGATACATGTCCTCTACATAGGAATAGAGATTCAAAGGTGTCAGATTAGTTTGGTTAAAGATTTGACTTAATGAGACCGAGATAACCAAAGACCTATGTCGTATGCTATCATGATATATGCACGTATCCTCTGACCGGAGACAGATGTGTTACTATATGTTTGAGTATGTACATTTGGCAGACCAATAGGTTAATGGCCTAATCATGGTCTATACACCGGCACACTGGTGTGCATACAAGGGCATATGAGTAATACGATCTCTCAAAGGGATCATACAAGTTCATTTACTAAACTAGAATACATGAGCTCACTCATGAGATATTGGGATCAAATTTCGTACTTGGTCATCTTGCTTTGGAAGCTTGACTGAATTTGTAGGTTTGATATATGCTTTTGGAAGGACATGGATCAATACTTGGGTATGATATATGCTTTTGGAAAGCATAAGGATCAATACCTGGGTATGATATATGCTTTTGGAAAGCATTTGATCGTTACCAAATCTAAATGATCAAATGAGAAACTTAATGATAAAATCCTGAAGAAGACAGTCTAAATAGATCTAAAACTTTGGGTTTATTCTAGGTTTTTAATATGCAGGATATACCGTATTAGGAATACATGAGGGTGATGTGATCATAAACGATTGTATAACCATGACTCTTCCATTCATAGGGAGTGAAGAAACATGCTTGGATTTTAATGACTCATCTCAATAGAGAAGTAATATGATCTTGGTCTAAATGTTGGACAGTGATCTGAATGTGATTCAGATGCAATGAAAAGAATAGATTTACAGTTTTGATATAATCAACTATCTATGGGAGGTCCGTAAGATCTGGATTTGAGATATGATCTCAATATCCAAGTCACTATACGTAGAATGTACAATTTCCCTATCCTTATGTCCAAGTATCCGCAGAGAAAGCGCATTATCCTTGAAAGAATTCATGGATAAATTTCGCTGTTGATAAATGTATCCGAGCATTGAGAAATGGATAATAATGTGATCTAATTGTCATGAAATAAGAATTTGATTCATATTATTTGGACGTATAAAGAGAGTTATCTAAGATAATTAAATGTGATTTAATTATCAAAGATGTGAATAATGTGAATGTGATTCCTATTATTTGGGCACATGAGAATAGAGATCGGAGATGATTAAATATGATTTAATTATCATGGATATGAATAATGTGGATAACACTATCCATTTTAATTATATATATTATAAATGTGATTTATAATATATAAGAGAGAGCTATTTGTAAATAACATTTACGATTTAAATGTTGATGTGTCACATTGGACAATTAATTGAAAATGTAATTTACATTTTATTTTGACTTGTGAATGCCATTCGCATTGCAAAAGTTGGAGATTATTGTTGACACGAATACCTAGATCAGCTAGAATGGAAAAATAATCACGGGTGGTTGTTCCTAAACAATCAATTCGGTCAATCAAGAAAAAATAAAAGACCATACAAGAATCATATAATCAAAGTACAAAATCCAATGTTAGCGGTCTCCGCTATTCATTTAACCTGGTATAGCGACCATGGTCGAACACAAGGAGCACGAGTGAAACCTACGAAGTAGTCCTAATAAGAGAAATAAAGCTGATTTTTATTTATTTTTATTTTACATTTTTTATATTTTCAAAATAAGAAAATAAGATAAGGAAATAAGGAACAAGCAAGCTTTCACAATTTATATTAAGATAAAAATTACTCAAAAATAAATAACAAAAATATTTTTATCTTTTTCAAATATTCAGATGTTTTTTTATAATTTTATAGGTTTTTTCAAATTTTATATGATTTTTTAAATATCAAACAAAGGCAAGAAAAGAAAGCAGTGTACAACCTAGACTAAAAGGTAGATTTAAAATGGTAATAATGCCCTAATATACTGGATGTGATTTTTATGAAAAAGTAAATAAAAATATCTAACTATATAAACTGAAATTATATTTTTTGAATTATTAGATTTTTTAATGATTTTTATAAGTTTTTTAGAGTTTTTAGATTTTTAGGGTTTTTACAATAAATTTTAAAACAAAAATGCTACTGAAATTAAAACAGATAGAAACAAGTACACAGTAATTTTTTTTGTAATTTTTAAAATAAATTTTATATTTTTTGGTATTTTATAAAATAGAAAGAACTGTTGTTAGATGTTTTTGATTTTTAGAAAATATCAAATAAAAACTAAATTAATTCGTAAAAATCACCATAAATATTATGTGTTAGCAGTAGCTAACTGTAGTTTTTATAGAGTTTTTGGAGTTAACCGGGTATTTATTTGATTAAAAATAACACATACAACAAGTAGGGCCTCAGATGTAATTATACGAAAGTTTCAGGGCTAGAAAGTGATACAGATAAAAAGCTAGGGGCCAGGAATGCAAAAAGTCCAAATGAACACGCACACCATATGTGAGTAAGGCAATCAGGGGTATAAATGCAAGTACTAGTAATAAACATTCATTCATGAACAACAATAAACAATCAGGGGCCAAGAATGCAATATTAACAGATGCATGTTGATTGTTATGTTATTGTATTTACACCTATTTACATGATGCTTTGCAAAGATAATTAGCAAAAATAAAAGAATAAAGCATGAAAAATCAGGGATTAATCAATTATCATGTTGGATTCCATGATAATAGGAGCAGGAGTCCACCCTTCCATATTGGGAGGGTGGACGACCACAACTCCTAATAGGACTTGGTGGTCGTCCACCCCATTTGTGGGAGGATGTCTCCCTCATTCCTAAATATCTCCATGGATAATTGATTTAATTTGAAATTTATTTATATTTATTACCATTAAATATATATTAAATTAAATTAAATTAATTGTTGTTGTGTTTTACAATAAAATCATGGTCATTGAAAGAAACACGAATCAATCTCATCCATTGATTTCTCATGAATCTTCGTCTCCTTTGATGTGTATCGCTTGTCAAGAATACGTCGGATCTCATGTGACAATATCAGGAGATTCGTCACTTGGATCATCAGCATGGATTGTGAGGATCACACGTTTCATCAACACGCTCGCAAGTGTCTCCTCCTTGGATCGGACTTAAGATACGAGATCTCTTCATTTAGAGACTCGATCACAATCACGCTTCAAGAGATAAATCTAATACTTTTTGATGGTTTAGATGAAATTATACGAGAAGTGTTCTTGGATTATGTGGTTTCATCGTTTAAAATTTTGGAATTCTGCTGCCCGGAGCAACTAGTGCGACTAGTCGCTCCCGATCGCATACAATGCGATCCTCATGCTTCCGTGATGCACTTAATTTTACCATATCCATCAAGTTGTATCAGATCCAGGTTAGAGGTTTAGGTTATGATCCTTAAATCGAAGATGACTTGGGCCTTTTTGGTTGTGCGAACTTTCATCGTATTTTGTTCTCGCAGCTCTATTTTGTGTGATTTTTTCACGGTGCTTAAAGGTGTTTAAACTCAAAATTATAACTTTGATTATGTTCTCCATTAAATAAGAAAATCGTGGAACTTTTGTTTGTGTGATTTGGAATTCGTTTTCTCAAGTTATGATCTTTTTAGTGAATATGTATCCACTGTTTCCGGGATGTCGAATTTTGACGTAATTAAAGAGTTAATTATGGTTTTAAAATGCCTAGAAATGCATGTTTTCACTTGAGTTCTGTAAATTAAATTAGCAAACTTTGGAAACTTATTTTGCGTAATTTGAATTTAAATTGATTGAGACATACTAATTTTAGGAAGTGAGGGTCACTGTTGAAAATTACTTTCCTAATCATGAACCTTGTGATTGTCATTTAATCAATTAAAGAAATTATTGGTTAATTTTATAAAATAACTACTGCTGAATATTTGTGAAATATTTTTTATGATTATTTCCTTAAATGACATTGCAATAATCAATATGATAAGATAATTGATCTTGATCACAATTGGTTACATTCTTTCCACCAAACATTGATGCTTGAATAGGATCGGGGATTTGTTTAGCAAATCTCCTTATAATATTAATCAAAATGTTTTGATAAACATTATATGGTATAACTTCGGTTGAAGAATCGATTATCATCTCAAATACAATATGATCAAATCACATTATCCTGACCTATGGTGTCTAGTCAGGATATGGTGTCTAGTCAAGGAGTGATGAATACCCATTCATCACTCTTTATTCTTTTATTTTAGCTATAAAACCTATGCAAAACACCATGTAGATATGCGTAAATAGAATAAAATACCATCTAGCATGCATTGTGTAAATTACAATAATTAGCATGTTTTTGTGCATAAATAAAAGAATAAAGAAATAAAAGAAAAAGAGGGAAATATTTAGAATAAATATTGAGTGACCTAATCCCAAGGGAGGGCTCAGTAGGGGCCTGACCGCAAAAGAATCCAAGTAGAGGGAGATAGGGTCAATCTTTTGTGTACATATACCTATGTATATAAATAAATATTATTTTCCTCTAAATAAAATTAAAAAGTATTTATCATGTATATTTTGTACATATTTGTAAATATAAAACTAAAATAAACATGGAAAAAATAAAAGAAAAATAAAAAGAAGTAAAATTCTCTCACTAGTGTATATAGACCATGTACATAGAATAACATATCTATTTATTTTCCCCTTGTAAATAAATAATTAAAATCCAATAAAAATATTTCTATATTCCTCATTTCATGGTGTAAGTAAATAAAATAAAAATTAGAAAAATACAAATAAAATAAAAAGAAATAAAATCAAAATCAAAATCCACCTTGTATATATACCATGTAAATATGTAAATAAAAGTATTTATTTAACCTATGTAAATAAATAATAAAATAAAATAAAAATACCCTTTTATTCCAAATTTTAGGTTATAAATAAATAAAATATAAAATTGGAATAAATATATTAAAATAAATAAATAAAAATAAAAATAAAAAATACATATATGGATATACCTATATATAATAATAATAATATAATGTAAATACATAATTTATATTTCAAAAAAATAAATAAAAATCACTAAAAAGTAATTTGAAAATAAATAAACATTTTTTTGTTTTAACTTTTTTGAAATAAAATCATTATCTAATTTATTTTGAATTTCCAAAATAATTTCCAATGGAGGCCTCCCATTGGTCCACGAGGGATGTTGACCCCCGGTCAACTCCCCCTGGACCTTTTCCCCACGGATCTTGCGTCTGACCCGATTTCTCCGAATTTTTCTGACGCGATCCGAGCTCCAAATATCCAAACCTTGGGCTCCATTTGATCCTTGCACATCCGAGATCCTCGCCAGAGCATCCGTCTAGGGATCCGTGCTTCACGGAACCCTGCCCGATCCCTTCTTCTCGGACTTGTACCGCTATTTAGCTGAACCTCCATTGCACATTACCCACCATCTTTGGCTACGCCCCTTCATACCAGTACCTCCACTCTCATCCCTAGAGTGACAACTACCGATTGGAGTGTTGCAGCGAGGAGGAGGAGCCTCCAGCTATCGATCTGGCGACCCTCGTCGCCGTGCACCGCCGCGAGGTGCGCTGAGCCTCGGACTTCGACGTTCCTTGAGGCGAAGACCCCCCAGAGCTTCCTTAGCTCGTCCCCAGTCGACTGCATCCGCCAGGTAACTTCAAATCCCTTTAGCTTCGTCTAATTTCCAAGTACGCCCAAATCGCCCCTCCGCCGTCGTCGATCAATTACCATCGCTCCGATCATCTATTTCACCGTCCGACCCGACCGTCACCTTCGCGAGACTTCCCTTCACGTTCTTCACCCAGCCATTCCTCTTGGTTCGCCCCTGAACCAAGGTTCGACCTCCACCGTCGTCGCCTCACCGGAGGTCATCCATCCGACGCACCCGACCACCCACTTCACCCCTAACCGGGTCGAGGCAATTTGCCCTCGACCCAAGAAGCTTTTGGTGCCTATTTGCAGGTCAATGCGACCCATCTGAGGGTCGAGACATTCGAGCCCAGGATCTTCCTTCCTCCGCCATCGCCGGCTGCTCCGGTGGTTCCCAGCTTCATCGGAGGAGCTCATTAGCTGTGGAACACCTTGGCGATCATTTCCACCATCTCATCAGCCCAAGAGGAGGTCCAGTGCACCCGTGGTTCTCCGGCAAAGTTCGCCGGAGCTGAGTTCATCCAAGACCCTCCTCCGTCGTCCGATCAGCCCCGACGCTCCAGATTCAATCTCCACCATCTATTTGAGGAGCTCCAGCGACCGTTCGATCCATCTGGGCGTCGATCCGGATTCCAGCGGAGGGTTTTCCACGAGCCAGCACCGTTAGATCATACACGTGGCGAACCCTTGAGCGTCCATCAGCTGAAGAGGCGTGCGCGAGCCACAGCCCTCCGATCTTCCACGTGGCGCCGCTTCAGCCGTCCATTTTTAATAAGGGGTAACTTTCTTGTAGGCCCCTCTGTTTATTGCATTTAATAGTTAGTCCTGTAAATATTTTATCCAGTTCTTTTTATTTTGGAAAATTCGCACATCGGACCTCTATGTTTCTGTTATTTGCATTTTAGCCCTTATATATGTAGGCCACGTGCATCGACACGTGAGGACTTGGTTTATTTGCATATTTAGTCCTATTTTTTCTGGGTGTTATTGTTTGATATTTTAGAAATAGGAATTACAGTTAGGTCCCTCCGTGCCTGATACACGTGCATCGTGCGTGACTTGTTGGACTTTTTGCATGGGAGCCCTTGCACTTTATTTGCTTGTTACTGTTTAGCCCCTGTAACTACTTTTTCTTACATTTAGGTCCATGTGCACTATGAGCCTTTATTTTATTTAAATAAAATAGCAAATTAAATCCAAATTGCGTGAAATTTGGACACGTGGCTCCTGCCACTGTGTAAAGATTTCACTAAAAATTTGGTACATTTTTAAGGATTTTTGATTTTTTTAATAATCCAAAAACAGTAGTTTTTGTGACTGTCTAGTTTAGAAAATCAAATAAAAATATTAAAACTATTTAAAAAATTATAAAAAATCGGATTAGTTAGTTTTAGTGTGTTTTATTGTCTATCCAATTTTCATGATTTTTGGATATATAAAATCCTTAAAAATTAAAAAAAATCTAAAAACACATAAAAATTATAAAAAATTATAGAAAAAGAAAAAAATATAAACTCTTTTTCTGAACTTTGGCTTTTGTTTATATTTTTCATAAAAATTACCTCCATCCTTTTCCAGATCCATTTGATATTTTAAATGGATTTTTCAAGTCTTGCTGGACAGTAACTTACTGTTTTTGGCTTTCTTGATTTTTAGAAAATTATATAAAAACTAGAAAAATCTGAAAAATTCACCAAAAACATTAAAAAATTTAAAAAACATAAAAATATTTTTGTTTGAATTTTTGGAGTGTTTTTATTATTTGTTGTGTTTGCTTGATTTTTCCCTTTTCTTATTTTCCTTTATAATTAAAAATCCAAAAAAATATAAAAATAATTAAAAATCCACCAAAAATATTTGTGTTTATTTTATTTTGTTTTTAGACTACTTCGTAGGCTGTAAGGCCAATTCGTGCTCCCTGAGACCGATCCTGGGTGCTATACCAGGTTAATCCTTTAGCCAGGACCGCTCTTCCTTGTTTTGATTGATTTTTCTCTTTGATTAATGGTCTGTTCTTTTTCTTGTTGATTGAGTCTTCTCGATCCGGGTCGCAACGACCTGAGAGTGATTTTCACTTGACCCGGGTTTGATAGTTTTGATTCACTCGATCATCAGAATGGCGCCGTTGCCGGGGAGCATGACTTAGTAGTCCTTTTCCCTTCTTCTTCGATTTTTGTTTTCTTTTATTTTTCGCGGTTTTTCGCAGTTTTTTGTTCGTCCGCGGCTTTTTGCAGCTTTCTGTTTTCTTTTATTTTCTTTTTGTTTTTATTTTCTTTTCTCTTATTTTATTTTGTTCGTGTTGTATTTATTTTGTGTGTTTATTTTGTTTTTGCATATATTTGCTCTTCTTTTATTTTTATATAATAATCTAGTTTGACACTGGTTGTTTTCTTGCGAGGGCCCGAGGACCGAGGCGTCTTCTTCGGAAGCCGAAGCAACCGTGGGAGTCGGAGGCGGCTTCCTTCTTTACGAAGCCACAGGAGAGTGTGAGGAGCCGAGCAGGAGTGCGGGAGCCGCGGAATAGCCGCATATTAGTTTGATGAGCTTAGTTTACATTTTTAGGATTTTTATTAATTGTAATAACACAGGGACCTGAACAGGACACTTGGGAGACTATCGGGGTCTGTTTCGCCGAGCACCGGTGTGCTTGGGGGACCTCATCGGATTTTTCGCAGCTTTTTCGTGGTTTTCCATCGTTTATTTACTGCTTATTTGGTTTTCACAGTTTTGGCCTTAGCTTAAAATTTTCTTTGATTGCGCCGTAATAACTAGGGTCCACACACCTAATAACTTGCCTGTACCTATTAGACCGTAATTGGACCAACAATAAAAATTAATAAAAAAAACTACTTGGTCACTTGAGGGGTCCCGAGCCGCTAGAGGTCGTATACAGCGCTGGCAAGACCCGTTGTGGTGGGCACCGATCGGCATCCGAGACCGGACACCGACCCCTCCTATTGACCACTTAGCCATTGGTTCCTTCGTGTAGAATTGATCTGCTTAAGGCCGATTCCCGTGCATCATATAGGTAGTTTACTTTTTGTCTTTATTTTATGCACGGATCACTTTGCATGTACACTGCTGGAGTCAAGTACGCATTTCTTACTCTGCATGCATCATTGATTCCCGCGCATCGACTTTTCGTACTCTCCCCTCGTTTTTGGACTTAAAATAACCAGGAGAACCAAAAAATTCATTAGGAGTTGTTTGATTTGAAAAATACCTAAAAAACAAAAACCATAAAATTGGGACTGCTAAACAAACTTGACCCTAAAAGACACTCCACTTAAAAATCTGTCTTGGGGAGAGCAACCCCCTCATTATCTGGTTTGCATGTGCGAGAGAGTGACCCGTACCCTAGGATAGAGCCATATCTGAGCCCTCTTCAGACTACTGCTTTTGGGCTAGTCGTTCTCCAGTGAGGATTGCTCCGGTCTCCGGTAAAGCGGGCCGCGATATCCTTAACAGAGCGAGCCGATCGGGTAGCCGGTAAACGGTTTGCGGCTTGTACTGGCTAGTAAAGATCTAGTTCGGGATCGGGACAATCTCCTGAGGGAGTCAGATTCCCAACAGGTCACGTAACTGCTATGCTATCCTGACATTATCACCTAATAAAATTGACAAGATAATTGACCGAACTCTTACGGTCTTCAGCTCGCGTTGAGTAGGTGAACCTGGGGTTTTCTTGTCTCATCTTGGTTGTTTCTAGATCCCATCCATCCGACTCGCCAGATCAAGATGATGGGCAGGAGGTCCCTTAGGCAGCCTCTGGCTGCACCGCTTTTCAGCACTCCAGCCCGTTCATATAGGTTGGTTCACGAGGTTCGAGACCCGCTCTCCGAACCCGAGTTCGATTCCACCCTGTTCCCCCTTGACCACCCCTCTTCTATTTCTGAGATGCCAGTGCCAGATGAGAGACAACAGACTGATTTATCGGCACCTGAGTTTGGGTCTTTTGCCTTTTCGAAGACCATGGCCGGCAGCAGCGACGACCGCACCGGAGGTCCCCGATCAGATCAGACATATGTCATAGACCAGGGTGCGATCAACACAACCTTGATCGCCTCCATCGAGACGATGCAGCATCAGCTGAGGGATTAGGGTGCGTTCATGATTGAGATGAGGAGAGAGAGATGAGAGCCGACCGCGACCAGCGTGGGCATAGAGATGGACCGAGGAGACCCGACGATGCAGCAGCAGCAGCTATCGCAGCTGCAGCCATAGCAGCAGCACGGCAACAGCGGCAGCACCCGATCAGCCGAGACCGATGCGGGAGTTGCACAACCCCGGATCGACACTGACGCATCGTTGGGTAGTTCTACCAACTATCGTGGGGGACTTTAAGTTCCCCCCGAACACACTTCAGCTTCTACCTTGTTTCCATGGGCTCGCCACTGAGGAGCCCCATCTACATCTCCAGGAGTTCTTGATGATCTGCAGCACCGTCCATGATCGTCAGGTGGATGAGGACACCATTCGGATGATTGCCATCCCCTTTTCACTGGCATATAGACAGCCACCTGGCTGAAGCACTTGGGGAAGTTTGTGTACACCTGGGAGTAGCTCCGCACCAAGTACTTGAACAAGTACTATCCACTCGGGCGGAAAAACGCATTGAGGGCCCTGATCAGCAACTTCTCCATGCTCCCCAACGAGCAGTTTCACGAGGCATGGGAGAGGTTTAGAGAGCTTACCGATATATGCCTGCACCACGATATCACGAAGCCGAACCTAGTTCAGAGCTTCTTCTACGGGTTGACACCAGAGCTGCAGGGCCTGGTGAATGCTTCATGTGGTGGGTCCTACTTCGCTAAGGATGAGGATCAGGTCTGAGCCATCTACTAGGAGATGGCCGAGAACTATACTGTGATGTCCCAGACCTGACTCTACACTCAGGGATGCCCCCAGCCCCAGTCCATGCAGTACCAGAGGATAGCACTGGTCGATGCCGGTCCTTCTACATCGTCTGCGGCAGCCGCACAGTTTGAGTCTACAACCGCAGACATGGGGATCATCAGCGAGAAGCTGGACCGGATCGAGTTGATCGAGAAGAAGCAGTGCCAGGGTATCACGCAAATGGATCAGATGGCACAAACGCTGAGTGACCTGAAGACATAGATCATGTGTCTCCAGGAGGCACAGACGGCTTCTCAGCCCCGTCTTCAGTCACGAGGAGATCCGAGTGGCAGTGGCAGCTCGTCCCAGCGCTCCAACTCCAGTCAGCCTAGACAGGTCCACCTTGTACAGGCGGAGCCGTACCAGCAGCTGCAGCCTTACTACCAGTCACCACCATCCCCAGACATTCAGATGGTGGTTTACCAGCAGGATCAGCCCCTGGCAGTACTCCCTCCACCCACCTACGAGCAGGAGCCGTTGATGATGTCAACGGGATTTGGTACGACCGACCCCAGCCCGGTATCCGACGAGACCATCTTGTATTTCATTGGTCAGCCGGAGGTATTAGTTCCCAACAGCAGCCTCCATTTCAGGGTGGCCAGTACGACCATCAGCGAGATCACCAGCAACCCCATCCCCCAGTACACCACCAGCAGCAGCAGTCATTCCATCCACAACACCAGCAGTATGGTCATCGTCCCTATCAGCAGGGACAATCTTGGAGGCAAGAGCAGCCTCAGCCACAGTATCTTCCTCAACAGTACCCCTCTCACCCGCACCAGTCACAGCAGCAGCCTCACTACCAGCGAGGCCACCCGTCAGGTTCTCATGGGCCAACCTATGAGAACCCTGCCTTAGACGATCTAGCCCGCCTCATGACCGAGCAGTAGGCTACCTTCAGACTGGAGATGGATGAGTTGCTCCAGGAGATGCGGGAGATCGTGAGAGGGAAGGCCGCCATCCCTGCCTAGAGTGAGCTGAACCCGAACAACTTGAAGAGGAAGTCTGAGCAGGTAGATTTCACATAGTATGACACTCCTAGTGATTTGTTTGGTGATATGTCTGCATATCTATTTGATACTGATTTTGTCACACTTAGGAGCGGTAGGATGCCAGTAGGCGGCGCCTCGTCTGAGCGACGTCCCCATGCCACTTCCAGGCGCCAGGCGAGGAGGAGCGCGGTACTGATGCTGCGAAAGATGATGACGATGGTGCTGATGCCACCATGGATGTTGATCCCACCGACGGTACTAAGGCCGTCATTTCACCAGTTGGAGGAGGTGGTACTGACGCCACCATAGTTGCCGAGCCAGAACGCGGTGCTGATGCCGCGAGTCGACCTGCCGAGGGTGGTGCTGAGGCCACCGTTTCAACTTCTGCTAGTTCTGTAGTCTTTACATCTATACATGTATCTCAGGACTTATCTGGAAATAAAGGAAATGGTTTATTTTATTCTGATCCACCTGTGGTGCATGATGATGTATGTGTAGATTCTGCTGTGCTTGAGCAGCCTAGACCCTCTCCTAGGCCTTCATCTGAGAAGGACCCTGTAGTCCCCTTCCCTAGAGCACTCCATTTGGGTAAGGGGCAGAAAAAAGAAAATCCTAAAAAGAACCAGCAGGTAGAGTTTAGCCAACAGATGATCGACAGATTCCATATCCAGCTGACTCTCCAGGAGGCCTTGGAGCACATCCCTCTACTCAAAAGATCACTCAAAGACAGGACCACAATTAGGAGGAAGAGGAGGAACCATCAGTCTGAGATCCATGTGCTTACCCGGGCCACATGTTTCACGATTCAGAACTGTCTGCCAGCCAAGAGGCCAGATTCAGGAGCCCCGTATGTCAGATGCCACATCCACGAGCAGAGGTTCGATCGTACTCTATTAGACAATGGTTCTTCGATCAACCTACTTCTGGCAGCCCTTCTCGACCGCTTCGAGTTGGGCACTGTACGACAGAGCAGGACAATCCTTCTTTTTGCTGATCGATCTGTCACGAGGCTGAAGGGGTTGCAAAGGGACGTTGTCGTCATAATTCAGGGCCTGCAATTCCCCGTGGACTTTGTTCTGTTGGACATGGAGATCCCTGAGTCTGTGACTGATACCCCCATCATTCTAGGTCGCCCGTTCTTGGCCACAGCCAAGGCAGTGACCGACCATGATAACGGGAAGGTATACTTTCGCGTCGAGGGCGAGAGTGTACAAATAGAGACGGTCGAAGACATCAGAGCCAGAGAGTCAGAGTGCTCGGAGCAAACCACAGATTCAGAGCAGATGACAGATACAGGACGAGACATCCACCAGGACTGCGATTTTGTGATCACAGATGACGAGGCAGTTTGGGCAGATCCAGTCGCATAGGCCATCCTCTCACCTTTAGAGTTCACTGATGCAGAGACGCCAGCAGAGGAGAGCTTGGAGAGCGCATTCCTGGTCTATGATACTTATCAGTCAGCAGAGCCGGTTCTTGACCGTGAGACAGAGTTTTTCTGTGAGGATGATACAGATCCCTCGGAGCCAGATGTTGATTGGATAGATTTTGATGATTTTATACCATGTCTGACTTCCACTGAGCCTGCAGCAAGGGAGGAGGTTGATGCCATGCAGAGCAGAGAAGTCCAGTAGAGCATCCTTCTCCAAATACTGATTGTGAGCGAGAGTTTCCGTTCTCCCATGCGGATTTGGCAGCATTCACTCAGAGCTTTCAGAGGCCAGATCTGCCAGCACCTACTTATCCAGAGCTGAAGCCACTTCCTGCGTTGCTGAAGTATAGGTTCCTTACGGGTGAGCATGAGATGTATCCAGTGATTATCTCCGCCGATTTGACTAGAGAGCAGGAATCCCGTCTGATGGGGGTTCTTGAAAAGAACCGCAAGGCGATTGGATGGAGCGTAGCCGATCTCCAGGGGAT
Organism: Ottelia alismoides; assembly: GCA_037367405.1. Lineage (NCBI taxonomy): Eukaryota > Viridiplantae > Streptophyta > Magnoliopsida > Alismatales > Hydrocharitaceae > Ottelia > Ottelia alismoides. The sequence goes on along the minus strand of JAZKJV010003972.1, from coordinate 692,208 downwards.
AAGTTCGGCCCTGTGCTCCCACCATATCTATCTCGAGGAGGAGGCGAAGCCGTCACGTGAGTTCCAGCGGTGGCTGAACCGAAATTTTCGGGAGGTTGTCATGAAGGAGATTTCGAAATGGTGGAACGCCGATTTTATCTACCCCATCTCCAACTCCAAGTGGGTCAGTCCGTTGCATGTGGTGCCCAAGAAGACGTGCATCACTACAGTTGTCAGCGAGTCTGGAGAGGAGATCGCTACCCGGGTACCCACTTCTTGGTGGGTCTGCATGGATTACAGATGACTCAACCAGGCCACCAAGAAGGATCATTTCCCCCTGCCCTTTATTGATCAGATCATTGAGAGGCTGGCAGGGAAGAGCCACTACTGCTTCTTGGATGGGTACTCCGGCTACAATCAGGTCGCCATCATGCCCGAGGACCAGGACAAGACTACCTTCACCTGTCCCTTCGGGACATATGCCTTCAGACACATGGCATTTGGGCTATGCAACGCCCCTGTGACTTTTCAGAGATGCATGCTGTCTATATTTTCGGACATGGTGGGGGAGTGCTTGGAGGTCTTCATGGTTGATTTTTCGGTCTACGGCGACGGATTCGACTCCTGTCTTGATTGGCTAGACCGAGTGCTTCAGCGATGCATTGAGGTTCACCTAGTGTTGTCTTGGGAGAAGAGTCACTTCATGGTGACTCAAGGGACGGTGCTTGGCCATATCATCTCCAACAGGGGCATGGAGGTTGATCCGGCCAAGGTAGATGTCATTAGAAAACTCGTGCCACCGTCCAACCTACGACAGTTACGGTCTTTTCTGGGGCACGCCGGTTTCTACCGACGATTCATTCATGATTTCAGTAGGATTGCCCGACCGTTGACTGATCTGCTGATGAAAGACACCGAGTTCCTTGTCGATGACAAGTGTTTATTGTCGTTTGAGACTCTCAAGAGATGCGTTGTAGAGGCTCCTGTTCTCCAGCCGCCTGATTGGTCTCTCCCATTCGAGATCATGACAGATGCCTCCGATTTTGCCATAGGGGTCGTGCTGGGACAGAGGAGGGAGGGAGTCCCATTTGCTATTCACTACGCTAGCCGTACATTGGATGCCGCGCAACGGAAACTACACAGTCACTGAGAAGGAGATGCTAGCCGTAGTTTTTGCCCTAGATAAGTTCAGTTCTTACATCATTGGATCTAGAGTGACCATCTATACTGATCATACCGCCATCAGGTACCTCATGGCAAAGAAGGATGCCAAAGCCAGATTGACCAGATGGATCCTTCTACTCCAGGAGTTTGACATAGAGATTAAGGATAAGCCTGGAGTCAAGAATGTGGTGGCGGATCATCTCTCCCGATTAGAGCACCTTGAGGATTCTGAGCAGATTGAGCCTATTTGTGAGACCTTCCCAGATGAGGCGATCCTTGCTATCGGCTCTCTCCCGTGGTATGCTGATATTGTGAACTTTCTTGTTGCTAAGAAAGTTCCACAAGATTGGCCCAGGAAGAGACTTGAGACCTTCCTCACGAAGGCCAAGTTCTACCACTCGGAGGATTCCATCCTTTACCATGAAGGAGGGGATAGCGTCTGGCGTAGGTGCATTCCTCAGGAGGAGCACCACAACGTCCTCACTTACTTCCACAAGCTTGAGGCAGGGGGACATCACTCTGGGAGGAGAACGGCACAGAAAGTGCTCCAATCCGGCCTATGGTGTCCTACCCTCTTCAAGGACTCTGATGAGTTCGTGAAGAGGTGTACTGACTGTCAGAGGATGGGCACTTGTGGATAGCGTGATATGATGCCGATGCAGCCCATTCACTTCTGTGAGGTTTTTGACGCATGGGACATCGATTTCATGGGTCCATTCCCTAGGAGTCAGGGATTCGAGTACAATCTGTGGGCCGTGGATTATGTTAGTCGTTGGGTTGAGGCCATCCCCGCCCGAACCGCAGATGCTAGGACTGTTTGCAGATTTTTGAGGAAGCATATCATTTCACGGTTCGGGGTACCTCGAGTGTTGATATATGACGGAGGTGTCATTTCGTCAACGACAAGGTAAAGGCCCTTGCTAGCGAGTTCGGCATAGACCATCGAGTTGCCACTCCATACCACCCCCAGACGAATGGTCTTGCCGAAGTGTCGAACATGGAGATCAAGACTATATTGCAGAAAGTCGTCCGCCCTGACCGAAAGGATTGGTCACAGCTTTTGGACTCGGTCTTGTGGGCATATAGGATGTCTTTCAAGACGCCTTTGGGCACATCTCCCTTTCGCCTCGTTTATGGCAAGCCGTGCCATTTACCTGTTGAGCTGAGACATAGGTCACTTTGGGCTGTCACTGATATACTTTTGGATCTAGAGAGTGTAGGAGATCAGAGGAGGGCAGAGTTAGCAGCCTTGGAGGAGCTTCGTGATACCGCCTTTTCAAACAGCCTACAGTATAAGGAGAGAGTGAAGGAGTGGCATGATTCTCATATCAGCCACAAGCATTTTGAGCCTAGACAGAGAGTATGGCTGTTTGATGCTAGGCTTCGTCTATTTCCAGGGAAGCTACAGAACAAATGGAAGGGACCGTATTTGGTGAGAAAGGTACATGACAATGGGAGTATCGACATATCTGAGTTGTCTTCTGAGAGTACCTTTCTAGTGAACGACCAGCGGCTCAAGCCATATCTTGATCATGGGCCGTGGGTCGTTGATGTTGCCCTGATTCACTTTGCGTGAGATGTGGTCTCTTGACTCACATCTATTGCATCTCACGCCTGATTATCACTGTTTTCCTGACTTGCATATATCCATATGTCCATATCACTCTATTCTTTAGTCCCACATCCCTTTTCTCATCTTATGATTATGCTATACTTAGGATGTACTTTACCCTAAGTATAGGGGGGATGTAGGACTCTTGGGTATTCTGTTGATTCATTTCTACCTCTGTTTTGCTGCCTATACTTAGGGATATTTTACCCTAAGTATGGGGGGGGGTAGACCCTGTACATTCTCACTCGGATTTCCCTTCGTGTACAACCTGCTATACTTAGGATTAGTTGATCCTAAGTATAGGGGGAAATGCCGAGACTCTCTTGGATTTCTATTCTTTGATTCATCTTTGTATATAGCCTTCCTTTTCACTTCCCTATACTAAGCACAAGTTATGTCTTCTTCATCGCTCTTGACTCTGAAGACATCGTTCGAGCTAAGTATAGGGGGGTGTGTATATATTTCATATATACGTTAGCCATAACTCGTACTTTGTGTGAGTGTGTTAATAGATAAAAATGGCTAAAAACCCAAAAATCCAAAAAAAAATTAAAATTTTTTTCCTTGTAAATAAGCATTCTTTTATTGCACATACATAGCTATTGTACAAAATTATTTTTGTAAAAATGTTTGTAAAAAGCTTTTTGTAAATAGTGTGTAAATATGTACATATCAAAATTATGTATATAGTACAAAATTTTTTGAAAATGTTTTGAAAATCAAAAGTTTGCAAAAACCTTGTGTAAATGTGTGTAAATATTTTGCAGAACTTGCATTCATGCATACATTCATGGTTTCAAAACATTTTTCAAAAATTTTGCACATGTGTAAATAGTTTGTAAATTGCATCTTGTATAGTTTTTCCTGGATTATAGTTGACATTTAAACTAGCCTGGAAGTAAATTGGAAAATGGAGCTTGGTTAAGATCTTAATCCACATAATTATAAGAGGAACCTTATAGGGCTTAGGGTTGAGACTTTTCAGGTCCATGGTGACTTAATTCTTTGAGTCCACTAGGCTATGATCATTTGTCATCTCAATGAGCCTAAGTAGAGCACTTAACAACACACACATGACTCATATAGACAATGGCTTGACTTGGACCCACACTTTACACCGAGCTCTCTACGGATGAGGTGGTGAGGAGGCAGTCTTCCTTGACTTGGGGTAGCATATGAGGGTAGTACTTCTAGGCGGAACCTCTCTTCTTCTTATAGTGAAGGAAGTGCGTCTCAACTTGGTCTGGTAGCCATGAGGTCTAACGACAGAAATTGTGGGTTGCAATAATGCTTCAAAAGAGGGATTGTCTACTGGCTCAAGAGGAAAAACTCCTTATGTATATATGCTGCACCTTGTAAATATGTTGTACAAATGCACATAAAAAAATGCAAAAAGAAAATAACTCCAAAAAAGTGGTGGGTCTGATAGAAAATGATAATCCCATCGGAGTATGTATATAGTGCAATAAGCAAAGCTTGAGACTCATGTTCCATCTTATGTAGCTTGCAGCAGGGAGACTTAGCTACACTAGTTGAGCTCCCAAGGATACATGGCTACACTGGCCATGGTCCATTCTCTTCTTCCCCCTCTTCTTGAGCCGGTTGAACTTAAACTTAGAAGGGAATACCGCGCTCCTCGAGGAAAGAGTGGCCAGACTAGGTTCATAGAGTTACCTTGTTGGGGAGGGTTGTCATGTTGCTACTTCTAAGGTGGAGAGCTATACCTCACTTACACTGTACAAGGAAAGATTCATGGTCTTCAGGGTTTGTGTATGTAGACCTGTTCTGATCTGGATTATTGAGGAGTCTTGACTATAGATTAATGGATCTTAGAGGCTGTTAAGTTTTAAACCTAAGTCCAAATAAGGTTCTGCACATTAATAATCCAAAGATCTGGCTGAGCTCCATATTTCAATTTAATGAAGGCAAGTTTAATAATCAGCATTGATCCATGCATTTTCTCCTCTTTTTATTTTTCCTTTTCTTTTTCACTTCTTTTTAAAATAAGTGTTTGCTAAGGGACTAGCAAAGTTAAGTATGGGGGGTGATGAATACCCATTCATCACTCTTTATTCTTTTATTTTAGCTACAAAACCTATGCAAAACACCATGTAGATATGTGTAAATAGAATAAAATACCATCTAGCATGCATTGTGTAAATTACAATAATTAGCATGTTTTTGTGCATAAATAAAAGAATAAAGAAATAAAAGAAAAAGAGGGAAATATTTAGAATAAATATTGAGTGACCTAATCCTAAGGGAGGGCTCAGTAGGGGCCTGACCGCAAAAGAATCCAAGTAGAGGGAGATAGGGTCAATCTTTTGTGTACATATACCTATGTATATAAATAAATATTATTTTCCTCTAAATAAAATTAAAAAGTGTTTCTCATATATATTTTGTACATATTTGTAAATATAAAACTAAAACAAACGTGGGAAAAATAAAAGAAAAATAAAAAGAAGTAAAATTCTCTCACCAGTGTATATAGACCATGTACATAGAATAACATATCTATTTATTTTCCCCTTGTAAATAAATAATTAAAATCCAATAAAAATATTTCTATATTCCTCATTTCATGGTGTAAGTAAATAAAATAAAAATTAGAAAAAAAAATAAAATAAAAAGAAATAAAATAAAAATAAAAATCCACCCTGTATATATACCATGTAAATATGTAAATAAAAGTATTTATTTAACCTATGTAAATAAATAATGAAAATAAAATAAAAATACCCTTTTATTCCAAATTTTAGGTTATAAATAAAATATAAAATTGGAATAATTATATTAAAATAAATAAATAAAAATAAAAATACATATGTGTATATACCTATATATAATAATAATATAACGTAAATACATAATTTATATTTCAAAAAAATAAATAAAAATCACTAAAAATTAATTTGAAAATAAATAAACATTTTTTTGTTTTAACTTTTTTTGAAATAAAATCATTATCTAATTTATTTTGAATTTCCAAAATAATTTCCAATGGAGGCCTCCCATTGGTCCACGGGGGATGTTGACCCCCGGTCAACTCCCCCCTGGACCTTTTCCCCACAGATCTTGCGTCTGACCCGATTTCTCCGAATTTTTATGACGCGATCCGAGCTCCAAATATCCAAACCCCAGGCTCCATTTGATCCTTGCACATCCGAGATCCTCGCCAGAGCATCTGTCTAGGGATCCGTGCTTCATGGAACCCTACCCGATCCCTTCTTCTCGGACTTGTGCCGCTATTTAGCTGAACCTCCATCGCACATTACCCACCATCTTTGGCTACGTCCCTTCATCCCAGGACCTCCACTCTCATCCCTAGAGTGACAACTACCGATTGGAGTGTTGCAGTGAGGAGGAGGAGCCTCCAGCCATCGATCCGGCAACCCTCGTCGCCTTGCGCCGCCGCGAGGTGCGCTGAGCCTCGGACTTCGACGTTCCTTGAGGCGAAGACCCCCCCCCCAGAGCTTCCTTAGCTCGTCCCCAGTCGACTGCATCCGCCAGGTAACTTCAAATCCCTTTAGCTTCGTCTAATTTCCAAGTACGCCCAAATTGCCCCTCCGCCGTCGCCGATCAATTACCATTGCTCCGATCATCTATTTCACCGTCCGACCCGACCGTCACCTTCGCGAGACATCCCTTCACGTTCTTCACCCAGCCATTCCCCTTGGTTTGCCCCGGAACCAAGGTTCGACCTCCACCGCCGTCGCCTCATCGGAGGTCATCCATCCGACGCACCCAACCACCCACTTCACCCCTAACCGGGTCGAGGCAATTTGCCCTCAACCCAGGAAGCTTTTGGTGCCTATTTGCAGGTCAATGCGACCCATCCGAGGGTCGAGACATTTGAGCCCAGGAGCTTCCTTCCTCCGCCGTCGTCGGGCCGCTCCGGTGGTTCCCGGCTTCATCGGAGGAGCTCATTAGCTGTGGAACACCTCGGCGATCATTTCCACCATCTCAGCAGCCCAGGAGGAGGTCCAGCGCGTCCGTGGTGCTCCGGCAAAGCTCGCCGGAGCTGAGTACATCCAGGACCCTCCTCCGTCGTCCGATCAGCCCCGACGCTCCAGATTCAATCTCTGCCATCTATTTGAGGAGCTCCAGTGACCGTTCGATCCATTTGGGCGTCGATCCGGACCGTACATCCAGCGGAGGGTTTTCCACGAGCCAACACCACTAGATCATACACGTGGCAAACCCTCGAGCGTCCATCAGCTGAAGAGGTGTGCGCGAGCCACAACCCTCCGATCTTCCACGTGGCGCCGCTTTAGCCGTCCATTTTTAATAAGGGGTAAATTTCTTGTAGGCCCCTCTGTTTATTGCATTTAATAGTTAGTCCTGCAAATATTTTATTCAGTTCTTTTTATTTTGGAAAATTTGCACATCGGACCTCTATGTTTCTGTTATTTGCATTTTAGTCCATATATATGTGGGCCACGTGCATCGACACGTGAGGACTTGGTTTATTTACATATTTAGTCCTATCTTTTCTGGGTGTTATTGTTTGATATTTTAGAAATAGGAATTACAGTTAGGTCCCTCCATGCCTGATACACGTGCATCGCGCGTGACTTGTTGGACTTTTTGCACGGAGGCCCTTGCACTTTATTTGCTTGTTACTGTTTAGCCCCAGGAACTACTTTTTCTTACATTTCGGTCCCTGTGCACTGTGAGCCTTTGTTTTATTTAAATAAAATGACAAATAAAATCCAAATTACGTGAAATTTGGACACATGGCTCCTCCACTGTGTAAAAATTTCACTAAAAATTTGGTACATTTTTAAGGATTTTTTATAATTTTAATAATTCAAAAACAGTAGTTTTTGTGACTGTCTAGTTTAGAAAATCAAATAAAAATAATAAAACTACTTTAAAAATTCTAAAAAATTAGGATTAGTTAGTTTTAGTGTGTTTTATTTTCTGTCCAATTTCGTGATTTTTGGATATATAAAAACCTTAAAAATTAAAAAACCCTTAAAACGCATAAAAATTCTAAAAAATTATAGAAAAAGCAAAAAATATAAACTCTTTTTCTGAACTTTGGCTTTTGTTTATATTTTTCATAAAAATTACCTCTAGACTTTTACAGATCCATTGTTATTTTAAATGGATTTTTCAAGTCTGGCTGGACAGTAGCTTACTATTTTTGGCTTTCTTGATTTTTAGAAAATTATATAAAAACTAGAAAAATATGAAAAATTCACCAAAAACATTAAAAAAATCTAAAAAACATAAAAATATTGTTTTTGAATTTTTAGAGTGTTTTTGAGTGTTTTTATTATTTGTTGTGTTTGCTTGATTTTGCCCTTTTCTTATTTTCCTTTATAATTAAAAATCCAAAAAAATATAAAAATAATTAAAAATCCACCAAAAATATTTGTGTTTATTTTATTTTGTTTTAGACTACTTCGTAGGCTGCAAGTCCAATTCGTGCTCCCTGAGACCGACCCTGGGTGCTATACCAGGTTAATCCTTTAGCCAGGATCGCTCTTCCTTGTTTTGATCGATTTTTCTCTTTGATTGGTGGTCTGTTCTTTTTCTTGTTGATTGAGTCTTCTCGATCCGGGTCGCAACGACCTGAGAGTGATTTTCACCTGACCCGGGTTTGAGAGTTTTGATTCACTCGATCATCAGAATGGCGCCATGCCGGGGAGCACGACTTAGTAGTCCTTTTTCCTTCTTCTTCGATTTTTGTTTTCTTTTATTTTTCGTGGTTTTCCGCGGCTTTTTATTCGTCCGCGGCTTTTCATGGCTTTCTGTTTTCTTTTATTTTCTTTTTGTTTTTATTTTCTTTCTCTTGTTTTATTTTGTTTGTGTTGTTTTTATTTTGTGTGTTTATTTTGTTTTTGAATATATTTGCTCTTCTTTTATTTTTATATAATAATCTGGTATGACACTGCTTGTTTTCTTGCGAGGGCCTAGAGGACCGAGGAGGCCTTTTCGGAAGTCAAAGCAACCGTGGGAGTCGGAGGTGCCTTCCTTCTTTACGAAGCCACAGGAAAGCGCGAGGAGCCGAGCAGGAGTGCTGGAGCTGCGGAATAGCCGCAGATTAGTTAGATTAGCTTAGTTTACATTTTTAGCACTTTTATTAATTATAATAACACAAGGACCTGAATATGACACTTGGGAGACTATCGGGGTCTGTTTCGCCGAGCACCGGTGTGCTCGGGGGGACCTCATCGGATTTTTCGCGACTTTTTCGTGGTTTTCCATCGTTTATTTACTGCTTATTTGGTTTTCACGATTTTGGCCTTAGCTTAGAATTTTCTCTGATTGCACCGTAATAACTAGGGTCCACACACCTAATAACTTGCTTGTACATATTAGATCGTAATTGGACCAACAATAAAAATTAATAAAAAAGACTACTTGGTCACTTGCGGGGTCCCGAGCCGCTAGAGGTCGTATACAATGCTGGCAGGACCCATTGTGGCGGGCACCTATCGGCATCCGAGACCGGACACTGACCCCTCCTGTTGATCACTTAGCCATTGGTTCTTTCGTGTAGAATTGCTCTGCTTAAGGCCGATTCCCGTGCATCATATAGGTAGTTTACTTTCTGTCTTTATTTTATGCGCGGATCACTTTGCATGTACACTACTGGAGCCAGGTACACATTTCTTACTCTGCATGCATCATTGATTCCCGTGCATCAGTTTTTTCATCTTCTCCCCCTGTTTTTGGACTTAAAATAACCAGGAGAACCGAAAAATTCGTTAGGCGTTGCTTGATTTGAAAAATATCTAAAAAACAAAACCCATTAAATTGGGACTGCTAAACAAACTTGACCCTAAAAGACACTCCACTTAAAAATCTGTCTTGGGGAAAAGCAACCCCCTCATTGTCTGGTTTGCATGTGCGAGAGAGTGACCTGCACCCTAAGATAGAGCCATATCTGAGCCCTCTTCAGACTACTGCTTCTGGGCTAGTCGTTCTCCAGTGAGGATCGCTCCGGTCTCCAGTAAAGCGAGCCGCGATATCCTTAACAGAGCGAGCCGATCGGGTAGCCGGTAAACGGTTCACGGCTTGTACTGGCTGGGAAAGATCTAGTTCGGGATCGAGATAGTCTCCTGGGGGAGTCGGATTCCCAACAGGTCACGTAACTGCTTTGCTATCCTGACATTATCACCTAATAAAATTGACAAGATAATTGACCGAACTCTTACGGTCTTCAGCTCGTGTTGAGTAGGTGAACCCGAGGTTTTGTTGTCTCATCTTGGTTGTTTCTAGATCCCATCCGCCCGACTCGCCAGATCAAGATGATGGGCAGGAGGTCCCTTAGGCAGCCTCTGGCTGCACCGCTTTTCAGCACTCCAGCCCGTTCATCTAGGGTGGTTCACGAGGGCCGAGACTCGCTCTCAGAACCCGAGTTCGATTCCACCCTGTTCCCCCTTGACCACCCTTCTTTTTTTCTGAGATGTCAGTGCCAGATGAGAGACAACAGACTGATTTATCGGCACATGAGTTTGGGTCTTTTGCCTTTGCAAAGACCATGGCCGGCAGCAGCGACGACCGCACCGGAGGTCCCTGATCAGATCAGACATATGTCATAGACCGGGGTGCGATCAACACCACCTTGATCGCCTCCCTCGAGATGATGCAGCAGCAGCTGAGGGATCAGGGTGCGTTCATGATTGAGATGAGGAGAGAGAGATGAGAGCCGACCGTGACCAACGCGGGCCCGGAGATGGACCGAGGAGACCCGACGATGCAGCAGCAGCAGCCGCCGCAGCCGCAGCCGTAGCAGCAGCCACCGCAACAACGGCAGCACCCAATCAGCCGAGACCGATACGAGAGTTGCACAACCCCGGATCGACACTGACGCACCGTTGGGTAGTTCTACCAGCTATCGTGGGGTTCTTTAAGTTCCCCCCAAACACACTTCAGCTTCTACCTCGTTTCCATGGGCTCGCCACTGAGGAGCCCCATCTACATCTCCATGAGTTCTTGATGATCTACAGCACCGTCCACGATCATTAGGTGGACGAGGACACCATTCGGATGATTGCCTTCCCCTTTTCACTGGCAGATAGAGCAACCACCTGGCTAAAGCACTTGGGGAAGTTTGTGTACACCTGGGAGCAGCTCCGCACCGAGTACTTGAACAATTACTATCCACTCGGGCAGACGAACGCAACGAGGGCCCTTATCAGCAACTTCTCCATGCTCCCCAATGAACAGTTTCACGAGGCATGGGAGAGGTTTAGAGATCTTATCGATATATGCCCGCACCACGATATCGCGAAGCCGAACCTAGTTCAGAGCTTCTTCTGCGGGTTGACACCAGAGCTGCAGGGCCTGGTGAATGCTTCTTGTGGCGAGTCCTACTTCGCCAAGGATGAGGATCATGTCTGGGCCATCTACAAGGAGATGGCCGAGAACTATACTGTGATGTTCCAGACCTGACTCTACACTCAGGGACGCCCCCAGCCCCAGTCCGTGCAGTACCAGAGGATAGCACGGGTCGATGCCGGTCCTTCTACTTCGTCTGCGGTAGCCTCACAATCTGAGTCTACAGCTGCAGACATGGGGATCATTAGCGAGAAGCTGGACCGGATCGAGTTGATCGAGAAGAAGCAGTGCCAGGGTATCACGTAGATGGATCAGGTGGCACAGACGCTGAGTGACCTGAAGACATAGATCATGTGTCTCCAGGAGGCACCGACGGCTTCTCAGCCCTGTCTTCAGTCACGAGGAGATCCGAGTGGCAGTGGCAGCTCGTCCCAGTGCTCTAGCTCCAGTCAGCCTAGACAGGTCCACCTTGTACAGGCGGAGCCGTACCAGCAGCCGCAGCCTTACTACCAGTCACCACCATCCCCAGACACTCGGATGGTGGTTTACCAGCCGGATCAGCCCCTGTCAGTACTCCCTCCACCCACCTACGAGCTTGAGACGTTAATGGATGTCAACGAGATTTGGTACGACCGACCCCAACCCTTTATCCAATGAGACCATCCCGGATTCCGTTGGTCAGCCGGAGGTGTTAGTTCCCAGCAGCAGCCTCCAGTGAAGGGTGTCCAGTACTGCCATCAGCGAGATCACCAGCAGTCCCATCCCTCAGTACACCAGCAGCATCAACAATCATTCCATCCGCAGCACCAACAGGATGGTCCTCGTCCCTATCAGCAGGGACAATCTTGGAGGCGAGAGCAGCCTCAGCCGCAGTATCTTCCCCATCACTACCCCTCTCACCCGCACCAGTCACAACAGCATGCTCACTACCAGCGAGGCCACCCGTCAGGTTCTCATGGGCCAGCCTATGAGAACACTGCCTTAGACGATCTATCCCGCCTCATGACCGAGCAGCAGGCTACCTTCAGACGGGAGATGGATGAGTTCCGCCAGGAGATGCGGTAGGTTGTGAGAGGGAAGGCCACCATCCCTACCCAGAGTAGCCGAACCCGAACAACTTGAAGAGGAAGTCTGAGCAGGTGAATTTCACAGAGTATGCCACTCCTAGTGATTCGTTTGGTGATATGTCTGCATATCTATTTGATACTGATTTTGTCACACTTAGGAGTGGTAGGATGCCAGCAGGCGGTGCCTCGTCTGAGCGACATCCCCATGCCTCTTCCAAAGCGCTAGGTGAGGAGGAGCGCGATACTCATGCCGCGAAAGATGATGACGGTGGTGCTGATGCCACCATGGTTGCTGATCCCACCGACGATACTGAGGCCGTCATTTCACCAGTTGGAGGAGGTGGTACTGACGCCACCATAGTTGCCGAGCCAGAGCGCGGTGCTGATGCCGCGAGTCGACCTACCGAGGGTGGTGCTGAGGCCACCGTTTCAACTTCTGCTAGTCCTGTAGTCTTTACATCTGTACATGTATCTCAGGACTTATCTGGAAATAAAGGAAAGGGTTTATTTTATTCTGATCCACCTGTGGTGCATGATGATGTATGTGTGGATTCTACCGTGCTTGAGCAGCCTAGACCTTCTCCTAGTCCTTCATCTAAGAAGGACCATGTAGTCCCCTTCCCTAGAGCACTCCATTTGGGTAAGGGGCAGAAAAAAGAAAATACTAAAAAGAACCATCAGGTAGAGTTTAGCCAACAGATGATCGACATATTCCATATCTAGCTGACTCTCTAGGAGGCCTTGGAGAACATCCCTCTACTCCAGAGATCACTCAGAGACAGGACCACAGTTAGGAGGAAGAGGAGGAACCATCAGTCTGAGATCCATGTGCTTACCCGGGCCACATGTTTCGCGATTCAGAACCGCCTGCCGGCCAAGAGGCCAGATTCAGGAGCCCTGTATGTCAGATGCCACATCCACGAGCAGAGGTTCGACCGTACTCTATTAGACAGCAGTTCTTTGATCAACCTACTTCCGGCAGCCCTTCTCGACCGTTTCGAGTTGGGCACTCTACAACAGAGCAGGACAGTCCTTCATTTTGCTGATCGATCCGTCAAGAGGCCGAAGGGGTTGCTGAGGGACGTTGTCGTCACAATTCAGGGCCTGCAATTCCCCGTGGACTTTGTTGTGTTGGACATGGAGATCCCTGAGTCTGTGACTGATACCCCCATCATTCTAGGTCGCCCGTTCTTGGCCACAGCCAAGGCAGTGACCGACCATGATAGCGGGAAGGTATACTTTCACGTCGAGGGCGAGAGTGTACAAATAGAGACGGTCGAGGACATCAGAGTCAGAGAGTCAGAGTGCTCGGAGCAAACCACAGATTCAGAGCAGATGACTGATACAGGGCGAGACATCCACCAGGACTGCGATTTTGTGATCACAGATGACGAGGCAGTTTGGGCAGATCCAGTCGCACATGCCATCCTCTCACCTTCAGAGTTTGCTGATGCAGAGACGTCAACAGAGGAGAGCTTGGAGAGCGTAATCCTGTCTTGACCGCGAGACATAGTTTTTCTGTGAGGATGATACAGATCCCTCGGAGCCAGATGTTGATTGGACATATTTTGATGATTTTATACCACGTCTGACTTCCATTGAGCCTGCAGCCGGGGAGGAGGTTGATGCCATGCAGAGCAGAGACAGTCCAGTAGAGCAGCCTTCTCCAGATACTAATTGTGAGCAAGAGTTTCCGTTCTCCCATGCGGATTTGGCACCAATCACTTAGAGCTTTCAGAGGCCAGATCTGCCAGAACCTACTTGTCCAGAGCTGAAGCCACTTCCTGCGTCGCTAAAGTATAGGTTCCTTGCGGTTGAGCTAAAGTATAGGTTCCTTCCTAAAGATGATTGGATGGAGCGTAGCCGATCTCCAGGGGATAAGTCTGGCCCTATGCTCCCACCATAACTATCTCGAGGAGGAGGCGAAGCCGTCGTGTGAGTTCCAGCGGCGGCTGAACCCGAATCTTCGGGAGGTTGTCATGAAGGAGATTTCGAAATGGTGGAACGCCGATTTATCTACCCCATCTCCGACTCCAAGTGGGTCAGTCCGTTGCATGTGGTGCCCAAGAAGACGTGCATCACTACAGTTGTCAGCGAGTCTAAAGAGGAGATCGCTACCCGGGTACCCACTTCTTGGCGGGTCTGCATGGATTACAGACGACTCAACCAGGCCACCAAGAAGGATCATTTCCCCCCGCCCTTTATTGATCATATCATTGAGAGGCTGGCAGGGAAGAGCCACTACTGCTTCTTGGATGGGTACTCTGGCTACAATCAGGTGGCCATCGCGCCCGAGGACCAGGACAAGACTACCTTCACCTGTCCCTTCAGGACATATGCCTTCAGACGCGTGCCATTTGGGCTATGCAATGCCCCTGTAACTTTTCAGAGATGCATGCTGTCTATATTTTCGGACATGATGGGGGAGTGCTTGGAGGTCTTTATAAATGATTTCTTGGTCTACGGCGACGGATTCGACTCCTGTCTTGATTGCCTAGATCGAGTCCTTCAGCGATGCATTGAGGTTCACCTAGTGTTGTAATGGGAGAAGAGTCACTTCATGGTGACTCAAGGGACGGTGCTTGGCCATATCATCTCCAACAAGGGCATGGAGGTTGATCCGGACAAGGTAGATGTCATTAGAAAACTCACGCCACCGTCCAACCTACGGCATTAATGGCCTTTTCTGGGGAACGCCGGTTTCTACCGACGATTCATTCATGATTTCAGTAGGATTGCCCGACCGTTGACTGATCTGCTGATGAAAGACACCGAGTTCCTTGTCGATGACAAGTGTTTATCGTCGTTTGAGACTCTCAAGAGATGTGTTGTAGAGGCTCCTATTCTCCAGCCTCCTGATTGGTCTCTCCCATTCGAGATCATGACGGATGCCTTCGATTTTGTCGTTGGGGCCGTGCTGGGACAGAGGAGGGATGGAGTCCCATTTGCTATTCACTACGCTAGCCGTACATTGGATGCCGCGCAGCGGAACTACACAGTCACTGAGAAGGAGATGCTAGCCGTAGTTTTCGCCCTAGATAAGTTCAGATCTTACATCATTGGATCTAGAGTGACCATCTATATTGATCATACTGCCATCAGGTACCTCATGGCAAAGAAGGATGCCAAAGCCAGATTGACCAGATGGATCCTTCTACTCCAGGAGTTTGACATAGAGATTAAGGATAAGCCTGGAGTCAAGAATGTGGTGGCGGATCATCTCTCCCGATTAGAGCACCTTGAGGATTCTGAGCAGATTGAGCCTATTTGTGAGACCTTCCCAGATGAGGTAATCCTTGCTATCGCCTCTCTCCCGTGGTATGCCGATATTGTGAACTTTCTTGTTGCTAAGAAAGTTCCACAAGATTGGCGCAGGCTGAGACTTGAGACCTTCCTTGCGAAGGCCAAGTTCTACCACTGGGAGGATCCCATCCTTTACCATGAAGGAGGGGATAGCGTCTGACGTAGGTGCATTCCTCAGGAGGAGCACCACAACGTCCTCACTTACTTCCACAAGCTTGAGGCAGGGGGACATCACTCTGGGAGGAGAACGGCAAGAAAGTGCTCCAATCCGGCCTATGGTGGCCTACCCTCTTCAAGGACTCTGATGAGTTCGTGAAGAGGTGTACTGACTGTCAGAGGATGGACACTAGTGGACAGCGTGATATGATGCCGATGCGGCCCATTCACTTCTGTGAGGTTTTTGACGCATGGGGCATCGATTTCATGGGTCCATTCCCTAGGAGTCAGGGATTCGAGTACAATCTGTTGGCCGTGGATTATATTAGTCGTTGGGTTGAGGCCATCCCCGCCCGAACCGCAGATGCTAGGACTGTTTGCAGATTTTTGAGGAAGCATATCATTTCACGGTTTGGGGTACCTCGAGTGTTGATATCTGACGGGGGGTCTCATTTCGCAAACGATAAGGTAAAGGCCCTTGCTAGCGAGTTCGGCATAGACCATCGAGTTGCCACTCCATACCACCCTCAGACGAATGGTCTTGCTGAAGTGTCGAATAGGGAGATCAAGACTATATTGCAGAAAGTCATCCGCCCTGACCGAAAGGATTGGTCACAGCTTTTGGACTCGGTCTTGTGGACATATAGGACGTCTTTCAAGACGCCTTTGGGCACATCTCCCTTTCCCCTCGTTTATGGCAAGCCGTGCCATTTACCTGTTGAGATGAGACATAGGTCACTTTGGGCTGTCACTGATATACTTTTGGATCCAGAGAGTGCAGGAGATCAGAGGAGGGTAGAGTTAGCAGCCTTGGAGGAGGTTCGTGATACCGCCTTTTCAAACAGCCTACAGTATAAGGAGAGAGTGAAGGAGTGGCATGATTCTCATATTAGCCACAAACATTTTGAGCCTGGATAGAGAGTATGGCTGTTTGACGCTAGACTTCGTCTATTTCCAGGGAAGCTACAGAGCAAATGGAAGGGACTGATGAATCCACATTTCATCATCTTTATTCTATCATTTTGGCATCAAAAACCCTAGCAAATGCCTGTAAATAGCATTAAATAGAGCAATTTAGCATGCATGCATGTGCATCCAATTAGTGTATAAAATACTGTAATTAAAGCCAAAATTATAGAATAAATAAAAGAAAAGAAAAAGAATAAAATATTGTAAATATTTATGACCCGAAACCCCAAGACCTAGGCATCTTGATGACTAGGTCAACAAGGAATAAAGTAGGGGGAGATAAGGTCAAAATACAGTATAAATACCTATACTTTCTATTCATTCTTTATTCATTTTGGGGCCTATTTTTGGTTCCACTTTTTATACATCAAATACAAAAACTTTGTACATGAAAGTTGTAGATAATTTTATAAAGAAAAATACAAAATTTATTTCACTCAAAAATAATGTACATATAAAAAGTTCTGGTCTGAATAAAATTCCAGAATCCCAGTTTCCCAGACCCGTATCTCACAACTGAAAACTCCAAATGCAGCAAACTCACCTTTATTTGTATAAAGAATAAAATAATCTATTTAATGGTGGTGGTTTCGTATTTGGCGGAGCTACGGTTTGAAAGTTGAGTTTTGGACCCTATTTGTACAGTTGTACTGAATAAAATATTCAATTTATTATTTATTCATTATTTTTGTATTTTTATATTTTTATAATTTTGTAAATATTATGTATAATGTATATGTACATTAAAACATGAATAAAAACCCAAATAAAACTCAAAATAAAAATATATGTATATCAAATACATATGTATTATACCTGTACCCTTACTTATTCAACACCCTCTTTTATTTTATCAAATATACAAAATAATTCAGAAAATTAAAATAAAAATACAATTAAGTGTATAAAGGTATTTTATAATTTTAGAAAATAAGAAACAAAAATAATAAAATTAAAATACACAGAATAAAAATAAAAGACTAAAATATATAGGTATTATACCTATAAAGGGCATAAAAGGAAACTTATAAAATTATACCTCCTAAAAATAATTAAAAAGCAAAATAAAATACTAAATAAAATAACAAATATTTTTTATTTAATAATCATAATTTAATTCAGCCATTTTCTATTTTTAAATAATTTCACAAAACATTTTCTTAGGGTTTTTCCTAGTTGGTCCACGTGGACCAACCAGGAGGGTCTGAGAGTTGACTGGCGGGTCAACTCTCTGACCCGCCCCATATGGGTCTGTCAACCGTGCTCTTTCTCCTCGATTCACCCGATTTTTTGGAGCTCGAATTATGCATCTTTTCGTGATAAGCTCTTCTTGACTTTTCATCCAATAGGATCGAGGATACTCACCCCATGTAATTTTTGGGATGTGGATCACTGCTGCGCCTTGTGCACATCAATCTCATGGCCGTCAACCACATAAAATGGGAGCCTTGAGTTCCATTCGATTTTGAACCCCAAATCCTGGTCTCTCTCGCGCCCCTTTTGATTCCAATCGACTCCTGGAGGTGACAGCTCCAAGATCGACTCGTCCAGGAGGCGGAGCATCACTGACCTGGGCGTTCCAACACCTCCGGCCATCCACCGTCAAGGTATTCCTAACCTCGAGCTCCCTAGGCCCTTGAGGTAGCTATCTCTCCTTAGTTTTTTTTGCATTCGTCTAGCCATAGTTCTAGGATCAAAAACCCTCTAAAAAAGATCTCGATTCATCGATAAATTCGCCCCTCCAAATCCATCGCCGGAGCGCTCCTCCGGCTGCTATCTTCACGACACATCCACCGTTCGCCAACCACCGTGGGGCCAAGGCAATTTACCCTTGTCCCTTTCACATCATTTCCCTGCAGGTCCTGAACCACGTAACGCACCTGGCACTCGTTTTGAGAACACGCCGGAGGCACCTGAAGCACCCCAGCTCCGCCGTCGTCGTGTGAATACTCTGGCCGCTGCCGGACCTTTTTGGAGCCGCCAACATCGAGAGGAGGCTCGCAGGAGCTCGTCGACCCATTTTGAGAGCATCAGTCGCCGCGGAAGAGGAGGAGCAAGGCCGGGGAAGTTCACCGGTGAGGGCCTTCTTCCCCGTTCTTCGTCTTCACCTTTGAACCGTCCGATCAAGGGCCCCCGCCCAGGCGAGCAGCAGCCGTTGGATCATCTGCACCACCAGCCGTCAGATCGTCTGCGGGTCTTTTAATCTCAGCCATAGGGAGGCGAACCATCATCGCGAGCGGAGGAGTCGACACGTGTCTAAGTGAGAGGCGATCCATCCGTCCGCTCCCGCGCTAGTGTGGGTAATTTGCATGATACTCCCTGCAATTTTTGTAATATCTATTTAGTCTATAAACTTCCTATGTCATGTAAAAACTTTAGTAATATTTGCATGTTGCCCCCGGACCTTTAGTGATATTGCATTCCAGTCCACGCCACGTCACCTCACGTGACTAGTACACGTGAGGTGCGGGCATTTTGTGAAGGAACCCCCCAGGTTCTGGTATTTCGCTTTAATCCTCGAACTTTGAGATTCAGTGTAAACTTTTTGGGAAATTTGCATGTTTGCATCTGGGATTTTGTAATATTGCGTCTGTGCCCCTGCCAGGTCACGTGTTTCTACATGTGGGCTTGGAATTTTGTAGTTAAAATCCTTGCGGTTTTCAGTATTCATCTTTAATTCCAAGAACTTTGATAATTAGTGTATAATTTAGTGGAAAATTGCATGGATGCCCCTGGATGTTAAAATATTTGCATATATACCCTTGCCAGGCTGTGACATTTTTGCTTGCTTGATCTATTTAATTAAGGCACCATTTCAGTTCGAAAATTCTCAAAAATTCAAGTTAAGCTCCTTTGTGCTTGTTCTTTAATGCCCTATTTTTAGTTTTTGATTTTATTGCATTTTCACATTTATTAAAAATCAAAAACTTGCTTTTTGCCTACTGTCCAGCTTAGAAAATACCAAAAAAATATTAAAATACCTTAACAAATTCCAAAAAAAATTATCTACTGTGTATTTTAACCTATTTTAGTGTCAGTCCAAAAATCACTAAAAGTTTCAAAAGAAAAACCTTAAAAATTCAAAAATACCTAAAAACTTCAAAAAATCTAAAAAATTATAGAAAACCCACAAAATTGTAAACTCAAGTCCTGTAGGTTCTATATTTTATCCTCTTTATTTTAAAAATTGTTTGGAAAAATTTTGTTGCTGTTTGATATTTTTAATTTCCATTTTTACATCCAGCGAGTAGCTAATTCCCTATTTTGCTTTATTTCAGTGTTTCAAAATCCCAAAAATATTTTGAAAAACACCCAAAAATCACAAAAATAGTAAAAAATCATAAAAATACCAAAAAGATTTTATTTCTGAATTTTTGGCTATTTTGCATATTTTTATAAATATTGTAGCACCTCTTTTATTACCTTATTTATATATTCCAATATTGAAAAAAGAAAAAAATATATAAAATATAAAATTTTAAAATTAAAAAAAATAAAAATCAAAATACAAAATTTAAAAAAATTAATAAAATAAAAAAACTAAAACCTAACAACCCACAAAAACATTTGCATTTGCATAGTGTAGACAACACTTCACATTCATACACAACACACATTTAGTTTGATCTGCCCTGCTTGCTCCCTGTGTTCGAACTCTCTGCATACTTGTCCTATACACCTTGTTTGTAGAGTTAAAAATAAATTTTAACTTCACATTGCTTATCATTGCTTGATCTATAGTGTGGGTTAATTGTTGATTAATTACGGTTTATTGTGGGTCGCCACAACGACGTAGTAGTCCCGCATTGCGAGGACTATTTAGACCCTCGATAAATCGTAGTTATCAGGGACCGTATTTGGTGAGAAAGGTACACGACAATTGGACTATCGACATATCTGAGTTGTCTTCTGAGAGTACCTTTCGAGTGAACGGCCAGCGGCTCAAGCCATATCTAGATCATGAGCCGTGGGTCGTTGATGTTTCCCCGATTCACTTTGCGTGAGATGTGGTCTCTTGACTCACATCTATTGCATCTCATGCCTGATTATCACTGTTCTCCCGACTTGTATAGATCCAGATGTCCATATCACTCTATTCTTTAGTCCCACATCCCTTTTCTCATCTTATGATTATGCTATACTTAGGATGTACTTTACCCTAAGTATAGGGGGGATGTAGGACTCTCGGGTATTCTGTTGATTCATTTCTACCTCTGTTTTGCTGCCTATACTTAGGGATATTTTACCCTAAGTAGGGGGGGGGTAGACCTTGTACATTCTCACTCGGATTTCCCTTCGTGTACAGCCTGCTATACTTAGGATTAGTTGATCCTAAGTATAGGGGGAAATGCCGAGACCCTCTTGGATTTCTATTCTTTGATTCATCTTTGTATATAGCCTTCCTTTTCACTTCCCTATACTAAGCACAAGTTATGTCTTCTTCATCGCTCTTGACTCTGAGGACATCGTTCAAGCTAAGTATAGGGGGGTGTGTATATATTTCTTATATACTTTATCCATAACTCGTACTTTGTGTGAGTGTGTTAATAGATAAAAATGGCTAAAAATCCTAAAATCCATAAAATTAAAATATTTTTCCTTGTAAATAAATATTCTTTTATTACACATACATAGCTATTGTACAAAATTATTTTTGTAAAAATGTTTGTAAAAAGCTTTTTGTAAATAGTGTGAAAATATATGCATATCAAAATTATGTATATAGTACAAAATTTTTCCAAAATATTTTGAAAATCAAAAGTTTGCAAAAATCTTGTGTAAATGTGTGTAAATATTTTGCAGAACTTGCATTCATGCATACATTCATGGTTTCAAAACATTTTTCAAAAATTTTGCACGTGTGTAAATAGTTTGTAAATTGCATCTTGTATAGTTTTTCCTGGATTATAGTTGACATTTAAACTAGCCTGGAATTAAATTGGAAAATGGAGCTTGGTTAAGATCTTAATCCACCTAATTATAAGAGGAACCTTATAGGGCTTAGGGTTGAGACTTTTCAGGTCCATGGTGACTTAATTCATTGAGTCCACTAGGGTATGATCATATGCCATCTCAATGAGCCTAAGTAGAGCACTTAACAACACACACATGACTCATATAGACAATGCTTGACTTGGACCCGCACTTTACACCGAGATCTCTACGGATGAGGAGGTGAGGAGGCAGTCTTCCTTGACTTGGGGTAGCATATGAGGGCAGTACTTCTAGGCGGAACCTCTCTTCTTCTTATAGTGAAGGAAGTGCATCTCAACTTGGCCTGGTTGCCATGAGGTCTAACGACAGGAGTTGTGGGTTGCAATAATGCTTCAAAAGAGGGATAGTCTACTGGCTCAAGAGGAAACACTCCTTATGTATATATGCTGCACCTTGTAAATATGTTGTACAGATGCACATCAAAAAAATGCAAAAAGAAAATAACTCCAAAAAAGTGGTGGGTCTGATAGAAAATGATAATCCCATCGGAGTATGTATATAGTGCAATAAGCAAAGCTTGAGACTCATGTTCCATCTTATGTATCTTGCAGCAGGGAGACTTAGCTACACTGGTTGAGCTCCCAAGGATACATGGCTATACTGGCCATGGTCCATTCTCTTCTTCCCCCTCTTCTTGAGCCGGTTGAACTTGAACTTAGAAGGGAATACCCCGCTCCTCGAGGAAAGAGTGGCCAGACTAGGGTCATAGAGTTACCTTGTTGGGGAGGGTTGTCATCTTGCTACTTCTGAGGTGGAGAGCTATACCTCACTTACACTGTACAAGGAAAGATTCATGGTCTTCAGGGTTTGTGTATGTAGACTTGTTTTGATCTGGATTATTGAGGAGTCTTGACTATAGATTAGTGGATCTTAGAGGCTGTTAAGTTTTAAACCTGTCTAAATAGGGTTCCGACACATTAATAATCCAAAGATCTGACCGAGCTCCATATTTCAATTTAATGAAGGCAAGTTTAATAATCAGCAGTGATCCATGCATTTTCTCCTCTTTTTCTTTTTCCTTTTCTTTTTCACTTCTTTTTCAAATAAGTGTTTGCTAAGGGACTAGCAAAGTTAAGTATAGGGGGGCGATGAATACCCATTCATCACTCTTTATTCTTTTATTTTAGCTACAAAACCTATGCAAAACACCATGTAGATATGTGTAAATAGAATAAAATACCATCTAGCATGCATTGTGTAAATTACAATAATTAGCATGTTTTGTGCATAAATAAAAGAATAAAGAAATAAAAGAAAAAGAGGTAAATATTTAGAATAAATATTGAGTGACCTAATCCCAAGGGAGGGCTCAGTAGGGGCCTGATCGCAAAAGAATCCAAGTAGAGGGAGATAGGGTCAATCTCTTGTGTACATATACCTATGTTTATAAATAAATATTATTTTCCTCTAAATAAAATTAAAAAGTGTTTCTCATATATATTTTATACATATTTGTAAATATAAAACTAAAATAAACATGGGAAAAATAAAAGAAAAATAAAAAGAAGTAAAATTCTCTCACCAGTGTATATAGACCATGTACATAGAATAACATATCTATTTATTTTCCCCTTGTAAATATATAATTAAAATCCAATAAAAATATTTTTATATTCCTCATTTCATGGTGTAAGTAAATAGAATAAAAATTAGAAAAATAAAAATAAAATAAAAAGAAATAAAATCAAAATCAAAATCCACCTTGTATATATACCATGTAAATATGTAAATAAAAGTATTTATTTAACCTATGTAAATAAATAATAGAAATAAAATAAAAATACCCTTTTATTCCAAATTTTAGATTATAAATAAATAAAATATAAAATTGGAATAATTGTATTAAAATAAATAATTAAAAATAAAAATAAAAAATACATATATGTATATACCTATATATAATAATAATATAATGTAAATACATAATTTATATTTCAAAAAAAATAAATAAAAATCACTAAAAATTAATTTAAAAATAAATAAACATTTTTTGTACTTTTTTGAAATAAAATCATTATATAATTTATTTTGAATTTCCAAAATAATTTCCAATGGAGGCCTCCCATTGGTCCATGGGGGATGTTGACCCCCGGTCAACTCCCCCCTGGACCTTTTCCCCGCGGATCTTGTGTCCGACCCAATTTCTCCGAATTTTGCTGACGCGATCCGAGCTCCAAATATCCAAACCTCGGGCTCCATTTGATCCTTGCACATCCAAGATCCTCGCCAGAGCATCCGTCTAGGGATCCGTGCTTCACGGAACCCTGCCCGATCCCTTCTTCTCGGACCTGTTCCGCTATTTAGCTGAACCTCTGCCGCACATTACCCGCCATCTTTGGCTACGCCCCTTCGTCCCAGGACCTCCACTCTCATCCCTAGAGTGACAGCTACCGATTGGAGTGTTGCAGCGAGGAGGAGGAGCCTCCAGCCATCGATCCGGCGACCCTCGTCGCCGTGCACCGCCGCGAGGTGCGCTGAGACTAGGACTTCGACGTTCCTTGAGGAGAAGACCCCCCAGAGGTTCCTTAGCTCGTCCCCAGTCGAATGCATCCGCCAGGTAACTTCAAATCCCTTTAGCTTCTTCTAATTTCCAAGTACACCCAAATCGCCCCTCTGCCGTCGCCGATCAATTGCCATCGCTCCGATCATCTATTTCACCGTCCGACCCGACCGTCACCTTCGCGAGACTTCCCTTCACGTTCTTCACCCAGCCATTCCCCTTGGTTCGCTTCGGAACCAAGGTTCGACCTCCACCACCGTCGCCTCGCCGGAGGTCATCCATCCGACGCACCCTACCACCCACTTCACCCCTAATTGGGTCGAGGCAATTTGCCCTCGACCCAGGAAGCTTTTGGTGCCTATTTGCAGGTCAGTGCGACCCATCTGAGGGTCGAGACATTCGAGCCCAGAAGCTTCCTTCCTCCGCCGTCGTCGGACCGCTCCAGTGGTTCCTGGCTTCATCGGAGGAGCTCATTAGCGCGGAACACCTCGGTCATCATTTCCACCATCTCAGCAGCCCAGGAGGAGGTCCAGCGCGCCCGTGGTGCTCCGGCAAAGTTCGCCGGAGCTGAGTTCATCCAGGACCCTCCTCCGTCGTCCGATCAGCCCTGACGCTCCAGATTCAATCTCCGCCATCTATTTGAGGAGCTCCAGCGACCATTCAATCCATCTGGGCGTCGATCCAGACCGTACATCTAGCGGAGGGTTTTCCACGAGCCAGCACCGTTAGATCATACACGTGGCGAACCCTCGAGCATCCACCAGCTGAAGAGGCGTGCGCGAGCCACAACCCTCCGATCTTCCACGTGGCACCGCTTCAGCCGTCCATTTTTAATAAGGGGTAAATTTCGTGTAGGCCCCTCTGTTTATTGCATTTAATAGCTAGTCCTGTAAATATTTTATTCAGTTCTTTTTATTTTGGAAAATTTACACATCGGACCTCTATGTTTCTGTTATTTGCATTTTAATCCTTATATATGTGGGCCACGTGCATCGACACGTGAGGACTTGGTTTATTTGCATATTTAGTCCTATCTTTTCTAGGTGTTATTGTTTGATATTTTAGAAATAGGAGTTATAGTTAGGTCCCTCCGTGCCTGATACACGTGCATCGCGCGTGACTTGTTGGACTTTTCGCACGGGGGCCCTTGCACTTTATTTGCTTGTTACTGTTTAGCCCCTGGAACTACTTTTTCTTACATTTAGGTCCCTGTGCACTGTGAGCCTTTGTTTTATTTAAATAAAATAGCAAATTAAATCCAAATTGCGTGAAATTTGGATGTAGCTCTTGCCACTGTGTAAAAATTTCACTAAAAATTTGGTACATTTTTAAGGCTTTTTGATATTTTTAATAATTCAAAAACAGTAGTTTTTGTGAATGTCCGGTTTAGAAAATCAAATAAAAATATTAAAACTACTTTAAAAATTCTAAAAAAATTAGGATTAGTTAGTTTTTAGTGTGTTTTATTTTCTATCCAATTTTCGTGATTTTTGGATATATAATCCTTAAAAATTAAAAAACCTTAAAAAACTCATAAAAATTCTAAAAAATTATAGAAAAAGAAAAAAATATAAACTCTTTTTTTGAACTTTGGCTTTTGTTTATATTTTTTATAAAAATTACCTCCAGACTTTTACAGATCCATTTGATATTTTAAATGGATTTTTCAAGTCTGGCTGGATAGTAGCTTACTGTTTTTGGCTTTCTTGATTTTTAGAAAATTATATAAAAACTAGAAAAATCTGAAAAATTCACCAAAAACATTAAAAACCTAAAAAACGTAAAAATATTTTTGTTTGAATTTTTGGAGTGTTTTTGTGTGTTTTTATTATTTGTTGTGTTTGCTTGATTTTGCCCTTTTCTTATTTTCCTTTATAATTAAAAATCCAAAAAAAATATAAAAATAATTAAAAATCCACCAAAAATATTTGTGTTTTATTTATTTTGTTTTTAGACTACTTCGGAGGTCGCAAGGCCAATTCGTGCTCCCTAAGACCGACCCTAGGTGCTATACTAGGTTAATCCTTTAGACAGGACAACTCTTCCTTATTTTGATCGATTTTTCTCTTTGATTGGTGGTCTGTTCTTTTTCTTGTTGATTGATTCTTCTCGATCCGGGTCGCAACGACCCGAGAGTGATTTTCACCTGACCCGGGTTTGAGAGTTTTGATTCACTCGGTCATCAGGGAGCGTTGGGGTAAAAGGTTGCTTCGTGAGCGGTCTGTCCCACTCTCGTCGATACTGGTCATGACAACGGGTAAGGAAAGGATATTGCTTGAAGCGATCATGATGTATTTTTCTAATTATTAAAATTCGAATAATACGTATTATGAGATTATACCATCCTTTAAGCAACAATTAAAATTTTTTTGTTGGTTGATTGATTGGATTGATAATTGATTTAATTTGATTAAATTAATTATATCCAATTATACACTCTATTATGAATAGAGTAGTATTTACCTTTAAAGAATTATTTATGTGAATATGATTCATAATAATTGATTAAAATTTGAAAGAAATATGGAGTATCACATAAGTGACATCCATGGTCTTCCGTCAAGCGAAGGGTTCCATTGACAGGGATTGTATGTAGGAGATTCATGTCCGCAGTGATAGCTCCTACATACAAGCGCATCTGGATCGGGCTCTTTGCTTCTCGAAAGAGTAATGTCGTATGCGTAGTGGCCCCAATATCGGGTTCTCAAATTATTGGGGCGATATTGGATTGCGCATAACGAGTTCTAATCATGTTGATGATTTGTTCAATTAATGACGGATCAACATCACCTTAGGGGTGGTGGGCTCTGGTGTTAAAAACCTAATTGGGAATGCAAGTTGGACTTGCAAGGCGGGATGAGTTCCTACTTCTTTTTATCCGAGTTGCAAGTTCTCATATTATTGGGATGTAACAAAGATAAGAACGAAGATCCCAGATCTTGCTTGAGATATAATGGTAAGTATATCTCTTACATTGAAAGTGATTAAGGGAATGAACTTTCAGTGTTGATAGGGCAAGACAACTTTGATATAAAATTCCTAAATCAAAGTAAAATATCTATTTATGCAAATATCTTATTCCAGATAATCCTTCCCCACTCAATACTATACTCAATAATAGCCAGTAAATTATCATGAATTGGATTCATGATCAAGATAGTGTACTTGTAGTTGGACACATAATGTATGTGGTTGCAATATGCAAGTTTCCTCATAATAACGAGGAATGACAATTAGATAAACAATAGGACAACAACCTAGGGTTTGTGTGTCTCTATAGCCTTGATCTCTCATCGAGTGTGCTTTGGAAATATCATGTCGATGATGATCATAATTGTCAAATAATCCTTATAAAATCTAAGATGATGTTTTTGGCATGCATATGTGCTCTCAACATTTAATCATGAATGACATGGTTCACTGCATTATGCAGAATGATGGCGATAAGAGATGATGTACTCAAAATGTCTGAGTACCTGCTTGAGCCTGAACCGAAAGTCTTTTAAAGTTTAGATGGATGTAGATACTATGAATGTCATCATTCTATGGCCTATACTCAAGTCATTCATGAAGCTTCATAATATTCATATTATATGAATTGAATGAAGCTTGTATAAATGTTTAAATACTCTTATATTGAAAATTTTGGATTCAACATAAGAGATTCTTTGTCTTAAGCAATGGATGTTTATAGATGAAGAAAGCACGGTGGAAGCATGGATCTGACCTAAGTAAGAAGGAAAGTGAAAGAGTTGACTATACTTCCATTTGACATCCAAAGAGTTGGATAAATGCCAGTACTGCAATAGGCCAATGTACTGATAGTGTGACTATATGGACTATCCAAGCTCCTTAGAGAAGGACTCAGATAGTGCATCAGAATAATCTACATTTGATCATTGAAATTGACTTGCTTATTAGATAAGATCAAAGTCTAATAATTGTATCTCATTCTTCTAATAACACTTGCAATTGGTTGCATATGTTTTAAAAGATTAGCAAATATGATCTTAAGGATTAATAAGTCATCCACATGGATGTTGATGTAATTCTTGCAACAATATCCATTGATAGATAGACTATTTTTTCAGTGGGAGAGCCCTTAGCCTTAAAGAATATCTCTATGACCTAGATATTAGAATACACTCATTGTTTATTTCTAAATGTTAGAAATCAACATGAATTCTGGAATAGACCTATCATAAAGAGTTATGATAGATATATATTCAGATAGTAATATGACATCTAGAGGACTCTACTAAATTAGAAAATTAATGAATGGTTCATTAACATTTTTAATAATGAAAATTAAAACTTATAAGATCAGTAGGAGGATGAAGATCATTTGACAATGATCGGGCATCAAGACCTGGACATAAGTCTATTGATGAGATCAATAGACAAGTAAGAGATGAAATTTAGAGTTTCTGAATTTTCAAATGTTACATACTTTTGAATACTGTATTCAAAGTAGAAAATTTCCAATGCACCCTTCTCTGGGGATGGTGTTAGATGCCAAGATATTCAAGATATCATACATATTGATGTATGTGGATCATCTGTATCATAATAAACATTAATGATATGTGATATCAATTGATGATTTTTATGATATGAGACTTCTTCTCTTTACCTTAGAATTTTTTGAAATGTTCAAAGATTTCATGATTTGGTTTAGAACCAGAGATTGAAGAAAGATGAAATGAATTTGATCTAACCTAGGAGCATGTACCAATTAGATGAATTCAAGGAATGCCTTATGGAGAAAGGAATATCATTCCTATCTCATTCCTCCTAATACACCTCACTCAATAGAGTTGTAGGGAGATACAATTGGATCATGTGTGACATGATTTGATTAATGATGATTCTTAGCATAATTACCTCTTAGTTTCCAGGTATATATGTAGTAGCGACTACAATATATATCCTTAATAAGATTCCATGCAAATTAAACCCGAACATCCTCATAAGCTATGGTTTGGAACCTAGCCTAGTGTTGGACACTTGAGGATTTAGGTTGCTTGATCCATAACTTTGTCATGGATGCAAGTAAGCTGGAATCGAGCACCATGGAGTGTTGATTCATTAGGAAAATAAAGGATGGTATTGGATACCTACTTTATGACCTTAAGATTCTTAAAAGATCTCATCTCTAAGGATATGATTCTTAGAGGATGACTCTCTTGAGAATCAAGATGAAAATGAAGTTAAGGATCTCACTGAATCTTGAGAAGATAACGAGGCTCCTAAATTAAAAAACTAAAAGGAAAATTAAAGATGAACCATTGATACCTCTTCAAATGAGTTTGAGGATGGATACCATGTACCAAGTAAGTCCGACAAAGATCTGATTTCATATGATGAAGCTTCCAAGGATCATGATGTGGAGAGATGGATGCTAGTAATAAAGTCTAAAGTAGACTTCACACGGCTTGTATCAACAAAGATACACACGAAGAGAAGACATCGCTTGTGGTGAGACTTGCTCTTCTGTGACCTTGCTTAAACCCATCATAATATTGCTAACCATAGCCTACACAACTTGAATATGACATCTGCAAGATGAAAGTCAATATTGCATTCCTCTATGAATACCTCTCTGAGGACATTCATATGAAGTAGCCCCATGGCTTCATTTTTGAGGAAAGAAAGATGTGCAATCTAAAGAACTCCATCTATGGACTCAAACAAGCTTCTTATAGTTGGAACACTGGATTTGATAAATTATAAATGTTATGATTTCAAATAGAATCTTGATGAGCCATGTGAAGCTTAGTGGGAGTGCCAATGTGTTCATCATGCTAAATGTAGATAATATCCTAATCATTTGGAATGATATAAGGATGATAATAAGCATTTTATAATCTGGCTATTCCATACCTTGAGATAGGATCTCAAGGATACCTCTTAGATCTTAGTTCTGAAGATGCTCAAAAGCATAGAGAAGAGGGTATTGGGACTGTCACATTAAGTGGTACACCTTGGACATGTTCCATTCTGGGAAAACTCCTTCCCTTAAAATATGGTACTGGCCTATCTGAAGGGATACCACCTCAAAGAGTTGAGGAAGTGAATGTTAAAACTGCTTGCCCTTGTACATCAGTCATGAGAAGCCGGGTGTACGTTAGATGTGTACAAAAGTTAGATGCCTGCCACGTAGTGGGAGTATTAAACTGTTACTAATCCTACTATGGAAATAAAATACTTGATTGTAGTAATAACAATATCTTCAAAGAGGACAAGACTTTTGAGATAGTGATCTCTAAGTCTTATCTTCAAGAACTTAAGAATTTATAGATAGTTATCTAAAAGGTCTTAACTACATATACCTTAGAAGATAGAGATCTCCAGGAATAAGGGTATTCTGATAAGGATAATAGAAACTACATACTGGTTATAATGACTATTGAGTTGTAGTATCATAGACACTAGAATTTCTTTAACAAGATTGAGTATTGGTTGCATGAGATGCAACATTCGCATGCGAGCACTGCTACTAGGAAATATGAAAGTACCATAAAAGGACTTGGCGTAGTCTCTCGGGAATAGAGTGACCGGTCAGCTTACCTACCTATTTCATAAAAGGTTATGACTAACACATGATTGTGGGTTTAAATGATTATCCTATTAATGGCTCTTTGGCTAGTATAAGATTTTTGGACATGTGATCCTACAGCGAGCCATTATGCAATAAATGTTATTGCAAATATCATTCCCTGATATGAAATGAAGAATAATTAATTTTCATAATAGGTCCCTTAGTACAACTAGAGTTATGTATCATGGCCATCTTAATGATCATACAACTGTTGATTCAATTGTTGAATCATAGAGGCTGGTGCTTGGATGAATATCTAAAGAGTTAGATTGAGGACTCATCAAGCACCGTCAATTGAATTTTAAGAGATGATCTCCAGTCTGAGAAGGAGATGGCAATCCTTTCTCTATAGGATGATATCTAACCGACCTCTTGATGCAGGTCCTCTGTATAGGAATAGAGATTCAGAGGTGTTAGATAAGTTAGGTCAAAAAGATTTGACTTAACGAGATCGAGATAACCGAAGTCCTATGCCGTATGATGTCACAATATAGGCACACATCCTATGACCGGAGACAGATGTGTTACTATATGTTTGAGTATGTACTTTTGGCGGACCAATAGGTTGATGGCCTAATCAAGCTCTATACACCGACACGTTGGTGCGCATACAAGGGCATATGAGTAATACGATCTCTAGGATCATACATGTTCATTTACTGAACCGAAAGATATGAGCTTACTCATGAGATATTGGGATCAAATTCCGTGCACGGTCATCTCGCTTTGGATGCTAGACTGAATTTATAGGTTTGATATATGCTTTTGGAAAGTATATGGATCAATACCTGGGTATGATATATGCTTTTGGAAGGCATTTGATCTATACCAAATTGTAATGATCAAATGAGAAACTTAATGATAAAACCCTTAAGAAGGCAATCTAAATAGATCTAAAACTTTGGGTTTATTCTAGGTTTTCCAATATGCAGGATGTACATGTATTAGGAATACCTGAGGGATATGTGATCATAAACGATTGCATAATCATGATGCTTCCATTCCTAGGAAGTTATGATACGGGTTTGGATTTTAGTGACCCCTCTCAATAGAGAAGTCTGATCTTGGTCTAAATGTTGGACAGTGATCTGAATGTGATTCAGATGCAATGAAAAGATATAATTTTGATTTAATCAAACATCTATGGGAGGTCCGCAAGATTTGGATTTGAGATATGATCTCAATATCCAAGTCACTATACATGGAATGTACAATCCCCATGTCCTTATCTCCAAGTATCCGCAGAGAGAGTGCATTATCCTTGAAAGAGTTCAAGGATAATTTCACTGTTGAGATATTTATCCGAACATTGAGAAATGGATAATTAAATGTGATTTAATTATCAAAGATGTGAATAATGTGAATGTGATTCGTATTATTTGGGCACATGAGAATAGAGATCGAAGATGATTAATATGATTTAATTATCATGGACATGAATAATGTGGATAGCACTATCCATATTAATTATATATATTATAAATGTGATTTATAATATATAAGAGAGAGCTACTTGTAAATAACATTTACGATTTAATTGTTGATGTGAATTGGATTCAAATTGGACAACTAATTGAAAATGTAATTTACATTTTATTTTGGCTTGTGAATATGATTCATAATTTTCCAATGTCATGATTGCAATGTTCACAAAATAAATTGGATTTATTTTTGTGAAATAATTTGCAACATGTGTTGTTGCAAAAGTTGGATATTATTATGGAATACTTGATTCCATGATAATAGGAGAAGGAGTCCACCCTTCCATATTGGGAGGGTGGACAACCACAACTCCTAATAAGAGTTGGCGGTCGTCCACCCCCTTTAATAGAGGATGTCTCCCTCATTCCTAATTATCTCCATGGATAATTGATTTGATTTGAAATTATTTTATATTGATTATCATTCAATATATATTTAATTTAATTTAATTAATTGTTGTTGTATTTTTACAACAAAACCATGGCCATTGAAAGAAACACAAATAAATCTCTTCCATTGATTTTATGTTGTCCATGGATTGAGATCCCTGGATTCTGAAAATACTATATAAGATGATGCACCCCTTGCTCTTCTATATACGACAACAAAAGAGACGCAACATATGCTCTCTCTCTCTCTTATTATCTACACGTACTCTCTCTCTCTCTCAACATGTGGCGATCCACATGATGACCTAGAGAGAATCGCCGTCGTCGCTACTATGCCATCGTGTTGCAGCTTCGACTACTCGTGGATCTCTGTCTCCTTCGACGCGCCTCGCTCGTGAAGAAGACGTCGGATCTCATGTGATGAGATCAGGAGATTTGCCGCTTGGATCATCAACATGGATTGCGAGGAGTACGTATTTCATCAATGCACTCGTAAGCGTCTCCTCCCTTGGATCAGACTTAGACAGAAGGTCTCTTCGTTTAGAAACTCGGTCACAACCATGCTTCAAGAGGTAAACCTAATACTTGTTTGTTTTAGATGAAACGATCCGAGAAGTGTTCTTGGATCATGTGGTTTCAACATTTAAAATTTTTAAATTCCACTGCCCAGAGCAACTAGTGCGACTAGTTGCTCCCGATCGCATACGATATGATCCTCATGCTTCCGTGATGTGCTTAAGGATTTTCTCATATTTATCATAGGTTTTTGTCATGCATTTTCTTTCCTTAGAGTAGATCGGTGCTTAGTATGGTTTAATTTCCTTTATTTTAGCGTAAAAAGTAGGATTCGTAGTTTGCCGGAGCCAGTGCTCTGGCCATTTGTTCCAGTGTGCCTCATCGCCTATTTCGACCCATTGACCACCCCATTTCAATTCTATTCTCTTCTCCACTACCAAGATCACCCCTTCCACCTTTGATTTGGCACAAATTGAAGCATTAGACCTCTTCCTCTACCCTTCACGGGAAACAACTCTTCTCACCCCATTCTGTGTGTTATTAGCTTCAATATCGGGTTGAGGAGATACCTCTCGAGCTTAGCATCATTTTTGTACAGAAAACAAGCCCAGAAGAGCCACCTGGAATAAGAATTAGGAGAAGAACTTCAACCCAGGTGGCCTGAATGGAGATCCATTTCCAAGCCTCCTTCGATGAGGACTGGACCTTCTGAAGTGGCCCTGCAGGTGTAGAAAAGTTCCAAGAATGAGTTGATCCCCTCGGAAGTTAAAGACATCTCCAGAGTTAGGAGTATTAGTCAATCCAAGTTCAACATGGAGGAAGTTCTTCCCTGTTCTTCATGAGCCTCCAACTACCATCGGATCAGGAGTCGGGCCCAAATCTAATCTGGGCCCTTGATTAGAGGTGAAACGGTTCCTCTTGTGTGCCGTTGGATTTTAGGTCAAGCCACGTGGAGCCACACCACCCGTCTATCAACGCTTCACATGCCCTCCACATGCCGACTTAGGTTATATTGCATTGATGCCCTCCAGCTCCTTTTATATTTCAATTTAGACATGTAAATTAAATATAACTTATAAAATAATTAAGTAATTTTGCAACTAGACCCTCATACTTTCTTGATATTGCAAAAAGGTCATTTTGCCTCACATATTGCGACACGTGAGGCCTTGTAGATTTTTCATCTATGCCCCTGTAGTTTATAGACATGTTATGAAATGTATTAAAATTTTTGAAAATTGTATTTAGGTCCCTATGAACTATGCCTTTTATTTTTTGTATATTTATCATATTAAATATTTGTATTGCTCTAAAAAATGTAAGAAAATTATTGTAAGTGCCTGATATTGTGCTTGTCTATGCATGCTTTTTATTTTGGTATTTTATCTAAATTTCTTATTTATTAAAAATACAAAAGATGTTTTTATTCTTTTTCTCAATATTAAAACCCACAAAAATTAGAAAACCTATCTAAAATTCCCAAAAAATATATTTTCTATATTATATTCTACCACATATCTAAAAACCCCTAAAAAATACAAAGCATAAAACCTAAAAAACACAAAACCCTAAAAAATATTATAAAAATTAGCTAAAATTCAAGAAAATCCAATATATATATATATATATTTGTGTTTGTGGATTTTTTATATTATATATTCTATGTATTAAAATATTTTTAGGTTAATTTTGGACCTATTTATAATTATTAAAGCTAAACATTCTTGGATAATTATCTATATATTATTTTGATATATTTATT
The DNA here is from genome assembly GCA_037367405.1 of Ottelia alismoides. NCBI lineage: Eukaryota > Viridiplantae > Streptophyta > Magnoliopsida > Alismatales > Hydrocharitaceae > Ottelia > Ottelia alismoides. Next base: position 657,415 of record JAZKJV010003972.1, on the reverse strand, counting down.
ACTTTAAAATACATAAAATTAGCAACAAATCTATAAAAATGACTGAAAATAGATTAAAACTTAAAATCACTAAAATATACTATACACGTTATATATTTAAAAATATAATATCCTGTACATACTATACACCTTATATATTACTTATATTATCTATAATAGCATTATTATTATATATATTTAGATATTTTATTTTAAAAATAAAATAGGAATTGAAAATTTGCAAAATTAAAAAGAAAATATAAATCTAAAAATGTAAATATATAAAGCAACTAAAAATCCACAAAAATTAAATATAATTAAAAACCCACATAAAAATAAGAAAAATGCAAAAAATAACAAAAATATTATTATTGATTAGAATTAATTAATTAACTAATTAACAATTATAACTTCTTACCATTTGCTCCATGTGTTTGATACTCTGCTATACTTACACCTACACACATCTATTGTAGAGTTATAATAAATTTTGACTCACACTTGCCATCGATTTATTTATTTATCATATTCTCGGTTGATTGTTGCTTAATTGATAGTTGGTCGCTGCAACGATTACTACACTATCTTGTTAGCCTAGAACGATCAGCTCATTGATTAACTAAATGACATCGTTGCTAAGGGCACAAAGTTGATGAATCTGTGATTGATCATTCTAGATGATGAAAATATAGCTATATTCCCAAGTAATTAGCTACAATTAATCATTTAATTTACATCATGTACTTATAAATAATATTCACATTTTAGCATTCATAATTGCATTAAATAAGAATCCCAAAAATCTTGTAAATTACCTTATATTACCCATATTTTCGTTGTTTTTTTAATTATTTTTTTCAACTCAAAAACAAATAAAATCAACTCTGTAGTGTACATATTGCTAACACTAATTAAAGAAAAATACCAAAAAATACTGTAAATTTACCCACTAAACGCAAACACTAGTTTTGAGACTAAAAGCCATAAAAGTGAATATCTCTCTCATACAATCTCCAATAGACCCCTACTAACTTTTGAAGAATCGGAATTCATATGTGAAATTTGGGTTTTGGAGCCTTATTGTATATGTACATATTTCCTATTTTGGCTTTATTATTTTATGTACAAAATAACTCTTTTTGATTTATTTCTTTTACATTTATTTTCTTTGATAATTGTTTTAACAAATTGTGTAAAAATCCAAATAAAAATTGAAGTGAAATTCAAAGAAAATAAATAACTCTGAGTTTGTATATAGAGTCTATACATATGTCCACTTTATTTTATTTCTTTATTTTCATAATGATTGAAAATACAAAAATTAGATTAAGGTATAAACATTTATTATATATTTTGTTTGATTTTATTTTGATTTTTATCTTATTTAAAATTACAAAAAATTACAAAATACAAAAATTCGGTATTTTATATCTAAAGAGTACCACCAAAAATACTTTTTGAATAGATTATCTCTTTTGATTTTGGTCTTTCACAAAAGTTGTAGATCTCGTCGAGAAGAGCATCTTTCCTGTAGACCACTTTTTTTCGACTTTATTTGCTTTTCTTTTCTATTTTTCTTTTAATTTAATTTTTGATTTTTTAAGAGAAACACATCGCAACTCCTGGAACTGCCACATGTCACCGCTATTTTTATTTTATTTTATTATCTTTTATCATTCTATATTTATTTGTTATTTTATTTATTATTAGTTTCTCATATTTTTTATTCATTATTCATATTTTATTATTTTAACAACAATAATAATTTATTTTAATTTATTTTCCCTTGCCACATGGCCACCTCCTCACATGCCACGCGACACCCCCTTTCTTCACCCTTGCGGTCGCCCCTCCACTCGCAATCCCTGCCCTGCCTCGTGCGACGGTGCGCCCGTCCTGCAACCACCACTCGCACGTTGGGTCGCGTCCTCGCCGCTCACTAACCCTTTCATCCTGTAACTTCTCCTTGCAATTATCGTAACCCACTCCCTCCTCTACGTGACTCGGTCGTCCTCCATGACTCCTGCACCTCCCTCTCACCTCTTGATCTCCCATCTTCCGTCGATCTCGCAATCCACAACCGCCCATAAAGGGGTGACGTCTGCCATTGCGTTCGACCATCCACCACGAGGGAGGGAAAATGAGCAGTTCAATGCAAGACAGTACTTCTACCGTGGTGAGATCCAAGGCGGTGATAGATCCATGTTGGGGTTCTTCTCAGAGAAACCACACATCTCCGGCAAGACGTACGTTGAGCCATGATATGAGGAGCGCCTTTGTTCACCTTCTCTCCCAAGCACTACCGTCATCCCCAATCTCTTCTTCTTCACGCATCGACCACCTCCACCTTGGCCTTCAGCCACCGTGCCTCTCGTCGCTCCGCCCCTTGGGCTTCATCCATAAACCACCATCATCGACGATTGCCCATCCTCTTCACCATCGCCACCCAACTCTCAGTCGTTCATCGCCCTCCAGCTCTGCCTTTTCCATCAACCGAGGCCTCACCTCTCTCTCCTCCTTGAAAGCAGTTGTACGCCCTCGACCCCTTCAACTTCCACCACACCAATGTCGACACACACTCTCCCCATCATCGACACACGCTCTCCCTTGGCCGACTCGCACAACAGATCTGCTCGTGACCATCAGCTCGACCACCTTACTCGTTCACCGCTCACCACCGACCCTGCCCAGCTTCATCATTGACAACCCTGCCCGCCTCGACCTCCGCGCCAACTGATGCTCTGTCCATGCCTGAGGCTCGGGCAAGTCAAGCCTCTAGCCTTCACCACATGTAGGCTCGGAACTCAGAAGCCCTGAGCCTCACCTTCTACCCAAGGCACCATCCGGTCCTCCACAAGTCACATGAGGCGCATGTGCAAGTGGGGAAACTTGCACCATGCTCCCTGACATCCTCTAGAATTTCTTTGAAATCCCTGCCATCTAGAAGGCACGTGCTCGGCACGCGCCCCATGGAAAAAAATGTATACGACCCCCAAGGTCTTAGTAATCACATTGCCATTTTTTGTATTTATTTTATTTTCTATAATTGCACTCATACCCATATCATTGCTTGTTTATTTGGACAATCATTTCACATTCATTTTTTACTCTAAAAATTTCACTTTGTAGAACTATTTACTCTCTATTGTGTGGATATTTAACTGAATATTTGCGAGCTTTGGTTGATTTAATGAAATTAAGTTGGTGAAAATTTGTATATTTTACCCATTGTGTGGTCTTTAATATATATTAATATGATTATTGCTTCCAAAATTCCTAACAATTTGCAGTAGGTAGAATTAAGTGTGTTTTACATTGTGCCCAAAAAATCATGTCATTTGCAAGCATATCGAGACCACAATAAATTAAGTGGTGATTTTAGTAATTAATTTTAATAGGCTGCAGACTCAATATTTTTAGGAAATACTAATTTTCCTTGATACCTCTCACATAGACCTATCTAGGATAATTTTATTTTTGAGAAATAGGTAAGTTTGCTATTTATTGATATTTATTTACTCAAAATTACCCGGCATGCATATTTAATTCATAATAAATTCATTTTGCATCCGAAAATTCCAAAAAACTACAGTAGATTAATTTCATCATTTTTTACATTTTAGCCAAGTATTGGGATTTTTATACTTCATTTGACTGAAAATTGCGTTTTAGTTAAACTTGCACGAAATTGCATTTCTTAATTAATTGCATAAAAAAAGAAAATGCTCCTATGAAAACTTAGCATATAGATCGACTATTAATTAGTCTAAAGAGATAGTGGCCTCTTTGAGCTCGATCTTGGGCTTGCCCAAGTAAAAAATATGACCACTCACTTTAATTATAAAATTAAGTGGTCTTTCGGATTAATCCGAATTGCCTGACTACTATGAACAACATTCATCATGTGTTTATTTCACCAAATTAGAGAGGGTGATTCATAGTTCATCAAATGACATCGTTGCTAGGAAGGCACGACTTAGGTTGATTTTTAGAGAATTTAGACATTAGATTTTCCACCCATGGGTAGTCTGACCCCGACCTTTTTCTTGTAATTATTACTCTATTTATTTCAGCATTTTATTTCTTTATTTTATGTTGTGTATATCTCTCTGATCACCATCTTTTTTTGTATGAGGGACTCGATGCGACGGAGTGGCTGCTTTGGTGGCCGAGCAACTTAGGAGTACTGGAGGCTGGATTTTCAGGAATCAACCCACTGAAGGAAGAGCATAAAAATTAAGATCGTGTCAAGCCATGAGACAATATATAGTCCTTAGGATTTTATTTTGAGCATTTATTTTATTTTTGTAATAATTTATAATGATTGCACATTTCCGGCAGATTCTGTTTGGAATCTCGTGTGTGTACCTGGACTTTGGAAACTTATTTTTGTGGTGTGTCGAGACATGTTTCACTCTCGTGTTAAGGGTGGGGCTATACTTGAGTGACTCGTAGGTTAGACTTGCACACACGGCTTTTAGAGCTTTTATTTAGGTCAAAAATCATTTGCTTTTGCTTGTGTAACTTGTGACCACACTTTCACATTTAATTATACGCACTTCGAACGTTCTGCTTTGTCAAATTAAATTCACATTATTCTCGACTAATAGAAGTTCTCACTAGGTACCGTTTCATTGCCTGCATTGCATATTAGCATAAAAATTCAATTTTGTATTGCATCTCGCATGGAACGTGGGGATAGCTGTAAGTCTTCTGAACTAGGAATGCCTCGTTGATTTGATTGTTTGCATCGACTTTTCTCGACTCCTCCCCCCTTGATTTTACAACTTAGGATAAAAGGAAATCAGGACTGATCGTTAGGCATGTCATGCTTGGTGGATTTAATTCAATGAGAATCTAACTTAAAATTGGGTCTGTTAATACAAAATTGACCAAAACTTTGACTAAAATTAACCTTTGTTTTCGGGAGAGAAACCCCGTCATTATACGCAAGTACCTACCTCCAAACAGAGTGGGTGAGGATACACTACGGTTAGATCCCAAAACCCCTAACTTTCCCCCTAAATCTCCATTTTCGACTCTTACGTATTTGGGATATGCAAGGGATTTCCTTCGACCTTAGTATACATTTTGGTTGTGTAAGCCTGTGTGTCTCCTTTGGAGTGTGATATTGAACCCAGTAGCCCGGGCAGATCACCTCATTGATTGGGATCATACATGAGCACTGATGGGTGTAAGGCGACTCACTTTGTGTTCCCGTATAAAAAGATTGTTCTATCACTTAACTAAAACTGAAAAGATAATGGTCGGACCTTTGCGACCATCACAATATTAAGTTGCTGAAATTAGGGTTTGCTCTTGCATCTATTTTTATGTCTGTCCGTGTGTGTTATCTTTCTGTGTAATTGCACATTTTCACCTCAATCCACTTTCATTCCTTCTCGAAGATGTCAACTTATTGGTTGACCATCTTCCCCATATCACTCCTCCACGAACCCTCTCTTTGAGACGGTTCATCTTCAGTCACATTTCTTCTCCCCACTCAAGTCCAACTATGAAGTCGAATTTCCGACCAACTTCTTAGCACCCTCTTCCTTCCAATAGATTCCTCTCTTTAAGATAGTTTCTTTGCAATCAACTTTATTCTCCCCATCACGCCCCGAACATGAAGTCATAACTTTGACTGACTTCCCTATCTCTTTGCATTTCTCACCTACTCCACATTCGAACACTCCAGAACCACTTCCATCCTGGGCTGACTTATCATATTCCCGACAGCTTGCTGGAATCAAAGAATCATTAAAAGAGCAAGCTACTGTTGAGGCAGATGATTAGCAAAATTATTTTCCCCAACAGACATAATTCACTCCTCATATGAATGTTGAGACGGTCAGTGAATCACACATACACATCCTGATTTGACCTTATGATATAACATGGTTGAAAGAATAAACCGAATAAAGAGGCCTACACCCTATGAATTCCCTGACTTGATTGACCTTAGTGATCAAGCATACATTGACAAACCCTCATACCGCACATTTAGAGAGCCTACACCTGTAGGGGATTGGACTCATGAACTAGATGTGAAACTCTGGGTTTTAGCACAACAACTTGGTCAAGTTGGTGACGATCAAATAGTTACAATCCATTTAAAAATTTATTAAAAATTCAATTTTGATCTGATTGTAGAATAGCATAGCTTATTGGATGTGTATCGTCGTCAGGATTCCAACGCATCTAAAATTTTACAAATCGGATATCGGATGAGTGAGATATGATCATTTTAGTGAGGGTTGGTCAAGTCTGAAATGGTCATACGAGATTTGAGCGAGATCCACCCAAGGATCCGCCCAAGCTCAATTCTTAAAGACTCATTAGGTTGCTCTCTCCTCTCATTTACAAACCCTAGCCACCACCTATGATCTCCCACCTCCCAAGCTCCTTGTAGCTCCATCAGAGCATTACGGAGGTGGCGAATCACCACCATTTTTGGAGATGAGTTTCCCCTCGCCATCCTCTACACAGATCTACCACAACAATGTAAGATCATCTCTCTCGCTCATTGTATTTCAAGATTTTATTATGGGTTGGATCTAAGCAAGGGATTATTTTAGTTTAGAGGATTTTCGTGATCATGATGAAGTACGGAAATGACTTAGAATGGAGGATTAGAGTTGCACGCGTGAGCACCATATAGGTACGGTCCCCACCCTTTTATTTGCGATTTTCTTATTTTATATATGTCCCATGGACCTTCGTGTCCCTCTTGCTGGATGGGTTTTCACCCTTGATGTAAAAATATTGATTGTTCATGTTCTTAATAAAATAAAATAAGGTTAAATGATTTTTTCCTATTTCCAATTACATGCTAAATCAAAGTATGTGAATCTGAGATGGAATGGATGCATCGTGGTTAAATGTGCAGATTATTTTTATGTTATGGCATATACAGAACTTAATGATACTTGTATAGGAATGTATGTGTGAAATGAGGTTCAACCATCGTTGATGTTTTCTTATCCTCTATATTATGATAATACTTTTCATTTACATTGTTACCTTATTCCTCCATGCTAATTGGAATCCATTGCATTCAAATAATATGGTCCGAACTCATCTGATTGCATCTTTATATTTTTATTAAGAGAAGATAGAATTGGAATTTCATTTTTTTATGTGGTATTGGCGTCGAATATGAATGAATATACGTGAAGTGTAGGCAATGTGGATATTTTTCCTGTAAATAACAATTCGTAGATATCATGCATCTTGACTTGTCCATATTGAAATCATACATGTTAATATTAGGATTTTAATATCAAGTTGCTAGTATTACCAATGGACTATCGTTTAAAGACAATACACATGTTAAGAGATGGGATTTGTGAATATGAAGTTATTAGCACTGACATTAATAGTTTGTAGGAAATAAGATGCTATGTCAAGATCTGTAAGGAGATATATATGACATGAAATTTTTTTGGTAGATTTAGAGGTTGGATAATTACATGTATATATACCAAATAAGTTTGCATGGTGCGTCAATCATATTTAAATAAGGGGTGTTCTTGTTGAGATCAGATATACACGTCACATCATACTATATGATACCATTAAAAGATAATATTGGATCACAATTATTATAACTTGATCATGCCATAATTTCCCCCATACGTTATGCTATTTTTCAACACTGAAAAGCATGCAACATTAATTCTAATTCATGTAATTACATATCAAGAATTGAAGGCATGCAATATTGATTGCCATTGCATGTTATTAAGAGTTAAGCGTTATTATGCATGTACACATGTTTGACGCTTTCTTTGGATGTTGGGTGGACGTTTTGAAATTGTGTTCGTAATTACGATCCTATTAATTAGAAAATATATGCCTTTTTAGTTTCATGCGTTAAGGAAAAGTTGAGTAAATGTTATAAAAATCAAGATGAAAGGTCTCCTAGGAGTTACGATAATCCAATCAATAGTATCCCATTCGTTAATCTATGGGGGTTTAATAACAATAAGGGTATGAGTTAAATGAAAATAAAGTTTTTTTTAGCAAACAACCATGAGTTACTTCTCTAATATTTTCTTTTCTTTCTATATTTGGGAGGGAAGGTATTATATTAAAGTCAATCAAGTTTTGGATGGATTAATCTTTCATTAGGTGTTGAATTGTCTCAATATCAATCTGACTAATGGACTCGATCCTTTGATAAAATATGATATAACAAACTTTATGCAAGAGATGCCCAACAAATCTGATTTATCTTTTCCTAGATTTGTGTCATGTAGAATCTTAAACAAATGGTTGAATTTGAAATCACATGTAAGTGATATTGTTATTACACATTTATGTGAAGGTTGTTATTGTTGCACTCAATATCAAACGTAAGCACAACATATCAATGTGCAAGACAGTGTGTTTTCTTGAAAGAGTTAATATAACATCAAAAAAATATTAGCATAGTTGTGATCGACGATGCAAACAATTCAAATTTCAAATACTTTGTGAGTATTGGTTACATTTCCAACAAATATTACTCCACTGATGACATTTCATGGTGATGGGGTAGATGGAGTTAGGTGTCGCAAGGGATTAGACATGCATCCTTGGGCCCTCTGGCAAGTATCGTAAAGGATTCAACCCCAACGGACAAGTTGGATGGCGTGCTGCACCTAGCAACCTGTTAGTATTCAATCCTTCGAAGGAGTAGGCCGGTGACATGGTTGACATATGTATTTTTCTGTGAGAAATAATGCATGATCAGATGCCCGTAATCTTTTTTTTACATCATTGTTAACTCTAACCAACAATAGAAATCATATTAAGTAAATACTAAATTAATAAATAAAAGCAACATCGAATTATCACTTTATCGATGTTTGGATGCATTAGTCATGGTTAGAGAAGTTAGCATACCCGAGCGTGGGGCGCAACTCTCGTGGTCCTAGTGAGTCCTAGATGGAGTGCTAGCTCTGGTTCCGCGGGTCTGTCGGTGTGTTCCGCGACTTTGTCGGTAGAGCGTAGTGCTAAGGGTACAGTCAGTGAGTCCGCGTCCCTAGTACATCATTCGTCAAAGATTCGTACTTCGTCACAAGTGTGTATCCAGTGCGGTCCCGTTTGTCCGCGATGTACTTGTTCCCGGATATTCCCCTCGTGGCAGGTAAGCTGGGGGAAATGGGTTGAAATTGAAACAGGGGTTGATTGTTTAAGTTGGTTGCTCCAGTACACATATTATGATTGTTGAGTTTATGTTGTTAATGTTTGAACATATTATGACTGTTGAGTTTATGTTGTTAATGTTTGAATGCAACAACTAATGATGAAATGGCGTCTTGAATAGTATATCTATATGCATATACGTATAGGATTATCCCAAATAATGCATGTAGATAAATGTATAATTTATTAGCTTATGATATGAATAAAGGACAAACACTTGTAAAGTATGGTTAGCAAATTGTATGCAACTTATAATAACAATCTTATTGATGTTTTGGAATAATGAGCAACAATTACGAGGATAATAATAGAACATGAACATCCCTCTCTTTACTCTTTTACACTTTCTGCTTAGTGTAGTGTTAGCCTGTTTTAGCTGTATTGAGCATTTTTGCTCATACATACTTCTTTGGAAACCCATCCAGGTTTACAGGTTGTTGAGCAGCAGTAGTAACTTGATCTTCCGCACTTTGTACAAGACACAGGGTACAGTTTCACTTGCAGAGTTGTAATAGTTGTTATTTTACTTTTATAGCTTATGTTGTTTAAGTTGTTAGCCATGCAAAAATATATTGTGGACTCTATTGTAAGCTTGTAATGTTTTGGGAACCATGAATAGATAAATGTCATTGGAAAATTTTATTTATCATTTTTCCTTCTTTACATTTCGAATGTTAATCATGATGTAAGAATGTGGCTATTGCTGAGTATCTGGATCATAGGGAGATAGGTCCGACACCCTCCCCGCGGGGCGGGGTGTCACAGATGGTATCAGAGCAAGGATACTCCATTGGCCAACATTTATACTTATGATTATTAACGGTATTCAGAATGTATGGAATACATCAGGGTCCTCTGACTATGATGTTTAGTCCAAAAGAATGGTTCCCATATAAGAGTCCTAATATATGAAGACTTAGATATCTAGAGACTTACGAGTGTAATTGATTCATGCAGAATCATGTCGTTTTAGAATGCTGAGATTGCTAGACAGTTGGCGATGATGATGGACATGCTCCAAAATATAGACAAGAGACTAAAGACAGTAGAGCAAAGACTTGATGGATTTGAAGAATCCATTCATACCCTTCAGAGTGAGGGTAGTACTAGAGTACCATTTTCCCCTCCATCTATCGAGGATATCTTTCAGAAACACCAGAAAATATTTGTTAGCTATTGCAAGGGTCAAGTACCAGAGTTTGTGGGAGATACTACTCCTGAGGCTGCTGATGCTTGGTTAGAAAAGATTGAGAAAGTTCTCAAGATTATCCAAGCACCCAAAGACCGTTGGGTGCCATTTGCTGAATACTCCTTGAGCGGCCATGCGAAGCATTGGTGGAGTGCTTTATCTCGACATTTATCACATCCTTTGACTTGGGACAATTTTATGAAGTCATTTAGAGAACAATTTCTTCCAGATTTTTGGGTTAAGAGAAAAAGAAAAGAATTGGATGAGCTGAAACAAGGGTCGATGTCAGCTAGAGAATATCAGATCAAATTTGATGACTTAGCACATCATTCACCCATGCTGGAATTATGTGAGGATGAACGAATTCTAAAATTTTGGTGTGGACTTCGCCTCGATATTCAACATAGATTTTCTCCTTGTCGACCATCCACTACCCGCGAGATGGTAGAAGTCATATCTCGCATGGAAGACTTACATCACGATATGAAATTGAGGGGGAAAATTTACGTGAAAATGACAAGGATGAGCAACAGATTGTGATGCCTTATTCAATAACTTATAATAGTTCCCTACCTTTGGAAGAAATGCACGAGACTACAACAAGTTCCACTACAAATGGATCAAGAGGAAGTAGCAGGCCTCGAAGATGTTATACTTGTGGTCAGAGGGGTCATTGTCAAGCTGAATGTCCGCAGTGAACCAATAATGTTATTATTAGAACACGACATGAATGAATCAACATGTTGATGAAAAGGAACAAAAAATATACTCAAGGCATGTGATTGATGTAATGACTCTTATGACTATTAAATGTCCTTGTAATTCTAAATGAAAAAAATGGTTAGACAATGTTTTGAAAAAAAATAAACAATGTTTTTCTATGTGAACATAAATTATGTTCTTCTCGAATTTGTTGATAATATAAAGCTGGTATACAAGCAAATAGAGGCACATAGATTACAAGCTTCTGATGGTTAAAATTTTGATAATACAATGTAAATGCCTTAGTATTTCTTTTGGTGATAATCGAAATGATTTAAAAGATTGATAAGTATCAAACCTTATGTATGTGATATTGAGACTCGTATTATGTAGTACATGCTAATTCGTAAGACAAGCTTTAGGACTGAAAGAGATGGTTTGATTCTTTTTAAGATTGTTATCGCTGGCTGCGATAACACCATTTCCTTGTTTGTACTCATTGAAGGTGATAGAACTCTAATTTTTTTATATTCTTATCATCGAGTGATGATTTTGATTCTCTTAAATTTGTTATCACTGATCACGATAAAAGATCCTATCAAGATGGTTATCACTCTTGTGATAAGTAGAAATTAGATATGAATCCATTTTCCAGAATAATAAGGAGAATACTTTAACTGGAGGTGATAACTGTAATCCTTAAAGATTATTACCATTGACCACGATAACAAAGGTCCTGTTAAGATTGTTATCACTCTCGTGATAAGTGTAGTGCAGATGCATGTACATCTTTTGAAGAAATATGAAGAACTCTTTTAAGATATCAAAGGTGTCAACTGTAATTTCTTAAAATTATTTATCGTTGATAGTGATAACAAATGTTCTATTAAGATTGTTATCACTCCTGCGATAAGTAGATTGCAGATGCGAGTGCATCTCTAGGAGAAATAGGAAGAGTTCTTTTAAGATTGTTATGGCCTTCAAGCTAAGAAAGATGCATATTAAGATTTTTCTTTTCAAAAGTTATAACCTTAAGGTCTGTAGATAGCCTTTTGCATATCGTAATAGACACATGTTCTATACCAATAATATCTCTACATGATGTAATGGATGTTGGGTATGATATCGTGGATGTATATAACATATGTTATGAACTAAGAATACGTGCAACGCCTACTATTACCTGAAGTCTCGAGGACGAGACTTGTTATAAGATTGTTATGATATGAAACCCCGGGTTTTAGCACAGCAACTAGGTCAAGTTGGTGACGATCAAATAGTTACAATCCATTTAAAAATTTATTAAAAATTCAATTTTGATCTGATTGTAGAGTAGCTTATTGGATGCGTATCGTCGTCAGGATTCCAACGCATCTGAAATTTTACAAATCGGATATCGTATGAGTGAGATATGATCATTTTGGTGAGGGTTGGTCAAGTCTGAAATGGTCATACGAGATTTGAGCGAGATCCACCCAAGGATCCGCCCAAGCTCAATTCTTAAAGATATAAAAGACTCATTAGGTTGCTCTCTCCTCTCATTTACAAACCCTAGCCACCACCTATGATCTCCCACCTCCCAAGCTCCTTGTAGCTCCATCAGGGCATTACGGAGGTGGCGAATCACCGCCATTTTTGGAGATGAGTTTCCCCTCACCATCCTCTACACGGATCTACCACAAGAATGTAAGATCATCTCTCTCGCTCATTGTATTTCAAGATTTTATTGTGGGTTGGATCTTAGCAAGGGATTATTTTAGTTTAGAGGATGTTCGTGATCATGATGAAGTCAGAAAAGACTTAGAATGGAGGATTAGAGTTGCACACGCGAGCACCATATAGGTACGGTCCCCACCTTTTATTTGCGATTTTCTAATTTTATATATGTCCCATGGACCTTCGTGTCCCTCTTGCTGGATGGATTTTTTCCTTGGTGTAAAAATATTGATTGTTCATGTTCTTAATAAAATAAAATAAGGTTAAATGATTTTTTCCTATTTCCTATTGCATGCTAAATCAAAGTATGTGAATCTAAGATGGAATGGATGCATTGTGGTTAAATGTGCAGATTATTTTTATGTTATGGCATATACAAAACTTAATGATACCTGTATAGGAATGTATGTGTGAAATGAGGTTCAACCATCGTTGATGTTTTCTTATCCTCTATATTATGATAATACTTTTCATTTACATTGTTACCTTATTCCTTCATGCAAATTGGAATCCATTGCATTCAAATAATATGGTCCGAACTCATCTGATTGCATCTTTATATTTTTATTAAGAGAAGATAGAATTGGAATTTCATTTTTTTATGTGGTATTGGCGTCGAATATGAATGAATATACTTGAAGTGTAGGCAATGTGAATATTTTCCCTGTAAATAACAATACGTAGATATCTTGCATCTTGACTTGTCCATATTGAAATCATACATGTTAATATTAGGATTTTAATATCAAGTTGCTAATATTACCAATGGACTATCGTTTAAAGACAATACACATGTTAAGAGACGGGATTTGTGAATATGAAGTTATTAGCACTGACATTAATAGTTTGTAGAAATAAGATGTTATGTCAAGATCTGTGAGGAGATATATATGACATGAAATTTTTTGGTAGATTTAGAGGTTGGATAATTACATGTATATATACCAAATAAGTTTGCATGGTGCGTCAATCATATTTAGATAAGGGGTGTTCTTGTTGAGATCAGATATACACGTCACATTATCAAACTATACGATACCATTAAAAGATAATATTGGATCACAATTATTATAACTTGATCATGTCATAATTTCCCCCATACGTTATGCTATTTTTCAACATTGAAAAGCAAGCAACATTAATTCTAATTCATGTAATTACATATCAAGAATTGAAGGCATGCAATATTGATTACTATTGCATGTTATTAAGAGATAAGCGTTATTATGCATGTATACATGTTTGACGTTTTCTTTGGATGTTGGGTGGACGTTTTGAAATTGTGTTCGTAATTACGATCCTATTAATTAGAAAATATATGCCTTTTTAGTTTCATGCGTTAAGGAAAAGTTGAGTAAATGTTATAAAAATCAAGATGAAAGGTCTCCTATGAGTTACGATAATCCAATCAATAGTATCTCATTCGTTAAGCTATGGGGGTTTAATAACAATAATGGCATGAGTTAAATAAAAATAAAGTTTTTTTTGCAAACAACCATGAGTTACTTCTCTAATATTTTCTTTTCTTTCTATATTTGGGAGGGAAGGTATTATATTAAAGTCAATCACATTTTGGATTGATTAATCTTTCATTAGGTGTTGAATTGTCTCAATATCAATCTGACTAATGGACTCGATCCTTTGATCATATATGATATAACAAACTTTATGCAAGAGATGCCCAACAAATCTGATTTATCTTTTCCTAGATTTGTGTCATGTAGAATCTTAAACAAATGGTTGAATTTGAAATCACATGTAAGTGATATTGTTATTACACATTTATGTGAAGGTTGTTATTGTTGCACTCAATATCAAACGTAAGCACAACATATCAATGTGCAAGACAATGGGTTTTTCTTGAAAGAGTTAATATAACATCAAAAAAATATTAGCATAGTTGTGATCGACAACGCAAACAATTAAAATTTCAAATACTTTGCGAGTATTGGTTACATTTCCAACAAATATTACTCCACTGATGACATTACATTGTGATGGGGTAGATTGAGTTAGGTGTCGCAAGGGATTAGACATGCATCCTTGGGCCCTCTGGCAAGTATCGTAAAGGATGCAAACCCAACGGACAAGTTTGGTGGCGTGCTGCACCTAGCAACATGTTAGTATTCAATCCTTCGAAGGAGTAGGCCGGTGACATATTTGACATACGTATTTTCTGTGAGAAACAATGCATGATCAGATGCCCGTAATCTTTTTTTTTTACATCATTGTTAACTCTAACCAACAATAGAAATCGTATTAAGTAAATATTAAATTAATAAATAAAAGCAACATCGAATTATCACTTTATCGATGTTTGGATGTATTAGTCATGGTTAGAGAAGTTAGCATACCCGAGAGTGGGGCGCAACTCTCGTGGTTCCAGTGAGTCCTAGATGGAGTGCGAGCTCTAGTTCTGCGGGTCTGTCGGTGTGTTTTGCGACTCTGTCGGTGTGTTCTGCGACTCTGTCGGTTGAGCGTAGTGTTAAGGGTATAGTCGGTGAGTCCACGTCCCTAGTACATCATTCCTCGAAGACTCGTACTTCGTCACAAGGGTGTATCTGGTGCGGTCCCGTTTGACCGCGGTGTACTCGTTCCCGGATATTCCCCTTGTGGCAGGTAAGCTAGGGGAAATGGGTTGAAGTTGAAACTGGGGTTGATTGTTTAAGTTGGTTTCTCTAGTGCACATATTATGACTGTTGAGTTTATGTTGTTAATGTTTGAACATATTATGACTGTTGAGTTTATGTTGTTAATGTTTGAATGCAACAACTAATGATGAAAAGGCATCTTGAATAGTATATCTATATGCATATACTTATAGGATTATCCCAAATAATGCATGTAGATAAATGTATAATTTATTAGCTTATGATATGAATAAGGGACAGACACTTGTAACGTATGGTTAGTAAATTGTATGCAACTTATAATAACAATCTTATTGATGTTTTGGAATAATGAGCAACAATTACGAGGATAATAATGGAACATGAACATCCCTCTCTTTACTCTTTTACACTTTCTGCTTAGTGTAGTGTTAGCCTGTTTTAGCTGTACTGAGCATTTTTTCTCATACGTACTTCTTTGGAAACCCATCCAGGTTTACAGGTTGTTGAGCAGCAGTAGTAACTTGATCTTCCGCACTTTGTACAAGACACAGGGTACAGTTTCACTTGCAGAGTTGTAATAGTTGTTATTTTACTTTTATAGCTTATGTTGTTTAAGTTGTTAGCCATGTAAAAATATATTATGGACTCTATTGTAAGCTTGTAATGGTTTGGGAACCATGAATAGATAAATGTCATTGGAACATTTTATTTATCATTTTTCCTTCTTTACATTCCGAATGTTAATCATGATGTAAGAATGTGGCTATTGCTGAGTATCTGGATCATAGGGAGATAGGTCCGACACCCTCCCCGCGGGGCGGGGCGTCACACTAGATCTACAAATTCCATGTATATCGAATCCATTATATGAGGCTCCGACCAATATCTGCCACATTGATGGTCCATACTCAATGCATCATTACAAGCTAGAGTCTAGGTATGTTGAGTATGAGATCACAAGTTCTCAGCAGTATCCTCCAATTGAGCAGAGTTCTCCCATGATTTGTCATGAGACTTTCTAGAGGATGACATTTCTAGACTTATCGAGAAAAATGAGTTATTTGATTTGAGAGGTGTCACTGAAATATTGAACTCGCTTTCTACCAGCTTGGGGTATGAAAGTGGAGAATGAGACAAGCGGATCTGATGTTGAAAACCTAGAAGACATTAGGGAACCCACACACTCTCTACAACTGGAGTCAATTCTACCTCCCTCTTCTACTAACCACTTTCCTTCCAATCTAGAGTCTGACCATTTTCTTACTCCTCGTTCACCTACCAGAAACAATAAAAAATGAAAATCCCACAAAGATCAAAAAAATTGTAAAAGCAGATAATCTCCTAAAAAATGGAAATGAAACTGATTAAAAAATGGATCCCGCTCTTAGAGAAGCCATTACTAAGGAACTGATTATTAAGCTCCTGTTAATAAAGGCCATATATCACTTTCCCGACCTCAAAAGATTTGTGAATAGTAAATTGATGCCCAAGAGGCTCGACAATAAGAGAACGCAATCAGAGAGACACCTAGTGTCTATGGCCACTTCCTTGGTGACATGGAGAAAAACAAAGAGCCATACAATGAAGCGCTTGCCTAGAGAATGTGAAATCAAAGAACACCATCTTTACCCATGCTAGAATATATGATGACTCATCTATGAACATCCTCCCGACCTCCATGTTTGACAAGCTTAAACTCGGATGACTTAGGAAATAGATCGTGATCATCTAGCTGGCTGACCGATCCATCAAACGGTCTAGACGAACCATTTCAGTCATCATTACTTTCCAATGCCCCACTCAGAGAGGACTTTATGATCATTGATATTGAGCATCATTGAGAGTTCATACAGTCTCCTATTATTTTTGGGAAGCCGTTCTTAGCTTTGTCTAAAATGACTATAGATTGTGAGCTAGGAAGATCGATTTTTCTGCATTGGGTACATCGACTGCACGTGACCTTCGAGAACACACTCCAACCCAAGCCAACCAATATATCCACTGACAGTCATGGCCATCAAGAGACATATGAGCCCAATCTCTCTACTACACCTGAGATACCAACTGTAGAGCCGATCATTGGATCAGAGACTCCAACACATCGACGACTCTCGCTTCTTACATCACGACCACTGTGACAACTTCAATAAAGGATTCACAATCCGAAGATATCCTTGAGTTGGACACAACCTTTTCTGATTGTCTTGAGCATTTCGATGATCCGACACATGAAACCACCAATGCCAAGCCAACCGAGAGCACTAGCACCTATCAGAGACGTGTACTGACCATACAAGAATTTTACAATACATACATGCATGCATGCATGCATGCATACATACATACATATGATGACTCATCTGATGAAGAACCTGTGGTCAGCACCTCACACTCACTACCTCTTGGACCTTCAACACAGGAGACAATCGAGACCAAATTGACCCTTCCCAAAAGCAGTGTTGCTCCATCCTTTAGTCACTTATCTAGTGAGAGGAAGTCGATTATTGATTCCTCATGGTGTTCCCTAGAACCTCTCAAGGCATGTCACTATCCTCTCCCTCTCAATGCTTCTGATTCTAGAAAACTGATTACGAAAGTTTCCTTCAAAATACCAGAGGAGGAAGTTTTTGAGGATTTCTCATCGGGTCTGTGAAGAGCCTCGATCTACCCTACTTAATTCAACCGGATTATCGATCAAATTTAATGTTTCATTTGTTGTAGTCGAGTAAATCAAGACTATTCAAAACCACTTAAATTAATATCGAATTAAACACAAGCAACAATTTTTTGATTTTACTTGGGCAAGCCCAAGGTCAAACTCAGGGAGGCAGCTTTTTCCTTAGGTTAATTTGAAGTCAATTTCGATGTTAGATTTTTAGGAGAATATTTTTGGTCTTTTTATGCAATTAAAGAAACTGCGATGCAATTCAAACCAAATTCGAGCTTAAATTTGAAGTATGGTCAAATTACGTCCAAAAATGATGAAACTTGGTTAGAATATGAGCAATGAAATTAATCTACTACAATACTTTTGGATTTTTTCGACTCTAAATGAATTAAATATGCATTAAATATGAATGCAGGGTATTTTTTTACAAAATAAATTTTAATAAATATCAAAATACATTATTTTCAGATACAAAAATTATCCTAGATACTTCTATGTGATATGAATCCAAGAAAATTATTAAACCTTAAAAGTGATGACTTTGGACCAATTAAAAAATCAATTAAGCAAAATACTAATTAATTTATTAAGGCCTCGTTATGCGTGCAAATGATGTGATTTTTGGGCATGAAGTAGAACAACTTAAATTAAACCTATTGTGATTTTTTGGTGATTTTTGGAGCTACAAATAATTTAATATGGAATTTAAAGCACACAGTGGAAAACTATGTAAATTTCCACAAAAATAATAATATTAAACTCCTCAAAGCTCACAAAAATATGACAAGTGTCCACAATGATAAAGCGCAAGTTTCTATACAATATGTAATTTTTGGAATTTAAAAATGATGCTAAATGATTTCCTAAATAAAAGTTAAAACAAATGGACCAAAATGCAAACATGAATTAAAATTGACTAAATCAAAACATGCATACAGAGACTAAAATGCAATTACCAATAATGCTGAAGTATGTGTGCAAATTGTCCAAGGAACACGTGCGCCTCACGTGACGTGTCTGGTAGGGACTGAAATGCAATTTGGAAAACTTGCAGGGGCCTCAGTTTAAAATGCCCAGACCGTACGTAAGGAACACGTGAGGTGCTAGGCTCGGACAAAGCTCTTGTCTTCTGCAGGCTCGGGGTAGCTTCAGATGAGGTTTGGGAGCTCCGAGCCTAAAGGTCGGGGAAGAGGCTCAGAGGGAGCAACGTGGCGCGATGCGGGCCGTTAGATCCTCAAGCAATCCAATGGTATCTGGAGCTGAAGACGTGGCGAAAGGCGGACCGTTAGATCGAGATGGATCCAACGGTATGTGGATCTCCTAGAGAGGTTGATGTGGATCGCTGAGGATCGTCCGATCAAGACGATCAGACGGTAGCTATGCTTCGTGCTCCTCCGCACCGCCGCCTCCTGCGGCGGGCATGACTGGGCTCCGGCAAAGCCCTCCTGGCTGTGTCGCCTTAGTTCTTGCTCAGTTCTGATCTCCAGGGACTCCTGAGTAGATGGACATCATCGTGGAAGCTTGGCGGAGCTGCCAGAGGTTCTCGAAGAGGCTGGGGAGGTCTGTAGGCCACAGGTGACGAAGCTTGAAGCAGCTCCGACGATGATTCCGGTCAATGACGAAGAACGTACCTGCAGTGTTAGTGACTGCCAAAAAGATGGTGCTCGTGTTCACGTAGGTGCAGTGAGTGACTGGAGGCTGATGGGGCGAAGTGGGTGAACGCCGACGGGCTCCTCCGCCGTAAGGGGCAGAGCAATAATCAGATATGGTTCAATGGGTTGTGGGGCAAACGGAATGTTGCGCGAAGATGGGAGCTCCACGACGGAGCTCAAGCGATGGTTGGTGGACAGTGGTATCGAACGGAGACGTCTAATAAATTAGGAGAAGCTCGGTCGATAAGAAGATGAAGATTGAAGAGGAAGATGGAGGATGCTACCTGGGAATGGAGGCTCGAGGGTGAGTCTATGGTCGTCGCTCGAGGGATGGTAGAAGCTCGAGCTTGTGCAGCTCGAAGGAGGAGCTGCTAGCACGTCGAAGCTTCACCGTGGATCTTACCGGAGAGGATCTCTGTCTTCGCTTGGATTTAGGCCTAATCACTGTCACTGATAGGTGGAGTCGAGCTCAAGGAACTCTCGTGCAAGGGAGGATACCAGTGACGATGGCCGGAGGAGGAGTATTTAAAGGGGGAAGGTGGTGGTCCGTTGTTGGTAAGAGTGGTTTACGTGGAGTTGTGGAGTGAGATAGAGGGGTTCATGGAGCACGTGGGTGCTAGCGAGGATGAGGGAGGTACGAGCGTCATCGTGGGTCGGACATTGAGTGGAGATGGTGGCTGTAATGGCATCGAAAATGGAAAGGGGACGACGTCTTGGCGAGGCGGGGAGACATGGGCGAGGGATCCTCGGGAGGAAGAAGACGGTGTCGTGGCCGTTGGATCTCACGATCCAATGGCTAGGAGATGGGCGTGAAGAAGCAGTCATGATTAGATCAGGCGGGCAAGATCGAAGGGCGATGGTCACGCCACGTGCGGGATGTGGTGCGGGCGCTGAAGAACGGTCGTGATGAGAGGGATTGTCGATCGGGCAGCTGCGATGATCAGAGGAGATAAGCGACTGGAATTAGAGCATCTAGGCCCTGATCGAGCGGCTGTGAGAGATGACGTGTGGCGCACAGAGGTTAAGGTAGAAGCGATCGGCCCAGATGCGATCTGGGCCTTGGTCCAAGGGTCAAAATTGAGGCGAGAATGGATGGCTGAGATGGAAGCTCAGGAAGGATGATCGGACGGCTAGGAAAAGGGGTCGCATGGTGAGCGGATAGATGGGCCGCATGGCGCAACTAGAAGGTGCCACATGGCCCAATCAGATTATTGCGAATAAGAAGGTGAAATAAGAGGGGGGGAGGGGGGAATGGCCGAATTTGGAAAAACTCAAAACATGAAAGTTGTAGATCTCGATGAGATCTACAAGTTTTATGTTGACCAAAAATGGAAACGAGGTAAAATGAAGTGATAAAATACAAGGGTACAATTACAAATACATACAGTATACAATGGGGGGGGCCCAAAACCCAAGTTTTACATACGAGCTCCGATTTTAATGAAATTGGTCTCATTTTGAAGATCTCTGAATGTATATTATTTTAAAGTGAGTAGACCTAATCAGAGGCTGTATGAGAGAGATATGAGCATTTTAAGGTTCATGGTCTCAAACTTGGATTGGGGTTTTATTGGTCAAGTTTACAAGTTAGCATATTTTTGGTATTTTTCTTGTATTAGTGTCAGTAATATATACAGTATAGAGTTGAATTTATGGAGTTTGGAGTTAGTATAAAATATATACAAATGAGTGATTTTTACAAGTGACTTTGGCTTCTTATTTAATGCAGATGTAAATGCTAAAATGCAGATGTTATCAGTGCATGCATGAATGCTAATTATGCAATATAAGTGAAAATACGCCTCTAATTACTCGAGAACAAGGCTTTCAACTTTTAGAGTGATGAATCACAGATTAATCAACCCCCTATACTTAAACCTTGCTCGTCCCCGAGCAACTAAAATGAAATGCAAAGGTGAAATGACTTCGGGTTCCATACCAAGGTCATGAACAAAAGTTGAAAATGGAGCTTGACTCGACCTTTGGATTAATAATGTGGTGGAACCTTATTGGGATCTGAACTTAAGACTTAACAAACTTCAAGTTCAACAAGTCTTCTATTCAAGACGCCTTAATAGTCCGATCAAAACAAATCCTCATACACAAATTTTTGATGACTATAATAATTACTTGTACTGTGTAAGTGACAGATAGCTCTCCACATCAGAAATGGCTAAGAACCAGCCTCCTCTAACAAGGTAACTCTAATTCCCCGGTCCAGTAACTCTTTCCTCGAGGAGCGGGGTATTCCCTTTTAAGTTCAAGTGCGACCAACTCAAGAGGAGGGGGTGTAGAAAAGAATGGACGATAGCTAATGTAGCTACGTATCCCAGGATGCCTGAACAGTGTAGACAAGTCATCCAGCTGCAGACTTCTTGCTAATATACATACTCCGACAGGCATTTTATTTTCAATCTGGCCTATCCACTTTTTTGGAGTTCTTGCATTTTTTTAATATACAAGGTGCAACATGTACACCAGGAGTTTTCCCTCTTGAGCCAGTAGACTATCCCTCTTTTGAAACATTATTGCAACTCATAGCATCCCGTCCTTAGATGTCAACACCACCAGAATAGGTTGAGATGCACTTCCCTCCCTAGAGGAGGACAGATGTTTCCACCCGTGTGCTACTCCAAGCTAAAGGATTCTACCTCCTCACCACCTCATCAATGAAGAGCTACATTCATAGTGTTTGTCCAAGTTAGGTCACTGTCTAAAAGAATCATGCATGTGTACGAGATATTCTACTTAGACCAATCAAGATGACATGTGAACATAGACTTGCAGACTCAAAGAATTAAGTCCCTTGACCTGAAAAATATTAACTCCAGTTCCTATAACATTCCTCTGAAATTAGGTAGATTAAGGTCAAATCAAGTCCCTTCCCAACATCTATTCATAACTTGGTTCAGAACCCACTAACTTTTCACTTTGCATATGCTAGATATGCAGATGAGGTGAAGATGTCATGCTATGTAGACGAATGCAAGACTCTTTTTTTGTTTCTTTTTAAATGCAGGAATGATATGCAAGAGTAAATCAGAAGCCTTCGATTTTGATTTTTTTTTCCACAAATTATACAAGAGTATTACAAATATACATGTATTTTACAAAAAAATCAATTTTTACCCACCCTATAATTATTGTATAGTATATACAAAAAATACGCGAAAGTATGAGCTATAAGTAAAGTATATATTTAATATATACACGCCCCCTATACTTAGCGTGTGCTATATCCTCAGAGCAAGAAAAGCGAGGAAAAGACATAGCTCGTGCTAAACGTAGGAGAGCTAAAATAAGGAAAATGTATAGAAGTCGCTCCGCCCCCTATACTTGGTTCTGGCAGCCAAAGTATAGAAGAAGATCAAAAAATGGGGCAGGCGAGGTCAAGAGGGGAAATGGATGAGTATATACACGACGGGCATCGGTCCCCACATACTTAGGCTCTGGTCAGCCTAAATATAGGATATGAGTGAGTGTGAGAACTGATGGGATCTGGAGGATATACAACGAATTATTAAATGACTCGAGTCACTCTCCCCCCCTATACTTAGGATCTGGTCATCCTAAGTATATTCCTGAAATGAAAAGATATGTAGCCAGGGCGAGTGACTTGAGTAACAGGAGGGAGGGAAAGAATATATATATATATATATACAGGAAGGGTGAGTATATACAAGGATCATGATCTGAATCTTTTCGATGCTGTTGATGGCTAGAGCTCATTATTGCAAGGTCTCATGCGTGGCTTTATGTGTGTCTACTGAGTCTGCCTCGTGCATGAAAACAATCTCTTCAACAAGGACTAACTGTTCATTGGGTTTGACAACGTGCAACTGTCCATTAACTAGGGATGTCTGTGCTCCATCTGTAAGATCTGAGATCTCTACACATTCACTATCATGCACAACACGGACTATGAACGGACCCATTCACTTGGATTTTAGCTTACCACGGAAAACCTTCAGCCTCGCATTGAACAACCATACCTTCTGTTCAGGAATAAAGGTCTTTCGTCTGATATATTTATCGTGCCAACGCTTTTCCTTGTCCTTGTACACCAAATCGTTGTCATATTCTCGGTCTCTGATCTCCACAAGTTCATTCAGATCTATCTCCCTCTGTATCTGCCCTAGGTGTGTGTTCTAGTTGACCTTCTTGATTGTCCATTCGGATTTGTGCACTAATTCTGCGGGCAAATGGCACGGCTTCCCAAACACCATCTTGAATGGGGAGGTTCCTAAAGGTGTCTTGTAAGCTGTCCTATAAGCCCAAAGGACCTGATCCAAGATCTGAGACCAGTCCTTCCTGTCTGGGCGGACAAGCTTCTGCAATATGGTCTTCACCTCCCTATTCGACACCTCTGCCATGCCATTGGTATGTGGGTGGTAAGGACTAGTGACACGATGTTCGATGCTATAATCCTTTAAGAGTTTCTTCACTTCTCTGTTCACAAAATGGCTACTCCTATCAAATATCAACACTTTGGGGATCCCGAACCCAGAGATGATGTGATCTTTAATGAATTTACAGACAGTCCTGCTGTCTGCGGCTCGGGTCGGGATAGCCTCCACCCACCTTGACAGATAGTCCACCAGTAGAAGGATATACTCGAAACCATGGCTAACCGGGAATGGGCCCATGAAGTCGATGCCCCAGGCGTCAAATACATCACAAATGATGACATGCTGCATTGGCATCTCATCCTTGGAACCAACGGTTCCTCCCATTCGCTGGCATACTGGGCACGACTTGGCAAAGGTGAGCGCATCACGAAACAGAGTCGACCAGTATAAGCCACATTGAAGTACCTTCCATGCGGTCCTCTTCCCGGAGTGGTGTCCTCCTGCCTCCAGACTATGGCATAAAGTAAGGACAGTCTGATATTCCTCCTGAGGAATACTCCTCCTCCAGACACAATCCGGTCCTTCAAAGAAAAGGATTGGATCCTCCCAATGGTAATGTCATGCATCCGACTTAAGTCGGTCTATGTTGCTCTTAGGCCAATCTTCGAGAACTTTTTTGGAGACAAGATAGTTCACTATATTGGCGTACCTTGGGAGTGAGTCGATAACAAAAATCGACTCGTCAGGGAAGGAGTCTCGATAGGCGTATCATCAGAAGCATTGAGATTTTCGAGACAGGAGAGGAGATCAGACACTATGTTCTTCTTTTTAAGTTTATCTCTAATGTCCAAATCAAACTCCTGGATAAGTAAAATCCACCTAAGAAGACGTGCCTTCGCGTCCTTATTTTCCATTAAATATCATAGTATGTATGGTTCGTGAACACAATCACCTTAGATCCAATTAGATGTGATCTGAACTTATCCAAGGCGAACACTACCGCAAGCATCTCCTTTTCGGTAACTGTATAGTTATGCTGAGCGGTATCAAGCACTTTGCTTGCGTAGTGTATGGCAAACGGGATGACATACCTTCTTTGTCCTAACACAGCCCCAACAGTAAAATCTGAGGCGTCTGTCATGATCTCAAAAGAAGAGACCAATCTGGGGCTTGTAGGATCGGGGCATCCATGATTATCCCTTATAGTTGCTTAACGACCTCAAGACATTTATGATCAACAATAAACTCCATGTATTTGCCTAAAAGCTCAGATAGCGGCCGCGCAAACTTTGAAAAATCCTTGATAAATCTCCGATAAATCCAACATGCCTGAGGAATGACCGCAACTATTTCACGTTGGTTGGTGGCTGGAGTCATCTGATCACGTCCACCTTGGCAGGATCAACCTCCATTCCTCTCTTGGAGATGACATGCCCCAACACAATGCCCTCCATCACCATGAAGTGACTTTTCTCCAAGGAAAGCACCAGATTAACCTCACAACATCTTTTGAGATCTTTGTCCAGATTTCTAAGACAGGAATCGAAGGAATCACCGTGGACCGAGAAGTCATCCATGAAGACTTCCAGGAATTCACCGACCATCTCGATGAATACTGCAATCATGCACCTTTGAAATGTACCGGGAGCATTGCATAACCCAAAGGGCATACGCCTGAAAGCATAGGTACCGAAGGGGCATGTGAACGTGGTTTTCTTCTGGTCCTCAGGAGCAATGGCTACTTGGTTGTAGCTCGAGAACCCATCTAAAAAGCAAAAGAATTTTTTCCCGTTAATCTTTCTAAGATCTGATCAATGAATGGTAGGGAAAAATGATCCTTCTTCGTCGCGGCATTCAAGCGTCTGTAATTAACATAAACACAACCACGACGTGGGTACTCGTGTCACGATCTCCTCTCCATTCTCATTGGTGGGCGTCTGAATTACTGACTTTTTCGGGAGAACATGAATGGGTGCCACCCACTTGAAATCGGAGATGGGGTAAAAAAACTCGCGTCACACCATTTCTCAATCTCCTTCTGGACTACCTCTCGTAATGTTGGATTCAACCTACGTTGGAATTCGTGAGAGGGTTTAGCTGCATTCTCTCAATAGATATGGTGCGAACACAGAGTGGGGTTTATCCCGTGGGGATCGGAGATGCTCCAGCCTATCGCCTTGCGGTTTTTCTCCAGGATCTCTAGGAAGCGAGATTCCTGCTCCTCGGTCAATCACGAATTGATGATGACTGGATATTTCCTCTCTTATCCCGTAAGGAAGGCGTATTTAAGAGTTGTGAGTAATGGTTTGATCTCAGGTAAGGTTTGATCATCAAGGAAGTCTGACTCAATCAATTCTGGCTCTATGCTG
This sequence comes from Ottelia alismoides, assembly GCA_037367405.1. Taxonomy (NCBI): domain Eukaryota; kingdom Viridiplantae; phylum Streptophyta; class Magnoliopsida; order Alismatales; family Hydrocharitaceae; genus Ottelia; species Ottelia alismoides. The sequence goes on along the minus strand of JAZKJV010003972.1, from coordinate 630,987 downwards.
GTAGTGGCTGGATCTATCTTTGAAGTAACTGCCACCAACTCATTCAGCTCTGGAGTCTGATCGTCAAAAGTCTCCAAGCAATCAGCAAAAGCCACGTCTGACTCATCATCCTCATCTTTTGATTATCCCAAAGAGGGAAGGAATGACAGGCTCAGCTGGGCCTCTACGTCATCGAAGATGTAGGGGGATGCACTTTCTGTGCTTTATTCGCTCCTACGGTTCTCACAAACTGTCTCATGTACAAGATCTTCTCCAAAGGAGAGGGACTCATCGGTGCTATCTGGGTTCTGTCTCCATGGCCCAACGGTATCTACATGAACACAATCTGCTTTTGACGAAGAGTACTCGGTGCTGGATTTGGAATCTGGCCTCTGTCACCTTGTCTACTTCATCTCAAGTTCCTCATCTCCGCCTGGAGTTTGGAACTGAATTTTCTCGATCTTATAATCAAATAAGGCCCCTACTGTTCTAAGGAAAGTTCTTCCTAGTATGATCTGGGAATCTCTCCAATTTTGAGGGGTCTCTATATCAAGGACTGTAAAGTCCACCAAGTAATCATGACCCTCGACTTTGATGATAACATTCCTCAATTCTCCCTGGGACCTCTTGGTTGATTTATCTACGAACTGGAGTAAGGCTCTGGATTTCCTAAGAGGTCCTAGATTTAGCCGCTCAAAGAGGGTCGTAGGCATAGGATTAATTGAGGATCCATTGTCTAGGAGAGTGTGTGCAAACGCAGTGTCATCGACATGACTCACCACATAATGGGCACCCATGTCCCTTCGCTTCCTTGGAAATGTATTCTTTATGGCACAAGTAGTGGCCACTGACAAAATGTGCTTCTCAACACGGCTTTTGGTTTTCCTGCTTACCCTAGTAGGTGTGCATCTTACCTGAAGGTACTTTTGAAATGCAGGTGTCATGTCCACATACTTATCGAAGGGGATTGTAATCTTGATATACTTATTGCAGAACTCTGCCATCTCAGGGTCATCTTTTTGGATTTTCTTGGTTTTATTCTTTCCACCCTTAAGGGTGTGGGGAAAGGGATTATTGATGATAACTCAGATTCTGAAACTGAAAGATTTTCATTTAAACAGGAAACTGAGTTCTTTACAAGACTCTGACTCTGACTCCGACTCTGACATGGACTCGGATGAAAAAGAAATTCCTTCGGTGAAACAGGTGATGAATCTGGTGCGACTGTTGGGACGTCCTCCTTAGATGGAGGTGCAGGCTCCTCATCTGGTTTGCCAGATTCACTGCTGGTGCTCCTTTCCTTCTTCTTTGAGGACTTGGAAATCCTCTTATTCTGCGGGTGATGGTGATGGTGGTGATGCTCCTCTGCCTCCAAGTTCTCCTCAGGTAGAGACTTGGCGGCGTCTTCCTCTTATGCCCGTGCCCGATTAGGTACGGTCACGGTCCTTCCGCTCCTAAGGGACATATGATTTACATTATCGTACGAAAGGATCTTGTGTTTAGATAGAGAGTGATCTGAATATATACATGATCGTGTGGTCGGTGCTGACCCTGATTCAGGCTATTTGGGTTAGTCTGAACCTGGACAGAAATTAGGGTCTTTGGAGCCATCTGCTGGTCCTGGGTATGTGAAACATGGTTTAGATCTGTTCTGATATCTAGGTAGTCATTCTGTACCTAATCAGTCAAGGTCTGGATGGCAAAGGTGAGGGACTCCAATTCATTGGTGGGCGGGGCTGCCGGCTGCTGACTAGAGGATGGGTGATTTGGCTGTCTATATTGGTCCTGTTGGTCGTGTCGATACTGCTGCTGGTGGGATGGTGGTGGAGGGTCCTGCTGGCCTGACTGGAATGTGCGCTGCTGCTGGTGCTGCTGAGGCTGGTACCCTTGTCCGGGCCGGGACTGTACAAAGCGCGGTGCGGAGATAGAGCTAGTTTCTTGGTAAGCTAGGGATGGTCGATGTGGCTGATCGTTCCTTATCCTCGACTGTCTGCCGACGGGGTCATGGTTGTACCACAGCCCGTTGATCTCGAACACCTACGGAGGCTCCTCGTAAACTATCTCCACCTGTGGGGGTGCGTGCTGCTCCTGCTGAGTGTACTGCTGCTCCTCAACCCAGCTACTCTGAGGCCCATGTACATGCTCTTGTACAAGATGAACTCGATGTATAGGTACTTGTGGTGCAGAAGGGGCACATATTCGTATCTTGGCTACCTTCTCAGTCAATTCCTCCACCTGTTTCGGCAATCGCGAAAGCGCCTCAAGGTTAGTGACCCTCTTGTGGATCTGCTCTACCATGGTGAGCTTATCAGCTATTATCCCCATGCTGGGGATGAAGTCATCTGTCAGATCCACTACAGTCCTCCTAGTTGTCTCATTAGATAGCCTTGAGGGAGACAACTGATAGGCCCTGATGGCTTGAGATCTGCTTATTTCTGCCATCTGCTCCGGAATTTTCCATACGGCATCTTCGTTCTTATTAAGATAGCTTCCTCCATAGGCTGCACTCACTAACCCCTGCATTTCTGTGATCATGCCACAGAATAAGGTCTGGACTAAGATCGCTTTGGTAATGCCATGGCAGGGGCATTTTTGAGTTAAGTCATTGAATCTATCCCAAGCTTCATGTAATGGTTCGTGGGGGCCCTGGGAAAAGCTAGCGATCTTGGTCCTCATCTGGTTAGTCCTACTGAGTGGGTAGAAATTCTTCAAAAATAAGTCTTTGAATTGCATCCAGGTCGTACATCTCAACCCAAGATATTTCAGCCAATGAGCGTTATCTCCTAAGCAAACGGGGTAGCCTTCAGCCTGATGTAATCTTGTCCAACCCTAGGGTGACTAAGGTTGTTGCAAACTAGCTCGAAGTCTCTCAGGAAAGCATATGGTTCCTCGTTGGCATTCCCATTAAACTTCGGTAGCAGACTCAGAAAATGGGGCTTCTGCTCGAATGCTTCTGGGGGCACCTCAGGTACAAGCCAACTATGTATCTCATTCTCCGCAGGGTTGTAGGCATCTACCATCGGTCAGTCAACTCCACATGCCTCGATCACCTGTCCCATCCTATCCATTAGTTCTGCATTTAGTTGCTCGACTCTAGCTAATCGGGCCAGGACTTGATGCATAGGATCATCTCTGGGGTCCTCTTCGTCTGGGTGTTTCTTTGGCATTTTGGTTTCTGGTTAGTCCTCTTCTCCTGGGAATGGAAATTGGTCTAAGTTAGAGGATGTATTAATGAAGACATTCTCACCGAGGTGATGGTTTTCCTCGGTGAGATGAGAGGAGAGAAACGAGATGGTTGGAGGGTACACATCCTGAGGGTGATGGATCCCGAACTCAAGAGGGTCATGAGCTCGGGTTGGCCCAAGTTACGCTTGGGCCGATGAAGACGAACTTCGTGAGGTGCTCAAGGAGAGATTTGCGAAGCGTGAGTAGATATCCCCCCCCGATTAGTCATCTTGAATGACAAGAAGAAGAGTCGGGAGTATAAGTGAAGATAGGATTTTACTCCTACCTAAAGTAAGCAAGTGAATCACAAACCCTGATTTTCACACTCAAATGGTGAATGAATTGAAATCCAGTCCGATTAGTCTGGTTGATTTTAAGTATGATTTTTCAAGCAAGTATCAAAGGTTACACAACCTATAGGGAAGTCGGCTTAAAGCCGGATGCGTCTCCCCCTGTTTAACCTATCGCCTAAGATACCAACGTCCTTCCTTTCTTCGCTCCTATCACCAGCCGAGAATTCAAGGATCTGCCCCTATCTACCTACCGATGTAGGCAGAGGCTGACAAGGCTTTAACTTCGCCCCTATCTACCCACCGGAGCAAGCATAGGCTACTAGCAACTTGTCGTGGTGCACCAGAATTTCACCCCTATCTACCTACCAGAGTAGTCGGAGGCTACTTGGCATTGGTCAGTTGAACCCATAGTTCAGTCTATGATATTTGCTCGGATCAGGGTACGCGATATGGAAGGTGGGGATTTTATCTCTGCCTTAGGGTGCACACACACACTCTTGTACCCTCATTCAGCCCGAAATCAAGGTCGGGGTTAATCTCTCGCAAATAGAATTTCTGATTTTATTGATTTCTTGGTCAATTTGTTTAGCAGTCTCGATTTTAAGTTAGATGACCACTTGATTAGTCCACACACAGGGCACGCCTATCGAAAAGTTGGTCAGAATATGAAATGCAATGAAATTAAGCTACTACATTTTTTTTTGGAATTTTTCGACACTAAATGAATTAAATATGAATTAAATATGAATGCAAGTCATTTTTTTACTAAATCAATTTTCATAAATACCAAAATACATCATTTTCAGATAAAAAATTATCTTAGATACTTCTATGTGAGATAAATCTAGGAAAATTATTAAACCTTAAAAATGATGACTTTTGGACCTATTAATAAAATCAATTTAGCAAAATACTAATTAATTTATTAAGGCCTCGTTATGCATGCAAATGATGTGATTTTTGGGCACGAAGTAAAACAACTTAAATTAAACCTATTGTGATTTTTGGAACTATAAATAATTTAATATGGAATTTAAAGCACACAGTGGCAAAACTATGCAAATTTCCACAAAAATAATAATATTAAACTCCTCAAAGCTGACAAAAATATGACAAGTGTCCACAATGATAAATAACAAGTTTATCTACAACATGGACCTCAGAGTTCCTTCTTCTGGGAATTGGTGTTGTGTTGATGACATCCGCAGGATTTACACGATCGATACCATTAAGCGGAGGGCAGATTTAGAGACTAGACAGGACAGACATGTTTCGACTACTTTCACTGATGGGTCTGCTCCCGTTCACTCAGATTCAGATAAGACAAAGGCCGAATTTGATTTGATTGCTTTTATTCGAGAATTCAGGCCTTTTGATGAGAAAGATGATCCGGTTGAGATTATAGAGGACGAACAGAGTTCGACTACTTCCACTGATGAGTTCATACCTTTTGGTTTTGACCTGGACGACACCTCGCAAGACGACTCCGATTACACTTCTTCCGATGATGATGAGTTCGTCCCATTTCACTTTGATATCAGCGAAACTCCCAAGGCTAGACCTGACCACACTTCTTCCACTCACCTGTCTGTGCCTTCACACTCTAAGACCCCTGAGGATCTTCACTCTGTCGACCCTGATCGGCTTCCGTCCACTGTGGACCCTGATGTCAACCTACACCACACCAGATCTATCCCTCAGAGGTCTCGCAAGAAGGTTCGCTTTCTACCTTCTTGACTCCCTGTACATCCATCTTTATTGTATATTCATTTGTTTCCCTTCATCCCTCTCCAGTATTGCTCATCCACCCATTCTCGTGTGTGCCTTGCTTAGGACGTACTTTGTCCTAAGTATAGGGGGGTGGATGAGCCTAGTGTTCATCGTTCCGTTTCATTACTCCTGTTGTTGCCTATACTTAGGGCTTCTTTTACACTAAGTATAGGGGGAGTGATGTGTACATCCTCTGATCTTGTTTCCATTTTCATCTCTTTTCTTCTTTTCCTTTTCTATCTTCTGTATCTATCAAAAAGGTGTCGCCCCTTGTAGACAGTCTTCTATACTTAGGCTGTACTTTGTCCTAAGTATAGGGGTTGTGCACCCCGAGTTTCTCCATTCTTTGATCCTCTCCATTGTCTCCTCTTCTTATCTATACTTAGGGATATTTTACCATAAGTATTAGGGGAGACAATCTGAGTACGTTCTGTTCATTCCCACCCTTGACCCTCCCTGCTTTGTGTACAATCTGCTATAATTAGGATTAGTTGATCCTAAGTATAGGGGGGACGGTCAACTTCTCATTCGTTCATTCATCTCTTATTCGTTTATTCTTTAGATTTTCCTATACTCAATACGAGTTATGTCTTCTCTTTTCTCTCTGATCTATGAGGACATAGCTCAAGCTAAGTATAGGGGGGTCGTATATACTACGTATATACTTTAGCCATAACTCGTACTTTAGTATTTTTATTAATAATTATAGCTAAAAATTCATTAAAACCTGTAATAAAAAAATGTTGATAATTCCTCAAATTCTTTTTGTATTTACTGATTAATAAATCAGGTGAAAATGTTTTTTGCAAAATGTTTGAAAAATAGTTTGAAAATCTTAGTGGAAATATTTTGAAAACTATTTTGAAAACATTTTGTTACATGTTTTCAACCTTTGAAAAACATTTTGTTTGAAAAAATTTCACTTTCTTTGTGTGAAATAAAAATATTCGAAAAATGATTTGCAAATGGTTTGAAAAATGGTAGCAAAAATATTTTGAAAAAAAATCTATCTATACTGCTTGAAAACCTTTGCAAAATGATTTTCAAATGTGTGTACATGTTTGTAAAAATATTTGTAAAAATTATTTTGGACTATAGTTTTTCAAAGTTGTTTGTAAAATGATTTTCAAATAAGTTTGAGGAATACATACATCACACCAGAATTCATTATATATATACACCTATAAAATCGATCACTTACCCCTGTAAATTCTTAAAATCCACTTCTTGTAGATATAAGAAGCATTCCCGTGTAAATATTTGTACCTAATTTTTAGCCAAATCTTTTTGTTTTCAAAAATCCCAAAAACATTTGCAAAATTAAAATCCAAAAACATTTGAAAAATCTTTTAGAAAAATACAAAAAAATGCATATGCATCATATTTTCAAAAATCCATAAAAAGTTCAAAATTCTTGAAAATTGCATCACAAAAATATTTTCTGTATTCTGCATATCATTTGCATAGCATGAGCATTTTTTTCGGATTGAGTTTGATAGTCGAACGAGTCTAAGTAAAATCCGGAGATTGGAGCTTGATTGGACCTTAAAATCTACCTAATAATAGGAACCTTATAGGAACTGGAATTGAGGTACTTCAGGTCTAGATGACTTAATTCTTTGAGGATCACGAGACTTGGTTCAATGGATTCTTGACTGCCTAAGTAGAGTATTTCGAAGCACACGCACGACTCTTGTTGATAATGACCTAACTTGGACACCTGCACCTTTCACATGGCTCAACTCAGTTGGAGTGGTGAGGGGATTGGATTTGCCGGTATGAGACACACACAAGTGGAAACACTTGTCCTCCTCTAGGGAGGGAAGTGCACCCCAACTCATCCAGTATTGAGGAATTCTAAAGACAGGAGAGTGTGGGTTGCAATAAAGCTTCAAAAGATGGATAGTCTACTGGCTCAAGAGGAAAAACTCCCTATTTAAATGATGTTGTGAATAGTATTTCAAAAAAAGGACAGGCTTGTACAAAAATAAAATGCCTGCAAAGTATGTGAATATGTTGTATAGCCAATAAGCAAGCTTGAGCTTCAAAGTCAAATCATGTGAACCTGCAGCTGGATGACTTGACTACACTGGTCTTGCATCCTAGGATAGGTAGCTACATTGGTTACCGTCCATTCTTCTCTTTACCCCCTCCTCTTGAGCTAGTTGCCACTTGAACATAGAAGGGAATACCCCGCTCCTCGAGGAAGGAGTTATTGGATTGGGGAATCATTGGGTTGTCATGTTGGAGAAGTCAGTCTCTTTGTCATACTAGTTGGGGAGAGACACTATCACTTACATTGTACGAGTCAGATTCATAGTCGTAAGTGTTTGCATATGAGTTGAGATATTTCTGACCTGGCTATTGAGGAGACTTGAACAGAGTTTTGGGATTCTTAAGGACTGTTGGATTTCAAATCTGGTTCTCATTAAGGTTCTGACCGCACTAAAATTCTAAAGGTCCGACCTAAGCTCCAAACTTTGATTTTGTGAAGACAAGTTTGATAATTAAACTTACTCAACATTTCTTCTTTTTCTTTTCTTTGTTTTTTCTTTTCTGCACTTATTGCATAAGTGTTTGCTAGGGACTAGCAAAGGCAAGTATAGGGGGATGCCGAATCTACGTTTCATCATCTTTATTCTATCATTTAGCCTTAAAAACCCTAGTAAATCTGTGAAAATAGTGTTAAATCATACATTTTAGCATCCATGCATGTGTGTATAAATAGTGTATAAAATGATGTTTTTAAAACCAAAATTATAGAATAAAGAAAAGAAAAGAAAACGAATAAAATAATGTAAACATTTTATGACCCGAAGCCCCAAGACCTAGGCATCTAGATGAATAAGTCGACAAGGAATAAAGTAGGGGGGAGATAAGGGCCACAATACCAATAAAATTCCCTTTCATTTCATTCATTATTTATTAAGTTTGGGACCTAATTTTGGTTTCACTTTATACTTCAAATAAAGAAACTTTGTATATGAAAGTTGTAGATAATTAAATAAAGAAAAATACAAAATTGATTTCACTCAAAAATAATCTACAGATAAAAAGTTCTGATCTGAATAAAATTCCAGAATCCCAACTTCCGAGACCTGTATCTCACAAATAAAAACTCGAAACGCATCAAACTCACCTTTAATTGTATATAATTTTTAATAAGCTATTTAATGAAGGTGGTTGGCGGAGCTGCGGTTTGAAAGTTGAGTTTTGGACCCCTATTGTATACTTGCACAGATTAAAATATTCATTTTATTATTTATTCATTATTTTCATAATTTTATATTTTTATAATTTTGTAAATATTATTTATAATATATGTGTATATTAAAATCAAAATAAAAATCTCAAGAAAATACAAAATAAAATACTTGTATATACTTAGGTATAATACCTGTATATATACTTATATAAGTCATACTTTTATTTTATTAAGTGTACAAAATAATTCAGAAAAAATAAAAATATATTTAAGTGTATAAAAATATTCTATAAATATATAAAATAATAAACCAAAATAAATAAATTAAATTCACAAAATAAAAATCAAAATATTAAAACATATAGATAAAACACATATATAGCCTATAAATGGTAACTTGTATTTTTATACCTCATAAAAATAACTAAAAATCATAATAAAATAGTTTATAAAATAATAAACATTTTTATAATAACCTAAATTTAATTAAATCATTTATTATTTTTAATTGAATTTACAATGCTTTTATTGAAGTTTTGTCTTTTTGCGGATGACGTGGCCCAATCAGGCCACGCAATCCGTTGACCGGGGGTCAACTCCATGACCCCAGGTCACGGCCCGCCAGATATTCGTCTACCCTCTTCTTCTCGACTTTCTCCACGCCGAGTCTTTCACCAAAGACACGGCTTCCTTCTACAAACTTGTACATTGTCAATCCAGCATACACGCCATAGGCTTTTTTTGACCTTTAGGTCGTTGAATCGCCCGATACACGTCGTTTTTATCACCGCCAGAGCCACCTTGTTCAAAAGAGCCCTTCCTCCATTTTTCAAATTCGAACCCTTTTGACCCGAGTTTGGATCCTCGCCTTGGAGCTCTGGACCGGAGGCTGTGACAGAGCGTCCTCCAGCTTCTTCGCGCGGGGCCAAGTGAAGGCCGAGGAGGTCTCCACCTATCTCCGGCCACCTTGGCCGTGAGGTACCTTATCTCCTGGTTTAGGCCAGTCGAGGTAGTTTTTCTTCGCTTTTCTTTCTGCTTTATTTATTAGTAGATAACAGCTTTGATTTCACACTCCTATTCGTGTCATCCGCACTTGTTTCGCAACCACCCCCTCACCAGTTCGCTCCGGCGAGCTTCAACCTCGTTTCCTTGTCCACATTCCATCCCCAAGAGCTCCTTGGAGCCCCGCGTTTTTGTTCTAACCGCTCACCTGCAGGAAACATACAGAATAGACACATTTGCAGGGCTTTTGAAGGTCATGAGGGGGCCCAGGTGGCGTGCGTCGCCGGCCCTCCTCCGGTGGAGCCTGCCCATTTTGAGGGGCTTCCTCATCACGGAATCACGTCAGAAGCGAATAGCAACTGGCGGCAAGCTTCTAGGTGGTCGGAGGAACGAACTGCATCAGATTCAAACTCGCATCGGGCGAGATCCTTCGTGTTCTTCCAACCTCGTCTCCAGCCGTCGGATTAGCCTGCTCTTCCAGGTCGTGCCAGAGCCCTTGGATCAGGCCCTCCCGCAGTCGTTGATCTCGCACCTGAGATCTAATCTGGGCCATGAAGCGCGAAACGTTATCAACTCGTATGGGAACGCCACGTTTCATAAGTGAAAGCATCCGAGCCGTCCCCTTCCGCGTGGTGTGGGTATTTTGCGAATTTTCCCCGCCATTTTTGGTATTTCATTATTAGCATATGAACTTTCCTATGTAGTTGTATAGATTTTGTATTATTTACAAAAAGCCCCCCAAACTTTCAGTAATTGCACTCACACCCCTGGCCACGTCACCTCACATGACGCTTCACGTGAGGTGCAATTTTGCAGTCAGACCCTCAGGCATTTTGGTATTTGTATTAAGTACGGAAACATTTAACTACGGTTATAAACTTTTTGACTTTTTGCATGTAAGCCCTTAAATGTTTTGATAATTGCATATTCATCCTTGCTAGGCGTGCGTGCTTACGCACGTGAGTTCTAGGAATTTTGCAGGAAAGCCCTCATAGCTTTAGTTATTTCTAAATAGTCCAGAAAGTTCTTTAATGCATTATATATTTTGTGTAAAAATTGCACGTTGGGCCCTGTGTTTCTCGCTAATTGCAAAATAGTCCCTGCCAGTAGTGTAGTTTTTATTTGTCGTCTCTATTTATTTCGTGCATCTATAAAATTCCAAAAATTACCAAAAAATACTATAAGTTCATGTTGCATTCTAGTTCCACGCCATATTTTTATTTTGCATTTTTATTGCATTTTCATATTTATAAAAATTCAAAAATAAGAATTTTCTCTACTGTTTGCATTATAAAATCCATAAAAATTATAAAAACTCCTCAGAAAATTCCCAAAAAATATACTTTGCCTATTTTAGTGTGTTTTAACAACAGTCCAAAAATCACTAAAAAATATAAAAAAAACTCCTACAAATTATAAAACTCCAAAAATCTTCATAAAAATATTAAAAATTCATAAAAAAATCTGAAAAATTAAATCTTTGTTGCTAAATTTTCTCTATTTTATTATCATTGTTTTAAAAATAATTTGAGGAATTTTGGAAGCTGTTTGATATTTTTCATCCTCAATTTAGTTTCAGTCTTTGATTTTCTTACCTGTTTTTAGTAGTTTTGACTTTAAAAATACCAAAAAATTAGGGAAAATCCAGAAAAATCACAAAAACATTAGAAAATTATAAAAATACCAAAAATATTTTATTTCCTGATTTTTGACTATTTTTACTTACTTTTATAAATATCTTATCCTTCTCTTTTCTTACATTGTGTATATATTCTATGTATAGAAAAAGAAAATAAAAAAATATAAAATATAAAAAGAAAATATAAAATCAGAAATTAAAAATCATAATATAAAAATATAAAATTAAAAATAAAATTAAAAATATAAAATTAAAAACCCCCAAAAAATAACATTTATAGACATTTGATCACATTCACATTTTGTGCATTATTGCTCCGTTCTACCTGTCTACTCCCTGTGTTCGACCTCTATACATACTTGCACCTATACACATCTTGTCGTAGAGTTATAATAAATTTTAACTCCGCACCACTTTTCATTCTTTAATCTTTGTTGTGGGTTAATTGTTGTTTGAAGTCCAGATTTCGTGTGGTCGATTCAGCAACTGAGTTCTCACCTTGTATGGAACTTAAGATCACCGATTTTCATCTTCAACAGACCGGGACTGTACAAAGCGCGGTGCGGAGATGGAGCTAGTTTTTTGGTAAGCTAGGAAAGGTCGGTGTGGCTGACCGTTTCCTATCCCCGTCTATCTGTCGATGGGGTCATGGCTGTACCACAGCCTGTTGATCTCAAACACATGTGGAGGCTCCTCGTAGACTGTCTCCACCTGTGGGGGTGCGTGCTGCTCCTGCTGAGTGTACTGCTGCTCCTCAACCCATCTACTCTGAGGCCCCTGTACCTGCTCCTGTATAAGATGAACTCGATGTACATGTACTTGTGGTGCAGAAGGGGCACATATTCGTATCTTGGCTACCTTCTCAGTCAATTCCTCCACTTGTTTCAGCAATCGCGAAAGCGCCTCAAGGTCAGTGACCCTCTTGTGGATCTGCTCTACCATGGTGAGCTTATCAGCTATTATCCCCATGCTGGGGATGAGGTCATCTGTCAGATCCACTACAGTCCTCCTAGTTGTCTCATTTGATAGGCTTGAGGGAGACAACTGACAGGCCCTGATGGCCTGAGATCTGCCTGTTTCCGCCATCTACTCCAGAATTTTCCATACGGCATCTTCGTTCTTATTGAGATAGCTTCCTCCATAGGTTGCACTCACTAACCCCTGCATTTCCGTGATCATGCCACATAACAAGGTCTGGACTAAGATCGCTTTGGTAAAGCCATGGCAAGGACATTTTTGAGTTAAGTCATTGAATCTATCCCAGGTTTCATGGAATGGTTCGTGGGGGCCCTGGGAAAAGCTAGCGATCTTGGTCTTCATCGGGTTAGTCCTACTGAGTGGGTAGACATTCTTCAAAAATAAGTCTTTGAATTGCATCCAGGTCATACATCTCAACCCGAGATTTTTCAGCCAATGAGCAGCCTTATCTCCTAAGGCAAATGGGGTAACCTTCTGCCTGATGTAATCTTGTCCAACCCTAAGGTGACTAAGGTTGTTGCAAACTAGCTCGAAGTCTCTCAGGAAAGCATATGGTTCCTCATTGGCATTCCCTTTAAACTTCGGTAGCAGACTTAGAAAATGGGGCTTCAGCTCGAATGCTTCTAGGGGCACCTCAGGTACAAGCCAACTATGTATCTCATTCTCCGCGAGGATGTAGGCATCAACCATCGATCAGTAAATTCCACAAGCCTCGATCACATGTCCCATCCTATCCGTTAGTTCTGCATTTAGCTGCTTGGCTCTAGCTAATCGGGCCAGGATTTGATGCATAGGATCATCTCTGGGGTCCTCTTCATCTGGGTGTTTCTTCGGCATTTTGGTTTATGGTTAGTCCTCTTCTCCTGGAAATGGAAATTGGTCTAAGTTAGAGGACGTATTAATGAAGACATTCTCACCGAGGTGATGGTTTTCCTCAGTGAGATGAGAGGAGAGAAACAGGATGGTTGGAGGGTACCCATCCTGAGGGTGATGGATCCCAAACTCAAGAGGGTCATGAGCTCGGGTTGGCCCAAGTTGCGCTTGTGCCGATGAAGAAGAACTTCTTGAGGTGCTTAAGGAGATATTTGCGAAGCGTGAGTAGATTTCCCCCCGGTCAATCATCTTGAATGGCAAGAAGAAGAGTCAGGAGTATAAGTGAAGATAGGATTTTACTCCTACCCGAAGCAAGCAAGTGAATCACAAACCCTGATTTTCACACTCAACATGGTGAAGGAATTGAAACCGAGTCTGATTAGTCTGGTTGATTTTAAGTATAATTTTTCAAGCAAGTATCAAAGGTTACACGACCTATAGGGAAGTCGGCTTAAATCCGGATGCGTCTCCCCCTGTTTAACCTGTCGCCTTAGATACCAACGTCCTTCCTTTCTTCGCTCCTATCACCAGCTGAGAATTCAAGGATCTGCCCCTTTCTACCTATCGATGTAGGCAGAGGCTGACAAGGCTTTAACTTTGCCCCTATCTACCCGCCGGAGCAGGCGAAGGCTACTAGAAACTTGTCGTGGTGCACAACAATTTCGCCCCTATCTACCTACCGGAGTAGTCGGAGGCTACTTGGCATTGGTCAGTTGAACCCATAGTTCAGTGTGTGATATTTGCTCCGATTGGGGTACGCGATATGGAAGGTGGGGATTTGGCTCTACCTTAGGGTGTGCACACACTCTCTTGTACCCTCACTCAGCCTGAAATCAAGGTCGGGGGTAATCTCTCGCAAACAGAATTTCTAATTTTATTGATTTTTTTGGTCAATTTGTTTTGCAGTCTTAATTTTAAGTTAGATGACCACTTGATTAGTCCATACACAAGGCACGCCTATCGTCCAGTCCCAATTTCCTTTAAACCTAAGTTTGAAAAACCAAGGGAGAAGGAGTTGAGAAAAGCCGATGCACGATAAAATAATGATGTATGCCGAGTTCAAAAGACTTACAGTGATCCTCGTGCTCTACATGCAGGATGCCAAATAGAATTGAATTTTATACTATATGAATGCAAGCGAAAATCCGCTCTTAGACAAGCAATTCTATTAGCGAATGAAAAACATGTTAGATTTGGCTACAGTCCTGCGGTCTAAGTGCGTCTTTTAAGTGTGAAGTGTGGTCCTAGAATTTACGAGCACAAACAACCCTAAGAGAGCTCTAAGAGCCGCAAGTGCAGGTCCTATCCTACGTTAAGAAACCACAAAGCACGTGGGGACTCGTTTTATTATGACTTACACGCGCGAGAACCATAACGGGAACTGCTGGAAAATGCAAAAAAAATAAAAAGAAAAAAATTTCACAAGTCCTCTCAAATACACTCAATTTATTTCGATATAGGTTCCTCGGCTCGCTTGGCAAAGCGCCTTCGACTCCTCGTATTCCTCGCACAAAAATAAATGATGGTCAGAAAAAGGATGACTCAAAATAAACAAATAAAAATTGAACATAAAATATTCACAAGAAAAGCCGGGAATCGGACTACCCGGGGATGGAAAACCTAAAATCTAAATTTCCTAAAAATAAACCTAAGCCGTGCCTCCCCAGCAACGACGCCATTTTGAAGAGCCTCAATCTACCCTACCTAATTCAACCGGATTATCGATCGAATTTAATGTTTCATTTGTTGTAGTCGGGTAAATCAAGACTATTCAAAAACCACTTAGATTAATATCGAATTAAACACAAGCGATAATTTTTTTTATTTTACTTTGGCAAGCCCAAGGTCGAACTCAGGGAGATAGCTTTTTCCTTAGATTAATTTGAAGTCAATTTCGATGTTATATTTTCAAGAGAATATTCTTGGTCTTTTTTACGTAATTAAAGAAATTGCGATGCAATTCAAACCAAATTTGAGTTTAAATTTGAAGTATGGTCAAATTACATCCAAAAAATGACGAAAGTTGGTTAGAATATGAAATGCAATGAAATTAAGCTACTGCATTTTTTTGGAATTTTTCGACTCTAAATGAATTAAATATGAATGCAGGGCATTTTTTTACAAAATCAATTTTAATAAATAGCAAAATATATCATTTTCAAATACAAAAATTATCCTAGATACTTCTATATGAGATGAATCTAGGAAAATTATTAAACCTTAAAATGATGACTTTCGGACCTATTAAAAAAATCAATTAAGCAAAATACTAATTAATTTATTAGGGCCTCGTTATGCACAAATGATGTGATTTTTGGGCATGAAGTAGAACAACTTAAACTAAACCTATTGTGATTTTTAGAACTACAAATAATTTAATATGGAATTTAAAGCACACAGTGGCAAAACTATGTAAATTTCCACAAATAATATTAAACTCCTCAATGCTCACAAAAATATGACAAGTGTCCACAATGATAAATAACAAGTTTCTCTACAACATGTAATTTTTGGAATTTAAAAATGATGCTAAATGATTGCCTAAATAAACAAGAAAACACATGGACCAAAATGTAAATAGGAATTAAAATTGACTAAATCAAAATGTGCATACAGGTACTAAAATGCAATTACCTATAATGCTAGGGGTATGAGTGCAAATTGTCCAAGGAAGATGTGCACCTCACGTGATGCACCTGATAGGTACTGAAATGTAATTTTGAAAACTTGTAGGGACCTCAGTTTAAAATGCCTAGACCGCACGTGAGAAACACGTGAGGTGCTAGGCTCGGACGACGTTAGAGGCTCGGACAAGGCTCGGGTCTTCTGCAGGCTCGGGGTAGTTCGGATGAGGTTCGAGATCTCCAAGCCTAAAGGTCGGGGAAGAGGCTCAGAGGGAACAATGTGGTATGATGCAGACCGTTAGATCCTCAAGCAATCCAACGATATCTGGAGCTGAAGACGTGGCGAAAGGCGGACTGTTAGATCGAGATTGATCCAACGGTATCTGGATCTCTTGGAGAGGTTGACGTGGATCGTTGAGGACCGTCCGATCAAGATGATCAGATGGTAGTTGTGCTTCGTGCTCCTCCGCACCGCCGCCTCCTGTGGCGGGCGTGGCTGGGCTGCGGCGAAGCCCTCCTGGCTCTGCCGCCTTAGTTCTTACTCGGTTCTGATATCCGGGGACTCCTGAGTAGCTGGACACCACCGTGGAAGCTTGGCGGAGCTACCGGAGGTTCTGGAAGAGGTTGGAGAGGTCTGTAGGCCGGAGGCGACAAAGTTCGAAGCAGCCCCTGTGACGATTCCGATCAATGACAAAGGATGTACCTGCAGTGTTAGTGACTGTAAAAAAGATGGTGCTCGTGTTCACGTAGGTGCAGTGAGTGACTGGAGGCCTATGGGGCAAAGTGGGTGAACACCGACGGCTCCTCCGCCGTGAGGGGCGGAGCAACTACCAGATATGGTTTAAGGGGTTGTGGGGGCAAACGGAATGTTGTGCGAAGATGGGAGCTCCACGGCGGAGCTCAAGCGATGGTTGGTGGACGGTGGTATCGAGCGGAGATGTCTAATAAATTAGGAGAAGCTCGATCGAGAAGAAGATGAAGATTGGAGAGGAATATGGAGGATGCTACTTGGGAATGGAGGCTCAAGGGTGAGTCTCCGGTCGTCGCTCGAGGGACGGTAGAAGCGCAAGCTCGTGCAACTCAAAGGAGGAGCTGCTGGCATGACAAAGCTTCACCGTGGATCTCGTCAGAGAGGATCTCTATCTTCACTCGGATTTAGGCCTAATCACTGTCACTGATAGGTGGAGTCAAGCTCAAGGAACTCTCGTGCAAGGGCGGATACCGATGACGATGGCTGGAGGAGGAGTATTTAAAGGGGGAAGGTGGTGGTCCGTTGTTGGTGAGAGTGGTTTACTTGGGGTTTTGGAGCGAAACAGAGGGGTTCATGGTGCACGTGGGTGCTGGCGAGGATGAGGGACGTACGAGCGTCATCGTGGGTCGAACATCGAGTGGAGATGGTGGTTGTAATGGCGTTGAAAATGGAAAGGGGACAACATCTTGGCGAGGTGGGGCAACGTGGGCGAGGGATCCTCGGGAGGAAGAAGATGGTATCCTGGCCATTGGATCTCGTGATCCAACGACTAGGAGATGGGCGCGAAGAAGTGGTCGTGATTAGATCAGGCGGGCAAGATCAAAGGGCGATGGTCATGCCATGTGGTGGGATGTGGTACAGGTGCTGAAGAACGGTCGTGATGAGAGGGGATTGTCGATCGGGCAGCTGTGATGATCAGATGAGATAAGCGGCTGGGATTAGAGCATCTAGGCCCCGATTGAGCGACTGTGAGAGGTGACGCATGGCGTGCTGAGGTTAAGGCGGAAGTGATTGACCCAGGTGCGATCTAGGCCTTGATCCAAGGGTCAAAATTGAGGCGGGAATGGATGGCTGAGATGGAAGCTCATGGAGGATGATCGGACGACCAGGAAAATGGGTCGTGTGGCGAGCAGATAGATGGGTCGCGTGGCGCAACCAGAAGGCGCCACATGGCCCAATCAGATTATTGTGAAGAAGAAGGTGAAATAAGAGGGGGGGGGGAATGGCCGAATTAGGAAAAACTCAAAACATGAAAGTTGTAGATCTTGATGAGATCTACAAGTTTTATGTTGATCAAAAACGAAAATGAGGTCAAATGAAGTGATAAAATACAAGGATACAATTACAAATACATACAGTATACAACGGAGGCCCAAAACCCAAGTTTTGCATACGAGCTCCGATTTTAATGAAATTGGTCCAATTTTGAAGGTCTCTGAATGTATATTATTTTAAAAGTGAGTATATCTAAATCAGAGGCTATATGAGAGAGAAATATGCATTTTAAGGTCCATGGTCTCAAACTTGGATTGGGATTTTATTGGTCAATTTTACAAGTTAGCATATTTTTGGTATTTTTCTTGTATTAGTGTCAATAATATATACAGTATAGAGTTGAATTTATGGAGTTTGGAGTTAGTATAAAATATATATACAAATGAGTGATTTTTACACGTGACTTTGGCTTCTTATTTAATGCAGATGTAAATGCTAAAATGCAGATGTTATCAGTGCATGCATGAATGCTAATTATGCAATATAGGTGGAAATATACCTCTAATTACTCGGGAACAAGGCTCTATTTTCAACTTTTAGAGTGATGAATCATAGATTCATCTGTCCGGATGAGGTGATCTATATGAGTGAGCTCAGTTTTGTTGTTCTTATGCCCTATTTGAGCAAGCACTCGTGTGTCGACCCTCATAAGATGATCCCTTCACCTCATTATTATCCATCCGAGGATGATTTAGACATCGACACAT
Organism: Ottelia alismoides; assembly: GCA_037367405.1. NCBI lineage: Eukaryota > Viridiplantae > Streptophyta > Magnoliopsida > Alismatales > Hydrocharitaceae > Ottelia > Ottelia alismoides. The sequence continues at coordinate 612,666 of JAZKJV010003972.1, read as the reverse complement.
TCGTATATTCCCTACCTCCTCATTTACGCAAGAAGGTTTGTTACAAACCTTCTTGATCGTTGTACATTTTCATTCCGTATTATATAGGATTTTCCTCTCTTTTATCCCTCTGTCTCCCATGATTCACATCACTAGCTCTGGTTCCTTATCATTTTTATTTTGTGGATTTACATGGGATGATTAGATCCTATGTATAAGGGGGTAAGTGAACCGAGTCGCTCTTTCCTTTCTTTTCATTTTCTTTGTATATTCTCTAGATCTCATCGAACCCCCACTCCTTTTCTATAATTAGGCTGACTAGAGCCTAAGTATAGGGGGGACCGATGCCCACCTTGTATATTCATCCATCCATTTATTCTCCTTTTGACCTCGACCACCCCACTTTTTGCTCTTCTACTACACTTAGGCGGACCAGAGCCTGAGTACAGGGGGCGAGTCGACTTCTATATTTCTATTCTTTTCACTCTCCTGTGCTTAACACAAGTTATGTCTTTTTCTCACTTTTCGTGCTCTGAGGACATAACACCTGTTACGTATAGGGGGGGGGGGGTATGTATATATTACTTATATACTTTTCCCATAACTTGTACTTTCACATATTTTTTATATATATTATTCAATAAATACGAGATGGGTAAACTTGGTAAAAAATTTTTGATTTTTTTGTAAAATACTTGTATAAAGTGTATATTGTATACATGCTATAAAATATGTATAATGTGTATAATACTCTATGTGTAAAACTTGTATAATCTTGTAAATTCTTGCAAATAATTAGATTCTGTAAAATTGTTGTACAAATAGGAGGTATAACACAAAAATCGCAAAAAAAACTTTTGTCTAATAAAAAGGGTTTCTTATTCACTCTTTCATTTCATCCTTGCATTCATTAAAAAATGAAAAAAGACAAAAAAAGAAAATCATTTTTCACTCCATTCATGTGGATTTCATAACTCTACATTTCATTTGCATATCATCCATATACAAGTGGAAAGTCAATGGGTTCTTAACTGAGTTATGAATAGAAATCGAGGATGGACTTGATTTGATTTTAAACCACTTAAGTTTCATAGGAACTTAATTGAGAAGTAGGATTTTAGAAACTTCAAATCTTGGACTTAATTCTCCAAGTTCACAACACAATGTTTAGACTTGACTCGTAGTGTCTAACCTAGTCACCTCATTCTGAGTAGACTCTTGGATAAGGAATTATTCTGTACTCTACACAGCACACTTAGCTCAACTCGAACGAGGTGTTTGGAAGATCATGTGTTTTTTCTTTGGTAGCATGGACATCTAAAGACCGGGGTACCGGGTTGAAATAAAGCTTCATATGAGGGATGGACTGCTAGCGTAATATTTTCTAAAACCCCAAAATATGGGAGAACCAAAAGATTCTATATCCGTAGGGAACAAAAGGTCCATGCAAAGCAACCACAAATCCAACCTAAAAGAAGCTAATACCAAAAATATCCAAGCTTAAAATAGCCTCCACATATAGTGGACACTTGGCTACACCGGCCAAGCATCATAAGAGAGTTGACTACATTGGTCATTCTCCACTTCTTTTCCCTTCTTCTATACTTCTCCCCTTACTCATTGTGAACTAGCACGTTCTCGAACTTATAAGGAAATACTGGCTCCCGAGGACAAGTTAATGGAGGAGCAAATTGCATGGTAGTCCGACATCTTGGATGGGAATAGCTAATACCCTTCACAGCACAAAGACAGTTATTCAGTGCTCATATGGGATGCTTTGGGAGGGGGTTGATCTAAGATGACTTTTGAGTTGGGTCTGGAGTACTGACTTGTACAAACTTGGAGGTTGTTGTTATTAAAACCCTAATTCTCATAAGGAGTTCTGCCACATTATTAATTCAAAGGTCGAGTCAAGCTCCATTTTCACTTTTTGTTCATGACCTTGGTATGGAGTCCAAAATCATTTCACTTTTGCATTTCATATTAGTTATCTAGGGAGTTTCTAGTATAGGGGGTTGATGAATCAGTGATTCATCACTCTAAAAGATGAAAATAGAGCTATGCTCCCAACTAATTAGCTTCGTTTAATCATCTATTTTGCATTATTATCATTCATACACTTATAAATAACATTCACATTTTAGCATTCATAATTGCATTAAACAAGAAGCCCAAAATTCCTGTAATCATCACCTATATATTACCCAATTTTACTTGATTTTTTATTTTTTTTACTAACTCAAAATCAAATAAAATCAACTCTATAGTGTGCATATTACTAACACTAATCAAAGAAAAATACCAAAAAATACTAACTTGTAAATTTTCCCAATAAAACCCAAACCCTAGCTTTGAGACTAAAAGCCATGAAAGTGAATATATGTCTTATATAGTTGACGAGTTTGCAAATTACCCTCTTTAATTTGTTGGAATTATCGTGCACTAAAATGAGTTTGTCATCATTTTGTTGTAGGCGGGTAATTGAAATCAATCAAGAAAATAACCGCTTAATTATTTAATCTAATTTAGTTCGAGTGGTTTTATGTTTATTTAGCCTGGGCAAGTCCCATGGTCAAACTTGAGAAGGCAAAAGAACAACTTAGATTAATGTCTATCAAATTTCGTAAGTTATTTTTGAGGCATAATATTTTTGGTATTTTATTGTGATTTTTAGAATGCTAATGCAAATGTGGGCCAATTTTAAGGACTAGAAAATTAATGTCAATCAAATGATGTCCAAAAATCACAAAACTTGGCTAGGACTTTAATTATGATAAAATAGATGCACTATTGTTTTTGGAATTCTCTGACGTAATATGAATATTTTATGTAGAGAACACAAACAAGGTGAATTCAAATAATTAATTATAATAAATATTAAATCTCTTTATTTTCAGGAAATAAAATTATCGAAGATAGATCAATAAATGAGCTATCTTAGAAAAACCCTAAACCCTAAAAATGTGGAGGTTAATACCTATTATAAATTAAATACTGAAATACACAAAATGATTTTTATATAGCCAAATATACAAGTAAATGTAATTCTTTTTGGGTACAATGTAAAACACAATTAAATTTATTATCCACAAATTTTTGGCAAAATTTTAGACCTATGTTAATTAACTATGAATTTTAGAGCACAGAATATGTAAAATATGCAAAATTTCCACATAATATTAATTATTAATCAACCAAATAGAATAAAAATATAAATCATGTGCCAAAATATAGAGAATTATTGAAGAAGAAAAAGCCTAGTTTTAATAAATAAAATAATGCAATAAAGTTGTTCAAAATAAAGGGAGAATACAAAGGTATTAGTGCAATACATAATATAAATGAAAATTAATGCAAGGGTACGAATGTAGATACCTAGACCCCAGCCGGGTCTTATGTAAATTTCTTGAGGAAGCATGTGCTTAGCACGTGCCCGTAGAGCATCGGAACCTCTTGGAGTTAGGGGGAACGGAGGGGTGTCGCTGCAATCCCCTCATCCACGCACGTGAGGGGCATGTGCGAGGAGGTTCGGTGCGGGCTTCCACATGGCGACGTGTCCTTACTTCGGGTTGCTCCAAGGCATGGGGTTCGGAATTAGGCCTGGACTTTATCTGGTTCATTGATGAAGATTGATCGACGGCTAAGGATCATGTGGCTTTAGACATCCCAGATCTTGTGAGTTCTAGATCCAACGATGCATGTAGGTCAGTCCGGGTTTGCATGCTACTGCATGGGAGGCGATGGCTAGCATCGTAATGGTCGGCACACAACCGATGGGCGTTGATAGCGAGCGACAGTGAAGGGTGGAGTTTGAGGATGGGATCATGTCTGGACGTTGGTGGCGCAACCGCAAGGCAGAGTAATGGTCCTAACCACGAGAGTTGATGGACGGAGGTGGCTCCACGATGGAGATCGTAGGAGGATAGAGAGGTGTGGTGAACCTCGCTGGTCGCAGAAGTAAGGATGGAGATCGAGCGGGGGTGGCGAGGATGATGGGTCGAATGATAAAATGGATATGTGATGATCGAAGAGGTGAAAGTGGATCGGGGCATACGATAGGAGGTAGAAGAGGATTGACGGAGTAGTGAATCTCGAAGAGAGAAGGGAGAAGATGAGAAGGTCAGAGAAGGAGGTACTTGGAGGGGGTGAAGCTTGATGGTAGAAGCGTGGGGATGTTAGAGCACAACAACAGCTTGATGGAGATGCGTTGCGACGAGATGTGAAACCTCAGATCACGCCAAGCAGAGGGATCGAGTGTCGGAACTGGAGATGTTGTCACCACCTCGGTCGTGAATCTTTTTCCTCTTGCGATGGGGCGGATGAAGGTTGAGGCAGGAAGGTGCTAGTGTTAAATAAAATGGGGGGGGGGGGGGAGGCCGGAGAGGAAAATTCATCTAGGCTCGAAATCGAGGGGATATGATGGAGATGGTAGCTATTTGATTTGACGAGGGTCATGATTGGAAGGCATCACTCGATCTGATGTGGGAGATTGTGAGATCTGAAGATCGCAATCTGAAAAGGGAGATCGGGTGGCTGACCAAAAGAGGAAGGATAGTGGGACTGATTGAGAGGGACATCAAGTGATGGCGTCATGATTAGAGTATGTGGGGCGGCGCAACAGCAAAATCCGCAGGCAGCCCCGTCTGCTGCTGATTAGGAAAGGGGGAGAGAGACGAACAAAGGTGGAAGAAGATCTGGGGCCATCCGATCGGTCGAGATCGGGCGACCCAGATCATAACACGTAATTTTTTTATATTTTTTAAAATAAATGAAATAAATAAAGGCCTAAAATGGTGACACGTGGCAGCTCCAGGAGCGGCCATGTATCACTCCTATAAAATTCAAAAAAAAGAGGATAAATAAAAAAAGAAATAGCAAATGACCTCAGATCAAAAAATTTTCTTCATGAATGTTACTCGTCGCAATGAGATTTACAACTTTTATTAAGAGACCAAACAAAAATAGGTCATTTGCACAAAGTGATGTTTTTGGTGGTACTCTATGTGCATAGAACACCAGATTTTTGGGGTTTTGTAATTTTTTATCATATAAATAAGATAAAATTCGGAAAAAAAAATCCGAATAAATAAAATACAAATATTTACACGTGAATATTTTTTGGATTTTTATTAATAAAATGAAGAAATAAAATAAAGTACAAAAAAGACAACTTTTGTACAGACTGTTAGTGAACACTCGGACTCCGTCAATTTCTTTGATTTCGGTCTTATTTTGGATTTGAATTTTTATGTATTTTAATAAAAACTTTTGTCAAAGAGAATAAATGAAAAATAAATAAAATAAGAATATTTAAATATATATATATATAATAATAGGTCAAAATCAGGTAAAATACACAATGTACAAAAGAGGCCCAAAACCCGACTTTCACATATGAGTTCTGATTCACTTGAACTTTGTCTTGTTTTGAATATAATTGAATGTACATTAGATTAAACGTGAGTAGGATCAAATTGGACACTGTATGAGGAAGATATCAATGTTTTAGTCCATTTGTCCTGAAATTAGGGTTTCGATTTGTGCGCCACTTATTTATGTTAGTGATTTTTTGTATCTTTCATTTATTCTTGTTAGTCATATGTACACAATGGATGTGGTTTCAGGTGATTTGGAGTTAGCATGAATCCGTTAAAGATCGGGGAAATTAGCTATTTTATAGGTCAATTTTGGTGGGATTTTTGGCTTCTCATTTAATGCAATTATGAATGATAAATTGCATTTATTATTTACATATGCAGGTATGCTAATTATGCAATATAGATGAAGAAATGCAGGTGAATTTTGGGGATCTGAGCCTAATTAATGTCTTTTAGAATGATGAATATGAGATTCATCAACCCCCTATACTTAAACCATGCTCGTCCCCTAGCATTAGAATGAATGGAGTGAGGTGAAATGAGATTGGATTCCATACCAAGACCATAAGCAGAAGGTGAAAATGGATCTAGACATGTCTTTTAGATTATTAGTTTGACAGAACTCCTGTGAGAATTAGGGTTTTAAAATCAACAGCCTCCAAGTTCTACACATCATTATCACAGTTTCGGCTCAGAAGTCATCTTAGATCAATCCTCTTCCCAAAGCATACCCCATGAACATTAAACAATTGACTCATGTGTGTGAAAGATTTTAGCTCTTCCCATCAAGAATGCCGGACTACCATGCAAACCTCTCCTCCAATAACTCGTCCTCGGGGAGTCAGGTATTTCCTTCTAAGGTCTGTCGTGTTGTGTTCACGATCGAAAAGGGGGAGAAATTAGAAGAAGGGGAAAGAATTGGAGGGTGGCCAGTGTAGTCACTTCTCCTAGTGAAGCCAACCAGTTTAGCCAAGTCTCCACCAGGATCTGCAGGTTGTCTTGAAGCTTGGACCTTTTTTTGGTCAGATATTTATTTGGTACTTGGCTTCTTTGTGTTTGGATTTTTGGCATCTCCGCATGGATCTTGTTGTGCCCCTACGGATATGGAATCTTTTTTTCCGTACATGTTTTGGGTTCTTAGAAACAATTATGCCGACCGTCCATCCCTTTTCTGAAGCTTTATTTCAACCCATACTCCGGTCTTTAGATGTCCATGCTACCAGAAAAGAGACTCACACAGTCTTCCAACACCTGTCTGAGTTGAGCTAAGGGCAAAGTGTGAGAGTACAAATTACTTACCTATTCAAGAGTCGTACCCAAAATGAGGTGACCAGGTTAGACACTAAGAGTCAAACTTTGCACATTGTCATGCGGAACTTGAAGAATTAAGTCAAAGACCTGAAGCTTCTAAAATCCTCTTTCTTGGTGAAGTTCCTTTGAAAATTAGGTGGATTAAGGACAAGTCAAGACCACTCTCTATTTCTTCTCATAACTCGGTTCAAAACCCAAGGACTTTTCACCAATGCATGTGCATGTAATGCTGGATGAAGTGCAAATGTATGGAATGCAGAAAAATTTTTATGATATTTTTAATTCAAGATTTTTTTGTTATTTTTTTAAATGCAAATGGTTTTTATAGAAAAAATAAGAAGACATTTTTTTTCTTCAAAACTTAGGCTACACACGTAGTGTTAGTTGCACAAAACACAAAGTTAGTTTTCTTAGATTTTATAAGTTAGCTACCCTTCCAGTAAATAAGAACATAGACTTATGTGAAAGTACGAGCTATGGGTAAAATATATACAGAGTATATACACTCCCTATACTTAGCAAATGTTATGTCCTCAGAGAACAAGAAGCGTAGTAAAGACCTATGAGCTCAACAATATCGATACCTCCATTATTGTGCACATTTATGACAATGTAGGGACCCATCCATTTTGATTTGAGTTTCCCCCTGAAAAATCTTCAATCGAGCATTGAACAACATACTTTCTCCCCAGGGATGAAGGTCTTATGCCTAATATGTCTATCATGCCATTTCTTGATCTTGTCCTTATAGATCACACTGTGGTCATATGCTTGGTTTCGGATTTCTATTAGCTCATTCATATTCAAGCCACATCATAACTTCCCAAGATGACAACTCCAATTAATCTTCTTGATTGCCTAATTAGATTTGTGAGTTAATTCCACAGGTAACTGGCATGGCTTGCCATATATCATCCTAAAAGGTGAAGTACCGAGTGGAGTCTTATAGGTTGTCCTATAGACCCACAGAACCTGGTCCAAAAGCTGGGACCAATTCTTCCTATCGGGACGAACCAACTTCTGAAGAATGCTCTTCACCTCTTTTTTAGAAACCTCTACCATGCTATTGGACTGTGGGTAATATGGATTGGATATTTTATGCATGAATTTACATTCATTAGCCAATGATCTCATTTCTATTCACAGAGTGGCTACCCCCATCAGAAATCAAAACCTTTGGGACCCTGAACCTTGCAATGATATTGTCCTTGATAAACTTACGGACAGTCTTGATGTCTACGGTTCGGGTTGGTATAGCCTCCACCCATCTTAATAAATAATCAACCATTAACAAGATCTACTCATGTCCATTACTGTCGGGAAAGGGACCCATAAAATAACTCCCCATGAATCAAAAACATCACATAAAATCATCAGTTGTATGGGCACTTCATCTCTATGTCCCATGGTCCCTCCCATTCTTTGACATATCGGGCATGACTGTACAAAATCGTTGGCATCTCTAAATAAGGTCGCCAGTGAAATCCACATTGGAGTACCTTGTGTGCGGTTCTCTTTCCCTAATGATGTCCTCCAGCCTCAAGTGAGTGACAGTGTATGAGGACACACTAATATTCCTCTTGAGGAATACATCTTCACCAAATGCAATCCGATCCCTCAACGAAAAGGAACGGATCATCCCAGTGGTAATTCCTCGAAATTGACTTCAGTCGGTCAATTTTTCTCTTGGCCCAAAACCCAACTTTCACATATGAGCTCCGATTCACTTGAAATTGGTCTTTCTTTGAAGATAATTTAATGTACATTAGATCAAAAGTGAGTAGGATCAAATCAGATACTTTATGAGGAAGATATCAATGTTTAGTCTGTTTGTCCTATAATTAGTGGTTCGGTTTGTGAGCCACTTATTTATGTTAGTGACTTTTTTGTATTTTAAATTATTCTTGTTAGTCATATGTATACAATGGAGGTGGTTTCAGGTGATTTGGAGTTAGCATGAATTATTTAAAAATCAGGGAAGTTAGCTATTTTATAGGACAATTATGCTGGGATTTTTGGTTATCATTTAATGCAATTATGAATGATAAATTGCAATTATTATTTACATATGTAGGAATGTGAATTATACAATATAGATGAAGAAATGCAGGTGAATTTTGGGGATCTTAGCTTAATTAATGTCTTTTAGAGTGACGAATCTGAGATTCGTCAATAGTCTCCAATAAACTCTTACTTTTAAATTAATATACATTCAATTACCTACAAAACAAGATCAAATTCAAAAGTATCGAAGTTCATATGTGAAACTTGGCTTTTAGAGCTTGATAAAGCGTGGAAACTGAGAGCCGTAAACGTATCTTACAATCCATACACACTGTCGTTGAGGCGACGGCTCAAGTCCCATCTAAATCAACAATCAACACACACACAATCAAATAATCAATCAAAATGAGGGTTCAAAATTTATTATAACCCTATATATAACTGTATAGTGGAAGTACATATAGGCTATCGAACATAGGGTGCAAGGGGGATAGACAACAGAGATTGGCAAAAGGATAATAAGTATTTTTGGTGTTTTTAAGAAGATTTTTATTTTTAGTGGGTTTTAAATATTTAATTTATGGAATTTTATAATTTTATAATATGGTTTGTTTTTTATTTTAGATTTTTTTATATATTTTTTTTATAATTCAGATTTTTAAATTTCTTTTTAATAAAAGATGTAATAAATATATATACTATATAGAGAAAATAATAGATAATACTTATATATATAGATAGAGAAAAATTGGAAAATACCTTAGATACATTATTTTTTATTTTTTTAAAGATATAAAAAATATTTTTGGTATTTTTGATAATAATAATATTTTAAGTAAATATGGCTATATAAATAGGTGTGGACTTTTATGATTATAGATGTAGCTATAAATACTTAAAAATCAAAAAGTGACATTTTTGTCTTTTTTTTATAATTGTTATGTTTTTGTAATTCTCCTTTCATTTTTTGCTAATTTTTTTATATTTTAATTCATTAAAAATGTCAAAACAGTGACATGTAATATATAACCAACTTGTTTTGGATTTCAAAAATAGATAATTCACTCAAAAATTTCCAAAACTAATTTTAATTGGTAATATAAATAATAGATAAGATATAGAAACATAAAACTCAACCTTTTGTGTTTTAAATATTTTTTAATAAATTTTTAGGGCTAGAGAGTTTCGCTATTTTTTAGTTTTTCTTTTGATTTTTTAGTGATTTTTGGTTTGTAGGTTCAAGATACAATAATAAGTATCCCAAATTTTTATAATTTTTCAAAACATTTTTCTAAATTTTATGGATTTAAGGAAAACGGGAAATAAATACAATGTTTTTGAATTTTTAAATTAGAAAAAAAATTTATGCCCTACGAAAAATATATGTGATGAAATATGAGATAAGGCACTTATATTAAATTTCCTATAATTTTTAGATGCAAATTTGTATTTCTAATGCAAGAAATATAGGAAATAAAAATACAATACTAATAGGGACTGAAATGCAAATAAAAATAAACAAAAATACAATTGGGAACAAAAATATAAAGCTCATTTTTTCCACAAATATTTAATTCATTCTATGCTGGTAGTGGTATAAATGCAATTTATAGAACACGATAGGGCATACATGCAAATCTTCCAAAAAGTTTTGAACTGAATCTCAAACTTACTGCACTAAACAAAAATGCACAAGTACCAGGGGGTCCTTACAAAAACCCCACCACCTCACGTGTATGGGCACGTGAGGTGACGTGGTAAAACACTTAAGTGCAAATACAGAAAGTACATGGGTCTACTTGCAAAATAACCACAACTTTTTACACTACAGATAATAGTTTTTATATTAAAAATAAAATACAAAAGAGAGGGGGTATAGGGCAAACTTACCCCCTAAAGAATTGCCAGACGGCTGGATGCGATCCACTTGCCACGCGTTGCGCTCCCATTGACGGATGACAATTTGGCGATGAAGCGCTAGGATTAGATCCTAGCGGTTGATTTGACGGTTGATTGTGGCTTCATCCAATGGTATATGTACAATCTAAAGCTCCTTGATGATCCAACGGTTGATAACTTGGGAGGAAGAACAAGGAAGAAGGCTTGCTGAGGTGAACTTCGATTCACTCCCTACTCCAGTGACCATTGGCTACGTGACAAGGTCCAAATGCTCCCGACAATCATAGGGTGCAGCTATAGGCAGCAAAAGGGTCCTACGGTCATCAGAGTGGCCCCCAAAGATCAATGTAGAATTGGAGCTCCAGGTACTCTGACTTGGACAAAATCCGATCCATCAGGGCGTTTTCGACCTCCAATACCTGTAGAGTTAGCTCAAACATGGAAAAACCAAGGTTCACGAGTTGTTGTTGAGTGGAAATGAGTGAGGATGGAGGCAGGTGGAGGCTCTCCATCGTAAGGTGGAGGAGGAGAGCCAATTTCCTGATCCAGTGAGGAACATTTTAATTGATGGTGCCTAGAGTATTCAAAACTCGGAGGGAATGAGATGAGGATGTCACGTGGGTCGAGGAATGGTCGTAGAACGGCGGGACAATGGCAAGTGCCAAAGACCCAACAAATTTTGATTCGATAATTTTGTGGAATAAAATATGAAAACGGGCTAAAATAAATCCTAAACTAGACTATCTATCATGCTAGAAATATAATGGGATAAAGAAACTAGGGCTCGACCTGAGAATGAGGGAGCCAAGGTGGAGCTCTGCCGATATACCCTAGCAATACTCGGATCTCCTCCTCCGAGCTTCTTCCTCCGCACCAAACTCTTGGGGGAAGCAACTGCTGTCACCAGCAACCTCGGGGACCAGGAAGATTGGGAATTTCAAAGCTGAAGTGGGATTAAATTCAAAAGGTGTCAAGAGACTTATTTTTATACATGAAGGCTTTGACCAAGACTACTGATTACTTCAGTAATCCATCGATTGAGGTATTGATGTTGTGTGAAAGGGTGAGGATCGAGGAACAAAATCGCAGAAGGAATCAAACTAAGATAGTGCAATGAGAGTGGGGAAAATTCAAGGAAAATGGGTGGTTTGTGAGGCTAGCGAGCCTAGGGTTGCATGGGTCTCAGTTGACTGGCGGGTCAACCAAGGTTGCAACCTGATTGGTCCTTGTCCTCCATTAGAGGACAAACCAAAAATTAAATTCAAAAATAATTCGAAGTAAAATAATTAATAATTTATTTAATTTTTGGTCAAAATATAAGAAATATTTATTATTTTATGTAGTATTTTAATATGATTTTTTATTTATTTTTACAAGTCAATTTATGGTATGTTACTTTTTATAAGTATAAATATAGGTATATTTACTATATAGTATGTATTTTGTTTTTATTTTATATTTTATATATTATTATTATATATATAATGTATATATTTACAACTTATTTAAATACATATACATATATTTTTATTGTATTTTTCTGAGTTGAAATATACACTTAGTTAATTGTAGATATTAATTATATAGGTAAAAGTAAGTATATTTCATCTATGTACTATAGTATACATATTTATTTTAAGGTATTTTAGTGGTTTTATTTTAGTTTTTTTAGGTACATATGTTATAAATAATATTTACAAAATTATAACAATATAAAGTCATTAAAAATATAAAGAATAAATGAAATGAATATTTTATTCATGTATAATGTGCAATAGGGGTCCAAAACCTAACTTTTGCATCTTAACTCCAAATTAGATGAAATCATTCATTAAATAGCTAATTAAATGTTATATACAATTGAAGGTGATTTTGGTGAATTTTGAGTTCATATGGATAAGATACATGACTGTGAAGTTGGAATTTCGGATTTTAATTCTGAGTGTCTGAGGCACAATGTGCATTATTTTTGCATGAAATAAATTTTATATTTTTCTGCGTATTTTTATCTACAACTTTTATGTACAAAGTTTATAGATTTAAGGTATAATAATAAAGAATAAATTATGTCCCAAATTGGACTTTTTGATGAATT